>CM059786.1:39895886-40298386 GCA_030435695.1 Brachymystax lenok tsinlingensis | reverse complement strand
GTTGGACTAGTAACCAGCAGGTAGCCTAGTGGTTAGAGTGTTGGACTAGTAACCAGCAGGTAGCCTAGTGGTTAGAGTGTTGGACTAGTAACCAGCAGGTAGCCTAGTGGTTAGAGTGTTGGACTAGTAACCAGCAGGTAGCCTAGTGGTTAGAGCATTGGACTTGTAACTGGAAGGTTGCAAGTTTGAATCCCTGAGCTGACAAGGTAAAAATCTGTCGTTCTGCCCCCGGTGCTGTGGATGTCGATTCAGAGGGGTTGGGTTAAATGTGAAGACACATTTCATTCGAAGGCATTCAGTTGTACAACTGACTAGGTACCCCCCATTCCTTCCTTCTGGTTCATACTTGGGAGCAATTTCCAAATGCCTGAAGGTACCACGTTCATCTGTACAAACAATAGTATGCAAGTATAACCATGCTACTATGGCCTATTTATTGCCTTACCTCCTTACGCCATCTGCACACACTGTATATAGACTTTCTTTTTTTTCTACTGTATTATTGACTGTATGGTTGTTTATTCCATGTGTAACTCTGTGTTGTTGTTTGTGTCACACTGCTTTGCTTTATCTTGGCCAGGTCGCAGTTGTAAATGAGAACTTGTTCTCAACTAGCCTACCTGGTTAAATAAAGGTGAAATAAAAAAACTAAATAAAAAAAAACTTTGTTGAAGCACCTTTGGCAGCAATTACAGCCTCAAGTCTTCTTGGGTATGATGCAACAAGCTTGGCACAGCGGTATTTGGGGAGTTTCTCCCATTCTTCTCTGCAAATCTTCTCAAGCTTTGTCACGTTGGATAGGGAGCACGCTGCACAGCTATTTTCAGGTCTCTACAGAGATGTTCGAATGGGGTAAAGTCTGGGCTCTGGCTGAGCCACTCAAGGATTTTCAGAGACTAGTTCAGAAGCCATTCCTGCAATGTCTTGGCTGTGTGTTTAGGGTCGTTGTCCTGTTGGAAGGTGAACCTTCACATCAGTCTGAGGTCCTGAGCACTCTGGAGCAGGTTTTCATCAAGGATCTCTCTGTACTTTGCTCCGTTCATCTTTCCCTCGATCCTGACTAGTCTCCCAGTCCCTGGCGCCTAAAAACACCCCCACAGCATGATGCCACCACCATGCTTCACCGTAGGGATGGTGCCAGGTTTCCTCCAGACGTGACGCTTGGCATTAAGACCAAAGAGTTCAATATCGGTTTCATCAGACCAGAGTATCTTGCCTCTCATGGTCTCAGAGTCCTTTAGGTGCCTTTTGGCAAACACCAAGCGGGCTGTCATGTGCTTTTTACTGAGGAGTGGCTTCCGTCTGGCCACTCTACCATAAAGGCCTGATTTGTGGAGTGCTGCAGAGATGGTTGTCCTTCTGGAAGGTTCTCCCACCTCCACAGAGGAACTCTGGAGCTGTCAGAGTGACCATTGGGTTCTTGGTCACCTCCCTTACCAAGGCTCTTCTCCCCGAATGCTCAGTTTGGCTGGGTGGCCAGCTCTAGGAAGATTATTGGGGGTTCCAAACTTTTTCCATTTAAGAATGATGGAGGCCACTGTGTTCTTGGGGACCTTCATTGCTGCTGAAATGGTTTGGTATCATTCCCCAGATCTGTGCCTTGACACATTCTTGTCTCGGAGCTCTACGGACAATTCCTTCGACCTCATGGCTTGGTTTTTGCTCTGACATGCACTGTCAACTGTGGGACCTTTATATAGACAGGTGTGTGCCTCTTCAAATCATGTCAAATCAATTTAATTTACAACAGGTGGACTCCAATCAAGTTGTAGAAACATTGACGATGATCAATGGAAACAGGATGCACCTGAGCTCAATTTCGAGTCCCATACCAAAGGTTCTGAATACTTATGTATATACGATATATTTATTATTATTTATTTTTTATACATTTGCAAAAATGTCTAAAAACCTGTTTTTCTCTTTTGTCATTATGGGGTATTGTGATGTCATTATGGGGTATTGTGATGTCATTATGGGGTATTTTGTGTAGATTGATGAGGATTTTTTTTTATCATATCCATTTTAGAATAAGGCTGTAAAGTAAAATAATTTGGAAAAAGTCAAGGGGTCTGAATACTTTCCGAATGCCACTGTAAGTGTACATTTATTTTGCAACGCAGGTGGTGTGGTCAGCATGTATGCTAGTGTAACTTAGACAAAATAACCAACATTAGCCTCTGAGCTGCAACCCCCATGTATTGGGCACACATATCTATTGGATGCAGCTATGGTGGTACAAGCTAACTCATGTCTGACTACAACAGTGTACTAACTAGCATCAACAAACTCAAACCAACCATAGCAAAACATGTCACAGTTGGTTGCATAGTGTAACGGCGTCATCGGCCTGAATCAAATCCAATCTAGAGCCAGTCAGTCTACATCCGTAAAGTATAGAATTAGCTTCCAAATGAGATTACACATTATTTCTCGAGCTATGTTTATAATTGAGAGATATTTTACCCTGTTTTTCTGCTAGACAAAGTGCACAGTTGGGTGCCAGACTGATCACCCTGGTCCCGAATGGATGCCAGGACCTACCAGAAGTTGGGTGCCAGACTGATCACCCTGGTCCCGAATGGATGCCAGGACCTACCAGAAGTTGGGTGCCAGACTGATCACCCTGGTCCCGAATGGATGCCAGGACCTACCAGAAGGAGTAAAGGTGGGGATCCTAACATGTCCAGCAATGTGATTGCAATGGTTTAGCCAGCTCCACAAATTATTTAATTCACTGTTCACTTGCTATTTCCACAGCCTGGCAGGCAAGACCTCAGAATAAAAGTGTGTCATGCCAGACCCTTGTGACACCTTCTTCCGTTGTTGCCAGTCTCCCTTCGACTCCTGTGAAAAGGACACGCCATCACGAGGCCCTCTGATAGTGACCTGAGTTACTGCCCTGATGGCACGGACGGCTTCATCAAAAAAACGACAGGTGATATGTGTCATGTGAAATGTGAAGAAGTTGTATTCACAAATACCCGGCTTCATAAAATAGTAGGCTAATTCCCCAGCCGAGCGGATACAAATAGTAGAGTCATTTTGGTTGTGAATGTGCATTAGCAAAAATCTTTGTCCTGTCTTTAGAACAAAATGCAATTTACCACTTTCCTGTCTATTATATCACCCTGTCACAGGCCCCTCCCAGTCCTCATAAGATTGCCTGCTGCACTTGTTTGAGAGTTGTCCAGTTTGCAGCCAGACATGCAGCATAGAGAGCAAGGGGGCCCCTCATCAGTATCATGCAGACATGCCCTCACTGTGAGCATTCCTGCAAATGTAACAGTCAGCCACAAGTATCTGTCCATCCACCTTCACCGGTCAGTGGCAACAGCTTTCACAGGCCCATAATTTGTATAAATACGGAAGGGAACCCACTTCATTACTTTGATACATTTGTGAAAAATAATTGATGTAAACTGACATTATTTGTTTCTTATTTTAAAATGTTTAGATATAAACTAGCCTGGTGGAACCAGCCTGATCGCTGTATTCATCATTCTACTACTCTGGTAGGCTACTGACTTTTTAAAAGCTTCATCCGGCATCTCACCATAAAATCTCCCTGTAGTTATTGAAGTCAACCTGCAGAAGGTTTGTTTGCTATGATTGAGTGGAGGGGAAACAGCTGCGGGCGAGGTTCTGACAGATGGGTGTGTCTTGGTGGTGGCAAGTAAACACCCAAGAAACATTCACATCAAACCACACCCCCAAACCAACTCACGTATGGCTTATGTCATGGCCGCCAGAATTTATTTGTATGTATTTTTTATTTAACCTTTATTTAACTAGGCAAGTCAGTTAAGAACAAATTCTTATTTACAATGACGGCCCACCAAAAGGCAAAAGACCTCCTGCGGGGACGGATCCTGGGATTAAAAATAAAAATAAATTAAATAAACATATGGAACAAATCTCACTTCACGACGAGAGAGACAACACGACACTACATAAAGAGAGACCTAAGACAACAAGGAGCAAGCCACAAATCAGTGGGTGCAGTTCGCCTTTAAGGGTTATGGTTAACACTGGGATTGAACACACCAGAGCTCCCATCTGCCATTCCCGTCCACAGGCATCTCCTATCGTCCTCGGGACAGGGTCGGACATCCAGTTTCGGAGCGAATCTGGAGCAACCAGGCTGCTTTCGTAACCCAACTTTCACATGCCTCAATAAATAAAAGGGAGATGCATGAATAAAAACACAAGCAGTGACTTGTCTTGTCTCACCTGTGTTCGTCTGGTCCAGGGTTAGGGGTGTAGAGTAGTGTCCACTCCTGAGGCCTACACGAGTCGGATGCCTGGGGCTGTCCTGCAGGCTGTGGCCGTCTGGAGGATGGAGGATGTGTCAGTCTGGAAGTCTCTCTCTCTCTCTTTGTCTCTGTCTGTCTCTCCCTCTCTGTGGCTCTCTCTCTCTGTCTGTCTCTTTCTCTCACTCTGTCTCTCTCTCTCTCTCTCTCTCTCTCTCTGTCTCTTTCTCTCGCTTTGTTTATTCTGATCTTCTCTAAGAAATACACAACACTCATACATACACACACACACACTTAGACTAAGATGGTGCCGATAGACATGACCAACTTGTTTCAGATTTCCTAAGCAACTTTAGTAAAATGTATTTATTAGCCCATAATGTTATTTTCATTATTACATACAGCCAGAATAACTTTTGGATATCAGAGAGGTGGTAACTCACCAGCATTTCGACCATCAATACGACTTTCCTGAATTAGATCCTTTGTTCGTACTGGATATCAGAGAGGTGGTAACTCACCAGCATTTCGACCAGGAATTCGACTTTCCTGAATTAGATCCTTTGTTCGTACTGTCGAAGGAGATAGAACTTATCCCAGACGCTGCTCCAAAACACCGCCAGCGGAGAAGAGGTATTCGAAGTCTGACTTTTAGTCCGACTCAGGAGGCGTGCACACCATCCACCGTCGGTACAGAGACAAAGTGGAGTCGCAATTCAACAGCTCATACGCAAAAAGTATGTGACAGGGACTCCAGACAATCCCGGATTATAAAGAGAAAACCACTAACTTTGCAGACACCAACGGCTTGATCCCGGACATGCTAAACACCTTCTTTGCCCGCTTTGAGGATAACACAGCGTCGCACACACGTGCCATTCCCAAGGACTGTTAGCTCTCGTTCTCCATGGCCGATGTGAGTACGACATTCTAGCGTGTTAACCCTTGCAAGGCTGCCGGCCCAGACAGCATCCCAAGTCGCGTCCTCAGAGCATGCGCAGACCAGCTGGCTGGAGTGTTTACAGACATATAAAATCTCTCACTATCCCAGTCTGCTGTCCCCACTTACTTCAAGATGTCCACCATTGTTCCTGTACCCAAGAAAGCGAAGGTGACTCAATTAAATAACTATTGCCCTGTAGCACTCACTTCTGTCATCATGAAGTGCTTTGAGGGGATGTTTAAGCTCGGGGCCCTGGGTCTGAACCCTGCCCTGTGCAACTGGGTCCTGGACTTCATGACCGGCCACCCCCAGGTGGTGAAGGAAGGCAACAACACCACTATTCTGATCCTCAGCAAAGGGGCCCCACAAGGGTGCGTGCTCAGCCCCCTCCTTTACACCCTGTTTACCCATGACTGCATGGCCACGCACGCCTCCAACTCAATCATCAAGTTTGCAGACGACACAACAGTAGTAGGCTTGACTACCAAAAACAATGAGACAGCCTACAGGGAGGAGGTGAAGGCCCTAAGAGTGATGCCAGGAAAATAACCTCTCCCTCAACAGAACAAAGGAGCTGATTGTGGACTTCAGGAGATAGCAGAGGTAGCACTCCCACATCAACATCGTTGGTGCCGTAGTGGAGAAGGTTAAATGCTTCAAGTTCCTCAGTGTACATCACTGACAATCTGAAATTGTCCACCCACACAGACTGTGTGGTGAAAAAACCTCAAGCGTCTGAAGAAATTTGGCTTATCCCCTAAGACCCTCACAAACTTTTACAGATGCACCACTGAGAGCATCCTGTCAAGCTCTATCACCGCCTGGTACGGCAACTGCACCAGAGGGTGGTGCGGTCAGTCCAACGCATCACGGGGAGCACACTGCCTACCCTTCAGGACATCTACAGCACCAGGTGTCACAGGAAGGCCAAAAAGATCATCAAGGACAACAACCACCCGAGCCACTGCCTGTTCACCCCACTATCACTTAGAAGGCGAGGTCAGTACAGGTGCATGAAAGCTGGGACAAAGACACTGAAAAACAGCTTCCATCTCAAGGCCATCTCCCTGTATTAGGTCAGTTAAGATCCCCACTTTATTTTAAGAATGTGAAATGTCAGAATAATAGTAGAGAGAATGATTTATTTTAGCTTTTATTTCTTTCATCACATTCCCAGTGGGTCAGAAGTTTACATACACTCAATTAGTATTTGGTAGCATTGCCTTTAAATTGTTTAACTTGGGTCAAACGTTTCGGGTAGACTTCCACAAGCTTCCCCCAATAAGTTGGGTGAATTTTGACCCATTCCTCCTGACAGAGCTTGTGTAACTGAATCAAGTTTGTAGGCCTCCTTGCTCGCACACACTTTTTCAGTTATGCCCACAAATGTTCTATAGGATTGAGGTCAGGGCTTTGTGATGGCCACTCCAATACCTTGACTTTTTGGTCCTTAAGCCATTTTGAAAAAACTTTGGAAGTATGCTTGGGTTCATTGTCCATTTGGAAGACCCATTTGCAACCAAGCTTTAACTTCCTGACTGATATCTTGAGTAGTTGCTTCAATAAATCCACATACTTTTCCTTCCTCACGATGTCATCTATTTTGTGAAGTGCACAAGTCCCTCCTGCAGCAAAGCACCCCCACAACATGATGCCGCTACCCCGTGCTTCACGGTTGGGATGGTGTTCTTCTTGGCATGCCTCGCCCTTTTTGCTCCAAACATAATGATGGTCATTATGGCCAAACAATTATATTTTTGTTTCATCAGACTAGAGGACATTTCTCCAAAAAGTACGATCTTTGTCCCCATGTGCAGTCCTGCTTTTTTATGGGGGTTTTTGTGCAGTGGTTTCTTCCTTGCTGAGCGGCTTTTCAGGTTATGTGGATATAGGACTCGTTTTACTGTGGATATAGATACTTCTGTACCTGTTTCCTACAGCATCTTCACAAGGTCCTTTGCTGTTGTTTTGGGATTGATTTGCACTTTCGCACAAAAGTACGTTCATCTCTAGGAGACAGAACGCGTCTCCTTTCTGAGCGGCATGATGGCTGCGTGGTCCCATGGTGTTTATACTTGCGTACTATTGTTTGTACAGATGAACGTGGTACCTTCAGGCGTTTGGAAATTTCTCCCAAGGATGAACCAGACTTGTGGAGGGCCACCATATTTTTTTCTTGAGGTCTTGGCTGATTTCTATTGATTTTCCCATGATGTCAAGCAAAGAGGCACTGCGTTTGAAGGTAGGCCTTGAAATACATCCACAGGTACACCTCCAATTGGCTCAAATGATGTCAATTAGCCAATTAGAAGCTTCTAAAGCCTATACATAATTTTCTGGAATTTTCCAAGCTGTTTAAATGCACTGTCAACTTAGTGTATGTAAACTTCTGACCCACTGAAATTGTGATACAGTGAGTTATAAGTGAAATAATCTGTCTGTAAAAAATTGTTGGTAAAATGACTTGTGTCATGCACAAAGTAGATGTCCTAACCGACTTGCCAAAACTATAGTTTCTTAACAAGAAATTTGTGGAGTGGTTGAAAAACGAGTTTTAATGACTCCAACCTAAGTGTATGTGAACATCCGACTTCAACTGTATGTACATAGACTTGCAACACTGGTAATTTTAATAATGGAACACTGGGCACTTTAATAATGTTTAGATACTGTTTTACCCACTTCATATGTATATAATGTATTCTAGTCAAGTCCATCCCATTACATTTTTGCTGTACACATACTATTCTATCCTACGTATTCTACAGATATACTACATATTCTATCTACATACTGTCCATAATGTCCTCAAATATTTATAAATTGCTGGTTCTAATATTTCCTAATTCCATTCTTTTACTTTTAGATGTGTGTGTATTGTTAGATATTACAGCACTGTTGGAGCTAGGAACACAAGCATTTAGCTAGGTATTACTGTACTGTTGGAGCTAGGAACATCATCATTTAGCTAGGTATTACTGTACTGTTGGAGCTAGGAACATCATCATTTAGCTAGGTATTACTGTACTGTTGGAGCTAGGAACATCATCATTTAGTTAGGTATTACTGTACTGTTGGAGCTAGGAACATCATCATTTAGCTAGGTATTACTGCACTGTTGGAGCTAGGAACATAATCATTTAGCTAGGTATTACTGTACTGTTGGAGCTAGGAACATCATCATTTAGCTAGGTATTACTGTACTGTTGGAGCTAGGAACATCATCATTTAGCTAGGTATTACTGTACTGTTGGAGCTAGGAACATCATCATTTAGCTAGGTATTACTGCACTGTTGGAGCTAGGAACATCATCATTTAGCTAGGTATTACTGCACTGTTGGAGCTAGGAACATCATCATTTAGCTAGGTATTACTGTACTGTTGGAGCTAGGAACATCATCATTTAGCTAGGTATTACTGTACTGTTGGAGCTAGGAACATCATCATATAGCTAGGTATTACTGCACTGTTGGAGCTAGGAACATCATCATTTAGTTAGGTATTACTGTACTGTTGGAGCTAGGAACATCATCATTTAGCTAGGTATTACTATACTGTTGGAGCTAGGAACATCATCATTTAGCTAGGTATTACTGTACTGTTGGAGCTAGGAACATCATCATTTAGCTAGGTATTACTGTACTGTTGGAGCTAGGAACATCATCATTTAGCTAGGTATTACAGCACTGTTGGAGCTAGGAACATCATCATTTAGCTAGGTAATACTATACTGTTGGAGCTAGGAACATCATCATTTAGCTAGGTATTACTGTACTGTTGGAGCTAGGAACATCATCATTTAGCTAGGTATTACTGTACTGTTGGAGCTAGGAACATCATCATTTAGCTAGGTATTACTGCACTGTTGGAGCTAGGAACATCATCATTTAGCTAGGTATTACTGTACTGTTGGAGCTAGAAACATCATCATTTAGCTAGGTATTACTGTACTGTTGGAGCTAGGAACATCATCATTTAGCTAGGTATTACTGTACTGTTGGAGCTAGGAACATCATCATTTAGCTAGGTATTACTATACTGTTGGAGCTAGGAACATCATCATTTAGCTAGGTATTACTGTACTGTTGGAGCTAGGAACATCATCATTTAGCTAGGTATTACTGTACTGTTGGAGCTAGGAACATCATCATTTAGTTAGGTATTACTGTACTGTTGGAGCTAGGAACATCATCATTTAGCTAGGTATTACTGTACTGTTGGAGCTAGGAACACAAGAATTTCACTACACCATCAATAACATCTGCTAAACGTGTATTCGACCAATACATAGTAATTTGAGCATTAACTCTGTGGTTCTTCTTCTTCCTACCGTTTATATTTCAAGCGAGGGACTGAAGCGTCCTTTCTTAATTTAACAGCAGTATACTTTGTACTCCAGGGCCCATGAAGACTAGTGATCTAGTGGGCTAAATACAGATGAACTCAATCCAGTGGTTGGGCCAGGGAGACAACGAACATCAAGTCACTACACGATGGACTAGCCAACACCGCATGCATCACGTTTATGTTCTACCACTGCTGTCATGATATGATGCGGTTATTATGGCTATGTTCTACCACTGCTGTCATGATATGATGCGGTTATTATGGCTATGTTCTACCACTGCTGTCATGATATGATGTGGTTAGTTATTATGGCTATGTTCTACCACTGCTGTCATGATATGATGTGGTTATTATGGCTATGTTCTACCACTGCTGTCATGATATGATGTGGTTATTATGGCTATGTTCTACCACTGCTGTCATGATATGATGTGGTTATTATGGCTATGTTCTACCACTGCTGTCATGATATGATGTGGTTATTATGGCTATGTTCTACCACTGCTGTCATGATATGATGCGGTTATTATGGCTATGTTCTACCACTGCTGTCATGATATGATGTGGTTATTATGGCTAAGCGTTCTCACCACTGCTGTCTTGATATGATGTAGATTTATTATGGCTATGTTCTACCACTGCTGTCATGATATGATGTGGTTATTATGGCTATGTTCTACCACTGCTGTCATGATATGATGTGGTTATTATGGCTATGTTCTCCCACTGCTGTCATGATATGATGTGGTTATTATGGCTATGTTATACCACTGCTGTCATGATATGATGTGGTTATTATGGCTATGTTCTCCCACTGCTGTCATGATATGATGTGGTTATTATGGCTATGTTATATCACTGCTGTCATGATATGATGTGGTTATTATGGCTATGTTCTACCACTGCTGTCATGATATGATGTGGTTATTATCATTATAATGACGTTAAATCCATTCTGTTCGGTTCCATGAAGGCCACCAATATAGCCGTCTATAATATCAGCTGTTCACACAATGATCTGACACTAAAGTATCATACTTAAAGACAGACAAAGCCTCCCTCTCTCAATTTCTCTCACTCTCCTTCTTTCTCTGTCTCTTTTCACTTAATCTCCACCTCTCCCTACAGCTTTATTCTCTTTCTTTCTTTCTCTGTCTCCTTTCACTTCATCGACACCTCTCCCAACAGCTATTTTCTCTATATATTTTCTCCATCTATCGCCTCTCACCCCTTTCTCTTTTCTCTCATCTCCACTGTCATCTAAAACAAAGTTCTGTGTGTATTGTGTATGTGTGTATTGTGTGTGTTTTGTGTGCGTGTAGTAACACATTGTGCGCGTGTGTAATAACGTGTTGTGTGTGTGTGTGTGTATGTGTGTTTGAAAACGTGTTGAGGGTGTGTGGGTGGAGGAGAGTGTTTTGCATGTGAATGTATTCTGAAGAGGCTTTTTGTGTCTCTGTAATGCTCTGGACAAACAGCTAGTCCTCAGACACTGTTAACGCCTCCCCAATAGGGTGTTTGTGTGTTTGTGTGTGTCTATGTATACTCTAAAAATTAGGAGTTCAACAACAGTTCTTCTAAGATCCTCTATGTTCTCTGAAGAACCTTAGGGTTTTTGGGACTGAAATTTGTCCCCAAAAGGTTTTTCCAAGAACCCCATAGGAGGTGGGGTTCATCGAGGAACCTCCATAGGAGGTGGGGGTTCTTGCAGGAACCTCCATAGGAGGTGGGGGTTCTTGCAGGAACCTCCATAGGAGGTGGGGGTTCTTGCAGGAACCTAACTGCCCAACTGAAACATTTCGATTTGAATTTGAAAGGACAGCGGGTGCAGGAACTTAACTGAAAAATGTAAATATCTCCTCAATTTAAGGTAAGGTTTGACTGAAAATGGACACAATTCAATGGATTTATCAATCAACAAAGAGGTACGAATATGTTGAAGGCTATAAGAATATGTTGAAGGCTATAAGAATATATTGAAGGCTATAAGAATATGTTGAAGGCTATGAGAATATGTTGAAGGCTATAAGAATATGTTGAAGGCTATAAGAATATGTTGAAGGCTATAAGAATATGTTGAAGGCTATAAGAATATGTTGAAGGCTATAAGAATATGTTGAAGGCTAGCTGTATTGGGTGCAGATGACTGAACTGCTCACTACTGTGTCTGTGTCTGCAGGTATACAGACGAGGAGGCATACAAAGGTATGTCAATTAGTATTGGTATGTTATGCAGATCACATTTACAATCCTCCTCCCTTACCTCTTCAATGAGTATCCCATAGGCCTCTACGTTATGGACAAGGTATGTGTATGAAAACCATTAGCACTTTTTTTCATTCACATTTACCACAATAACCAAGGTATAAAAACTGTCATGTGCATGTTTTGTTATTCATCTGTATAATTACTATTTTTTGGATTCACAGACTTCACCCTCCCTACACCTCTGATGAATATAACAGGAAACCTGTTCGTTCAACATGCACTGCATAATCCTTCTGGCTATGGATATTGAAAACACGAACACAGTAACATCAACACGCCAGTCGATATACCCATTGGACTTGGGGTTCTGCTGGGAGTTTACCTCATATTTGGATATTTTTTTTAATTCTGCTTTGCCACTAAAATCATCAATAAACACTAAGAACTAAAATATTGTGTTATTGTTGTTATTGTTATGCGTATTATATTATTATTATTATCATTAATAGTAATCATAATAAAAATAAATACCCTTATAGGGGTTTCAATTTGAAGACCCCCTTAAAAAAACACTCCGGGACCCTTTTCTTTTTATAATGTGTACGGCGCCCAGAGAGATTCATTATCCATTATAAACTGGGTGGTTCGAGCCCTGAATGCTGATTGGCTGGCAGATGTGGTATATCAGACCCGTAATACCACGGGTATGACAAAACATGTATTTTTACTGTTCTAATTACGTTGGTAACCAGTTTATAATAGTAATAAGGCACCTCAGGGGTTTGTGATATATGGCCAATATACCACGGCTAAGGGGGCTGAGTACACGTTGCGTCGTGCCTAAGAACTGCCCTTAGCCGTGGTATATTGGCCATATACCACACTCCCTCGTGCCTTATCGCTTTAATTTTATTATTGTGGGTTAGAGTGATTTATCAGAACAAGAGTCATAGAGGTGTTATGGAAGCAGTACATGTTTCTGTGTGGCTCAGTAGGGAAAGCATGGTGCTTGCAATGCCAGGGTTGTGAAGTTACTCCGGATAAGAGCATCTACTAAATGACTCACATGTAAAAAAAAATATTTAAAAAGTAGTTGTTTGGAGGTGACGTCTTCACATTGTCTTTTTTACTAACAATCCCTTTGATCACTAGAAATAGACGTTGTTTGAAAATACATTTTGCACCACTGGGCGCAAACTCGTGACGCTCGGGGGCCGCAGCGTGCAGCTCAGACCACTGCACCACAGCAGGTCACAACGCGTTAGCAAGCCGTGAGAATACTTTGAATACTCAACAAACTCTCACAGTCAGAATACTGAGAATACTCAACAAGCTCTCACAGTGAGAATACTGTGAATACTCAACAAACTCTCACAGTGAGAATACTGTGAATACTCAACAAGTTCTCACAGTGAGATAACTGTGAATACTCAACAAGCTGTCACAGTATCGCACAAACGTAACATTTTTAAGTTGCTCTTAACAGAATCTCCCGACATCCTGGGGACCTGCCAAATCTTCACATTTCTACTTGAATCTGGAGTGAGCTCTGTAGTGCACTACTTTAGACCAGAGCCCTATGGTACCCTATGTCCTATATAGTGCACTACTTTAGGCCAGAGCCCTATGGCACCCTATGTCCTATGTAGTGCACTACTTTAGACCAGAGCCCTATGGCACCCTATGTCCTATGTAGTGCACTACATTAGACCAGAGCCCTATGGTACCCTATGTCCTATGTAGTGCACTACTTTAGACCAGAGCCCTATGGCACCCTATGTCCTATGTAGTGCACTACTTTAGACATGAGCCTTATGGCACCCTATGTCCTATGTAGTGCACTACTTTAGACCAGAGCCCTATGGCACCCTATGTCCTATGTAGTGCACTACTTTAGACTAGAGGCCTATGGCACCCTATGTCCTATGTAGTGCACTACTTTAGACCAGAGCCCTATGGTACCCTATGTCCTATGTAGTGCACTACTTTAGACCAGAGCCCTATGGCACCCTATGTCCTATGTAGTGCACTACTTTAGACCAGAGCCCTATGGCACCCTATGTCCTATGTAGTGCACTACTTTAGACCAGAGCCCTATGGCACCCTATGTCCTATGTAGTGCACTACTTTAGACCAGAGCCCTATGGCACCCTATGTCCTATATAGTGCACTACTTTAGACCAGAGCCCTATGGTACCCTATGTCCTATGTAGTGCACTACTTTAGACCAGAACCCTATGGCACCCTATGTCCTATATAGTGCACTACTTTAGACCAGAGCCCTATGGCACCCTATGTCCTATGTAGTGCACTACTTTATACCAGGACCCAATGGCACCCTATGTCCTTTGTAGTGCACTACTTTTCTAGGGGCCCTGGTCCAAATGTGTACACTACATAGTGAAAAGAGTGTGAAATGCTGAAATATGCATATGAAATAATATGCAGGTGTGATCAACTGGGTTCGAATCTGTGGCTACACAAGACTATGGTTAACCAGCTGCCCTAAAGCCTAACTATGACTGACTGACTGTTTCACTGGGGTTAGGGCTATGGCTGGACTGACTGACTGGTTCACTGGGGAGGGGGCTAGGCCAGGACCAGCCCTCTCTCCTTCTCCATCAAGGCCAGGCCCAGCCCTCTCTCCTTCTCCATCAAGGCCAGGCCCAGCCCTCTCTCCTTCTCCATCAAGGCCAGGCCCAGCCCTCTCTCCCTCTCCATCAAAAGGCCAGGCCCAGCCCTCTCTCCTTCTCCATCAAGGCCCAGCCCTCTCTCCCTCTCCATCAAAAGGCCAGGCCCAGCCCTCTCTCCCTCTCCAGCTTCCCCTCCCCTATTTCTCTCCATGTGATTGCGTGGCAGTAATTGTGTGTCTGCGTTGGAGTGGCTTGGGGATGGAAGAGTATTGTTACTGGGTAATACATGGTAACTTCTCTCTCCCTCTCACCCCCTCTCTCCTCTCCTCCCTCTCTTTCTTCCTCTCTCGCTCTCTTATCCCCCTCTCTCCCTCTCTCACCCTCTGTCTCTCTCGCTCTCTCTCTCTTTCTCTCTGCAATAAGAGGTAACTTCTCTCTTTCTGCCCCCTCTGTATTGTTACAGTGTAATAGCTGGTAACCTCTCTCTCTTGACCTCCTGCATTACAGTCAGTTGCCTACGCCAGGACTCACATCATCCCCAATGGAGATGATGGGATGGAAGCAAAGAGGTAGAAATCTGCTGCATGCATTAACATACTGTGTGTGTGTGTGTGTGTGTGTGTGTGTGTGTGTGTGTGTGTGTGTGTGTGTGTGTGTGTGTGTGTGTGTGTGTGTGTGTGAAAGGAAGCAGATGCATAAATTACCATACTGATAAGATTCTTCTTTTGTCCCTGTCTCTAATTATTGTGACACATAATGTCTTCTTCAGACTCCACTCTCATCCTGTCCTGGTCTGCTCTGGTCTTTCCTGGTCTGTCCTGGTCTGCTCTGGTCTGCCCTGGTCTGCTCTGGTCTGTCCTGGTCTGTCCTGATCTGCTCTGGTCTGCCCTGGTCTGCTCTGGTCTGCTCTGGTCTGTCCTGGTCTGCCCTGGTCTGCTCTGGTCTGCCCTGGTCTGCTCTGGTCTGTCCTGGTCTGCTCTGGTCTGCTCTGGTCTGTCCTGGTCTGCTCTGGTCTGTCCTGGTCTGCCCTGGTCTGCTCTGGTCTGCCCTGGTCTGCTCTGGTCTGTCCTGGTCTGCTCTGGTCTGCTCTGGTCTTTCCTGGTCTGCTCTGGTCTGCTCTGGTCTGCCCTGGTCTGCTCTGGTCTGTCCTGGTCTGCCCTGGTCTTTCCTGGTCTTTCCTGGTCTGCTCTGGTCTGCTCTGGTCTTTCCTGGTCTGCTCTGGTCTGTCCTGGTCTGCTCTGGTCTTTCCTGGTCTGTCCTGGTCTGCTCTGGTCTGTCCTGCCCTGATCTTGTCTGTCCTGGTCTTTCCTGGTCTGTCCTGGTCTGTCCTGGTCTGGTGTGGATCAGCCTGGAGGGAAGAGGATGACATATAGTATGGTAATGGTAATTTCTCATGGACAGAAGCAGGTAACATAAATGGTATCGTAGTGTCTGTTAACAGACTGTGGGATGCGAAGACTACTGGGGACCTTGTTCGGTTGCCCAGATTTATCGTCACTTATCATTTTGACAAATCACGATTTCACAGGCTCTCGCATCTTTCGAATTTCGGAATGGGGGGCCTGCTTCCGATCCTCGTTGGAGTATATTTTCTAACACATCTCCACCCAGAACTTAATCGAGCATCGGACGCAATTATACAAGATTTCAGTTTCTGAGATTCACTTCAGGATAAAATGTAAACAGTAGGGCTCCAGCATCCTTCCACCGTTCCAGCCGATGATCTCAAACCTTATCAGGACCGGACTAGAGACAGAGACACAGACAAAGAGACAAAGAGACAGAGAGACAGAGAGACAGAGAGACAGACAAAGACAGACAGACAGACATAGAGACAGACAGAGAGACAGAGAGACAGAGAGACAGAGAGACAGACAGAGAGACAGAGACCAAGAGAATGGCGAGATCAGCTGCCATTCTTAGCTAGTTGGAACAATATCAATATCATGGAAGTACAGTTGAAGGGTTGAGGGTAAAGACGTGTTACTCATCAATGTGTTTACTGTTTATCGAGGCAGAGAGAGCTGAGCTTCGTCTCTTTTGTCTCTCCTTAGATCATGATGTGTCCACTCATCAATGGGCAGGATGTTGTTTTTTTTTAGGTTCATTTCCTTATAAAAAGGTGGTGTTGCGTTACTGAAAAATTGTCTGTATGTGTTTTCTGAAATATATTCGATATGATTAATCACTCCTCACTGAAGCGTGTATCTGAGCCTATCCTCACAATATGTAGGGTAAATGAGCCCAGCGTGTGTGTGTTTGTGTGTGTGTGTGTGTGTGTGTGTGTATGTGTGTGATACAAAAAAGTTTCAATTAAGTTTCAAGTTGGAGTGTAATTCAGATGATTATCAAAATGACCCTTTTCACACATTCAAAATGTTTCTCCATTAAACCAGTACTCATAGCCTCTACACACATGACATCGTTAGTCATTAGCTGGATTATTTCACTAATGTATTCATTTCCCTCCTCAGATAAGAATAGTCTTTTAAAGGCATGGGGGTTGGGACAGCTTTTAAAGGGGCGGTGACTGTGATGTCTTTAAAGGTGGGCTGAAAACACTTTAATACACACACACACACACACACACACACACACACACACACACACACACACACACACACACACACACACACACACACACACACACACACACACACACAAACTCACACATTCACTCACACAATCACATACACAGACTCACTCACACATTCACTCACACAAACACACAATCACACACTCACACCCACACAATCACCCACACACACACTATCCCACTCACACACACACACACTCACACACTCACTCATGCAATCACACACACCTTCACTCACACCTTCACACACGCACACACTCACACACTCACTCACGTACATATGTACACACACACACTCAACACGTACAAACACACAAACGCACACACACACACACACACACACGGAGCAAGGATGTGATGGAAGTCTTCTCTAATTTGATATAATTACCATGAATCCCAACTGTCTCTACAATTACCTCTCTCTTAACAGAACCTGATAATTACCATGACGATAATTGAAAACTGGGTAAATGTTTCAGTGTCTCAGTCCTTCAGGACCCCCTCCCCCCACCCCCACCTCACTCCCCTCCCACACCACCTTTTCTAGTTAAACTCTGTCCCCCCTCCCATTTAGTAGTTTTTATGAAGTCTGCCATACCGTTCTTCCCTCACCTCTCCTAGTTAAACATGAAACCCCAGAGCAGGTAGACTGTTTTCCACTTCTCCTCATTGTATTATTGTTATATGCACTATATATACAAATGTATGAGGACCCCCTTCAAATTAGTGGATTTGGCTATTTCAGCCTCACCCGTTGCTGACAGGTGTATAAAATTTAGTAATTAAGATGGCGCCGAAGAACATGGCTGACATTTTACATTCTCCCAAACAATTGTGCAATTTTGTAATTTCTTTTGCGTTTTGTGTAACTTTTTTTTTCACTTATTGTGTACATAATGTTGCTGCTACCGTCTCTTATGACCAAAAATAACTTCTGGACATCAGAAAAGCGATTACTCACCATGGACTGGAAGAAACTTTTTCCTTTAACGAGTCTGACGAGAAGGATATCCTGCTTTCACTGGATCAGGCCCAGAAAAGACGCCCGGAAAAGGGGACGCAGATCGGGGATCCTTCTGAGAAGCCAGAGGCGAGCGAGTAAACTCCCAATGCCTTCCATTCTCCTTGCTAACGTGCAATCGTTAGAAAATAAAATGTATGACCTATTATTAAGATTATCCTACCAACGGGGCATAAAAAACTGTAACATCTTATGTTTCACCGAGACGTGGATAAACGAAGAAACTGACAATATAGAGCTGACGGGATTTTCCATGCACCTGCAGAACAGAGATGCTGGGGGAGTCTGTCTTTTTGTCAATAACAGCTGGTGTGCGATGTCTAATATTAAAGAAGTCTCAAGGTATTGCTCGCCTGAGGTAGAGTACCTCATGATAAGCTGTAGACCACACTATCTACCAAGAGAGTTCTCATCTATATTATTCATAGCCATCTATTTACCACCACAAACCGATGCTGGCACTAAGACCACACTCAACCAACCCTATAAGGCCATAAGCAAAGAAGAAAATGCTCACCCAGAAGCGGCGCTCCTAGTGGCCGGGGACTTTAATGCAGGCAAACTTAAATCAGTTTTACCAAATTTCTACCAGCATGTCACATGTGCAACCAGAGGAAAAAATCCTAGACCACCTTTACTCCACACACAGAGATGCATTCAAAGCTCCCCCCCCCTTTATTTGGCAAATCTGACCATAAATTATATCCTCCTGATTCCTGCTTACAAGCAAAAGCTAAAGCAGGAGGTACCAGTGACTCGCTCAATACGCAAGTGGTCAGATGACGCTGATGCTACACTACAGGACTGCTTTGCTAGCACAGACTAGAATATGTTCCGGGATTCATCCAATGGCATTGAGGAATTAACCACCTTAGTCATCGGCTTCATCAATAAGTGCATCGATGACGTCGTCCCCACAGTGACTGCACGTACATATCCCAACCAGAAGCCATGGATTACAGGCAACAACCGCATCGAGCTAACGGCTAGAGCTGCCGCTTTCAAGGAACTGGAGACTAATCCGGAGGCTTATAAGTAATCCCGCTATGCCCTCAGACGAACTATCAAACAGGCAAAGCGTCAATACAGGATTAAGATTGAATCCTACTTCACCAACTCTGACGCTCGTCGGACGTGGCATGGCTTGAAAACTATTACGGACTACAAAGGGAAACCCAGACGCGAGCTGCCCAGTGACGCGAGCCTACCAGACGAGCTAAATGCCTTTTATGCTCGCTTCGAGGCAAGCAACACTGAAGCATGCACGAGAGCACCAGCTGTTCTGGAGGACTGTGTGATAACGCTCTCGGTAGCCTTTAAACAGGTCAACAGTCACAAAGCCGCTCGGCCAGACTGATTACCAGGACGTGTACTCAAAGCATGTGCGGACCAACTGTCAAGTGTCTTTACTGACATTTTCAACCTCTCCCTGACCGAGTCTGTAATACCTACATTTTTCAAGCAGACCACCATAGTCCCTGTACCAAGGAAGCAAAGGTAACCTGCCAAAATGATTATGTCGGTAGCCATGAAATGCTTTGAAAGGCTGGTCATGGCTCACATCAACAGCAATCTCAATTGCACTCCACACCGCCCTTTCTCACCTGGACAAAAGGAACACTTATGTGAGAATGCTGTTCATCGACTACAGCTCAGCGTTCAACACAATAGTGCCCACGAAGCTCATCACTAAGCTAAGGACCCTGAGACAAACACCTCCCTCTGCAACTGGATCCTGGACTTTCTGACGGGCCGCCCCCAGGTGGTAAGACTAGGCAACAATACGTCTGCCACGCTGATCCTTAACACTGGGGCCCCTCAGGGGTGTGTATTTAGTCCCCTCCTGTACTCCCTGTTCACCCACGACTGCGTGGCCAAACACAACTCCAACACCATAATTAAGTTTGCTGACGACATAACAGTGGTAGCCCTGATCACCGACAACGATGAGACGGCCTATAGGAAGGAGGTCAGAGAACTGGCAGTGTGGTGCCAGGACAACAACCTCTCCCTCAATGTGAACAAGACAAAGGAGCTGATCGTGGACTGTAGGAAACAGGCCCCCATTAACAACAGGCCCCCATTAACAATCTCCGCTGTGCAGCTCCTTCAGGGTTATCTTTGGTCTCTTTGTTGCCTCTCTGATTAATGCCCTCCTTGACTGTTCCATGAGTTTTGGTGGGCGGCCCTGTCTTGGCAGGTTTGTTGTGGTGCCATTTTCTTTCAATTTTTTTATAATGGATTTAATGGTGCTCCGTGGGATGTTCAAAGTTTTTGATATTTTTTTATATCCCAACCCTGATCTGTACTTCTCCACAACTTTGTCCCTGACCTGTTTGGAGAGCTCCTTGGTTAGCGGTGTTGCAGACTCTGGGGCCTTTCAGAACAGGTGTGTATATACTGAGATCATGTGACAGATCATGTGACACTTAGATTGCACACAGGTGGACTTTATTTAACTAATTATGTGACTTCTGAAGGTAATTGGTTGCACCAGATCTTATTTAGGGGCTTCATAGCAAAGGGGGTGAATACATATGCACGCACCACTTTTCCCTATTTTTTTAAACAACTAATTATTTTCATTTCACTTCACCAATTTGGACTATTTTGTGTATGTCCATTACAGGAAATTCAAATAAAAATCCATTGAAATTACAGGTTGTAATGCAACAAAATAGGAAAAACACCAAGGGGATTGAATACTTTTGCAAGGCAATGTAAGTAAGCATTTCACGGTAGAGTACACGGCCATGCAATCTCCATAGACAAACATTGGCAGTAGAATGGCCTTACAGAAGAGCTCAGTGACTTTCAACGTGGCACCGTCATAGGATGCCACCTTTCCAACAATTCAGTTAGTCATATTTCTGCCCTGCTAGAGCTGCCCCGGTCAACTGTAAGTGCAGTTATTGTGAAGTGGAAACGTCTAGGAGCAACAACGGCTCAGCTGTGAAGTGGTAGGCCACACTAGCTCCCGGAACGGGACCACCGAGTGCTGAAGCACGTAGTTCTCGGTTGCAACACTCATTACCGAGTTCCAAACTGCCTCTGGAAGCAACGTCAGCACAATAACTGTTCGTCGGGAGCTTCATGAAATGTGTGAGGCTGAACAGCCGCACACGAGCCTAAGATCACCATGCGCAATGCCAAGTGTCGGCTGGAGTGGTGTAAAGCTCGCCACCATTGGACTGTGGAGCAGTGGAAACTCGTTCTCTGGAGTGATGAATCACGAATCGGGGTTTGGTGGATGCCAGGAGAATGCTACCTGCCCCAATGCATATTGCCAACTGTAAAGTTTGGCGGAGGAGGAATAATGGTCTGGTTCTGTTTTTTATGGTTCAGGCTAAGCCCCTTAGTTCCAGGGAAGGGAAATCTTAACTCTACAGCATACAATGATATTGTAGACGATTCTGTGCTTCCAACTTTTTGGAAACAGTTTGGGGAAGGCCCTTTCCTGTTTCAGCATGACAATGCCCCCGTGCACAAAGTAAGGTCCATACAGAATTTCTTTCTCGAGATCGGTGTGGAAGAACTTGACTGGCCTGCACAGAGTCCTGACCTCAACCCCATCGAACACCTTTGGAATGAATTGGAATGCCGACTGCGAGCCAGGCTTAATCACCAAACACCAGTGCCTGACCTCACTAATGCTCTTGTGGCTGAATGGAAGCAAGTCCCTGCAGCAATGTTCCAACATCTAGTGGAAAGCCTTCCCAGAAGAGTGGAGGCTGTTATAGCAGCAAAGGGGGGGACCAACTGCATATTAATGCCTATAATTTTGGAATGAGATGTTGGACGAGCAGGTGTCCACATACGTTTGGTCATGTGGTGTAAGTTCTCCCATCCCTGCTACACAGGCCAGGTAGAGGAGAGTACAGTGAGGCTATATGAGGGCATATGCAATGCTTTTAGCTGTAATGGGTATATGAGGGTATTAGCTCTCTGTCTCTCCGCACACACACACACACACGCACACACACACGCACACACACACACACACACACACACACACACACAAGCACGCACAGAAGCACACACACACACACTCACAAGGCTAATGTAAAGTGCAGAGGAAGGTAGAGTAGAGTGACAGTAGATGACGGTTTCAGCTGTAATGGAACTGAAGGACCTGAAATTGGACTTGATTGAGACACGGAACACATTTTACATTCTCCACATGGATACAATGTATGGTGGGAGGAGAGGGGCAGGAAAGGGGAGAAGGGAAGAGATGAGGGAGAGATGGGGAGAGGGACAGGAAATGGGATGAGGGAAGAGATGAGGGAGAGATGGAGGTGAAGGAGAGAGAGGGGAGGAGGCAAGGGATTAGGGAGAGTAAGGTAGTTGAAGGAGAGAGAGGGGAGGAGGCAAGGGATGAGGGTGAGAGGGGAAGAGGGAAGTGAAGGAGAGAGAGGGGAGAGATGAGGGAGAGAGGGGAGAGATGTGGGAGAGAGGGGAGAGATGTGGGAGAGAGGGGGAGAGGGGAGAGATGAGGGAGAGAGGGAGAGGGAAGAGATGAGGGCGAGAGGGGAAGTGGGGAGAGATGAGGGAGAGAGGGGAGAGGGGAGAGATGAGGGATAGAGGGGGAGAGGGAGAGCTGATGGAGAGAGAGGAAGAGGGGAGAGATGAGGGAGAGAGGGGAGAGATGAGGGAGAGAGGGGAAGTGGGGAGAGATGAGGGAGAGAGGGGGAGAGGGAAGAGATGATGGAGAGAGAGGAAGAGGGGAGAGATGAGGGAGAGAGGGGAAGGGGGGAGAGATGAGGGAGAGAGGGGAGAGGGGAGAGATGAGGGATAGAGGGGGAGAAGGGAGAGCTGATGGAGAGAGAGGAAGAGGGGAGAGATGAGGATGAGAGAGGGGAAGAGGGGAGAGATGAGGGAGAGATGATGGAGAGAGGGGGAGAGAGGGGGAGAGGGGAGAGATGATGTAGAGAGGGGAAGAGGGGAGAGTTGATGGAGAGAGGGGGAGAGATGAGGAGAGATGAGGGAGAGAGGGGGAGAGGGGAGAGATGATGGAGCGATGGGAAGAAAGAGGAGAAAGAGAGAGAGGGGAGGAGAAAGGGGGAGATAATTGATATAAACTTGATGTAAAGACCAGTCTCAACGTCAACAGTGAAGAGGCGACTCCGGGATGCTGGCCTTCTAGGCAGAGTTGCAAAGAAAAAGCCCTATCTCTGAGATGGGCAAAAGAACACAGACACTGGACAGAGGAACTCCCGGAGTTGCCTCTTAACTGTTGACGTTGGGACTGGTCTTTTGCGGGTACTATTTAATGAAGCTGCCAGTTTAGGACTTGTGAGGTGTCTGTTTCTCAAACTAGACACTCTAATGTACTTGTCCTCTTTCTCAGTTGTACACCGGGGCCTCCCACTCCTCTTTCTATTCTGGTTAGAGCCAGTTTGCGCTGTTCTGTGAAGGGAGTAGTACACAGCGATGTACGAGATCTTCAGTTTCTTGGCAATTTCTTGCATGGAATAGCCTTCATTTCTCAGAACAAAAATAGACTGACGAGTTTCAGAAGAAAGTTTTTTGTTTCTGGCCATTTTGAGCCTGTAATCGAACCCACAAATGCTGATGCTCCAGATACTCAACTAGTCAAATGGGGCCAGTTTTATTGCTTCTTTAATGTATCCTTAGGTATCCTTTTGGGTATATTTGCTGTAATATTTCAACCGGACGATAACGTGAACGATAGGAAAGAAAAATAAAGTGGTGCGCGTTCACAATCTCGCACGCGTCAAACCTTGTTTACAAAAGTGGTCGCCTGACAATTTCCTCTTCCTATCTGTTCTGGTCATTCCTAGAATTCCCAGACTTTGTATATAGACTGTTGACATCTAGTGGAAGCCATAGGTACTGCAGTCTCAGTCCTAAAGTAAGCAATAGGCACAATGGAGAAGATGCTCGTTTACAAAAAAAACTGCAAATCCGGATGGATTTTCCTCGGGTTTTCACCTGCTATATCAATTGTGTTATACTCACATACATTATGTTAACACTCTTAGAAACTTCAGAGTGTTTCCTATTCAATAGTACTAATTATGTGCATATCCTATTTTCTGGGCCTGAGTGGCATGCATTTTACTTTGGGCACGCCAGACTCTCCAAAACCGTCACCTATGCAGCCACTCCCTAAGAAGTTAAAAATGATGTTTGATTTGTTTGTAGAAAGTGTATAGGTATAATTTGAACGTGTTCTCTTCATGGTTCAATGGGCGACTCAACGGTGGATTTTATGATCATAACGTGTCAACCAAACTGAGATTTATGGATATAATAAATGAATTTTTCTAACAAAAGAAGCATGGATGGTCTTCGTTGGACACTTGGGAAGCCCTCAGCAGAAGTTCTGAAGGCTTAGCGATTTTATATTAGCGATTTTAATGCGTTTTGTGAAACCCGTGTTGGGTTATGGATTTATGCTAATGCATAAATATTAGAGGTGCTACCCTCTAACAATCAAATGTTGTGCTTTCGCCGTAAAGCCTTTTTGAAATCTGACAATGCTGTGATATTGCCAAGAATCAGAGCTTTCGATGACTATGCAACACTTGTATATTGATGAATGTTTAATAATTCAACTTTTGGATTTTGAATTTGGCGCCTCACATTTCACCGGTTAGTGTCAGGAGTGGGGTTAGCGCCCCACCACTCCGTAAGTAGTTAATAAGAACAACAGTTTTCAGCTGTGCTAACATAATTACAAAAGGGTTTTCAAATTTTCAATTAGCCTTTTAAAACTTAGATTAGCTAATACAACGTGTCATTGGAAAACAGGGGTGATGGTTGCCGATAATGGGCCTCTGTACGCCTATGTACAGTTGAAGTTGTAAGTTTACATACACCTTAGCCAAATACATTTTAACTCAGTTTTTCACAATTCCTGACATTTAATCCTAGTAAAAAATCCCTGTCTTAGGTCAGTTAGGATCACCACTTTATTTTAAGAATGTGAAATGTCCGAATAATAGTAGAGATAATTATTTATTTCAGCTTTTATTTCTTTCATCCCAGTGGGTCAGAAGTTTACATACACTCAATTACTATTTGGTAACCTTACCTATAAATTGTTTAACTTGGGTCAAACATTTCAGGTAGCCTTCCACAAGCTTCCCACAATAAGTTGGGTGAATTTTGGCCCATTCCTCCTGACAGAGCTCGTGTAACTGAATCAGGATTGTAGGCCTCCTTGCTCGCACATGCTTTTTCAGTTCTGCCCACAAATTTTCTATAGGATTGAGGTTAGGGCTTTGTGATGTCCAATACCTTGGAAGTATGCTTGGGTTCATTGTCCATTTGGAAGACTCATTTGCGACCAACCTTTAACTTCCTGACTGATGTCTTGAGATGTTGCTTCAATATATCCACATAATGTTCCTCCCTCATGATGCCATCTATTTTGTGAAGTGCACCAGTCCCTCCTGCAGCAAAGCACCCCCACATCATGATGCTGCCACCCTGTGCTTCACGGTTGGGATGGTGTTCTTCGGCTTGCAAGCCTCCCCCCTTTTCTTCCAAACATAACGATGGTCATTATATTATTTTTGATTGTTTCATCAGACCAGAGGACATTGCTCCAAAAAGTATGATCTTTGTCCCCATGTGCAGTTGCAAACCGTAGTGTGTTTTTTTATAGTGGTTTTGGAGCAGTGGCTTCTTCCTTGCTGAGCGTCCTTTCAGGTTATGTCGATATAGGACTCGTTTTACTGTGGATATAGATACTTTGTACCTGTTTCCTCCAGCATCTTCACAAGGCCATTTGCTGTTGTTCTGGGGTTGATTTGCACTTTTCGCACCAAAGTATTCTAGGTGACTAAACGCGTCTCCTTCCTGAGCGGTATGACGGCTGCGTGGTCCCATGGTGTTTATACTTGCGTACTATTGTTTGTACAGATGAACGTGGTACCTTCAGGCATTTGGAAATTGCTCCCAAGGATGAACCAGACCTGTGGAGGTCTACAATTCTTTTCTGGGGTCTTGGCTGATTTCGTTTGATTTTCCCATGATGTCAAGCAAAGAGTTTGAAGGTAGGCCTTGAAATACATCCACAGATACACCTTCAATTGACTCATATTATGTCAATTAGCCTATCAGAAGCTTCTAAATCCATGACATCATTTTCTGGATTTTCCAAGCTGTTTAAATGCACAGTCAACTTACTGTATTTAAACTTCTGACCCACTGGAATTGTGATACAGTGAATTATAAGTGAAATAATCTGTCTGTAAACTATTTTTGGAAAAATGACTTGTGTCATGAACAAAGTAGATGTCCTAACAGACTTGCCAAAACTATAGTTTGTTAAAACATCTTAAGGATCGGTGTCCCGCTAGCGGACAACTTCCGGTGATACTGGAGGGTGCGCAATTCAAATAAATAATCATAAATATTATGGATTTTAAACATTTAGGTACATATACGTGTCTTATATTGACTGAAAGCTTAAATTCTTGTTAATCTAACTGCACTGTCCGATTTACAGTAGCTTTCACATCGAAAACATGCCATGCGATTGTTTGAGGACGGCGCCCCACATCAAAATATTTTGCCGCCGGCACAGGTTTCATACATTCACATATAGCGATTAAATATTCACTTACTTTAAAACAAATCTTCCTCTGATTTGCATCCAAAGGGTCCCAGCTATAACATGTAGTGTCGTTTTGTTAGATGAAATCCTCCTTTATATCCCAGAAAGTCTGTTTAGTTGGTGCCATCGATTTGAGTAATCCACTCGTTCTTGCAGAGAACGAAAGAGAAAGGAATCCGAAAATCTACCCCTAAACTTTGTTTCAACAAGTCAAAATATGTTTATATTTACTCCTCAGATACCCTGAAATTTAATAAAACTATAATATTTCTTTCGGAAAGAAGTATGTTCAATAGGAAACATTTCTATTGTGTTATATTCTCCTACATTATTTTTTACATTTCTACCTGCACCAGTCCTGCAGACATGGAGCACCTTATGTACTTGCCTATGGTTAACTAGGTATGACTGTGTACAAACCAATTATATGCATATCCTGGCTTCAGGGCCTGAGCTACAGGCAGTTTACTTTGGGCACGTTATTCAGGCAGGAAGTGGAGAAATAAGGGGCCTAGCCCTAAGAAGGGATTAAAAAAAATGTTTTTCTTTCAAAAACAATGACATTTCTAAGTGACCCCAAACCTTTGAACGGTAGTGTGTATATATATATATATATATATATATATATAGTGTGTATATATATATACATATATGTTGCCTGTAGCTATATATATATATATATATATATATATATATATATGCTATATATCAGGGCTTCCTTTAGGAAAGTCTGCCGCCGGACGAGTGAGGGGAAGATTAACATAAACAAGGGATATTGGCCAAATGAGCCACATTTAAATGTCCTTAAAAACAGCCAATAACAAATTACAAAAACACTATTCCAAGTGTTTCAATGTGTAGCATATGCTAATCTTCATAGCCTTTTATTTCCTTGTTTTTTTACTTCCTAAAACAATAACTGTCCACCTCATGGTTCAGCTGTCAGAGATTTGAGTACTAAATGAATCAGGGCATTACATGCACAGGCCTAGAGGCTATAGGCCACTGTTTAATATTAATATATATATATATTATTTTTTATCATATAAAGAAAGAGAAGCTTAGCCCCCATAGAAAGAGATAGTTATGCCAGCGACATTCTACGACACCAACAGGCATTTATTTATCCTTGTCAGATAGTCTACTACTCCTGCTATGAAGATATAGGCGTACAGACGGAGGTTAATTCATTATTTTTCAATTAGAATATATATTTTTAATAAAGGTAAACATTATATTGTTCGATATTCTGCCATTGTCTTCTATCATGTAAAAGATGTAGCACTGCATGAAATGCATCTTCCCACCGCTATGCACCAGTCCTGCAGACATGGAGCACCTTATGTACTTGCCTATGGTTAACTAGGTATGACTGTGTACAAACCAAATTTACCTTATGTACATGTACATGCATATGCTTAGTTGCAGTCAAACGAGCTCATAAAAGTCTGTCAGTGGTATGAATACTTGGTAGAACTGTAATTACAGAAACTAGATACCCTCTGAATGTATACATAGTGCTGTATTTGTGTGTATTTTCAGAAAAATTGTTATTCCACGGGAAATGTTATATAAATAACAGAAATTCTCTAATATCCTCCAATATTCTATATGTGAAACTTGTTATGGTATTTGGGTTGCTATAACATTTGGTTTGAAGTCGCTCCCATTGTTTCACTAGCAGCGATGGTAATGCTGGCTGTGGGGTAGGTAAGTAAAGAAAACTAAGCCATATTTTTCATAATTGTCTCTCAAGATCAAGGGATTAATCACTTTTTGTCAACAAAATGAAGTATATTTACCACATAAATATGACCAAAATATGTATTTATTTCATTTTTTTTTTTAAACATTTAATTATATGACAATCAAATAATATTAAATCAGCTTTTTAGTACTTATCTTGATTGTACTTTGGAAAAAAACAGGACATTGTTTAAGGGACATTTTAATGTCTTTGTTTTACAGTATATATATACAGTAATTTTGCTGAAATAACAGTCTGTTTTTACCATTATTTATGTCTTATGATGTTTTGATAAGAATTAAGTTGACAATTTACTGTGATTGTTGCTTTTTCCAATAGTATATTTTTTGCTGGTCAAAATGATCCCGGTTGGTAATCCATGTATGCAGAATATGATGGCAGAATGAGGGTTATTTTCTGTGTATAAAAAGTATGAATCAGAGCTTGTTGAATTCTATAGATGAGGAGAGGTTATTCCTCAGACTAAATTAATAGTAAGTGATTAAAGTGAAACTAGCTCTTAGGCTACTGCCCTGCGTTAAGGTACCACCCACTCACTTGGGAATGCCACAGTGTGTGTGTGTGTGTGTGTGTGTGTGTGTGTGTGTGTGTGTGTGTGTGTGTGTGTGTGTGTGTGTGTGTGTGTGTGTGTGTGTGTGTGTGTGTGGGTCGCCGCAATGAGCTTATGTCTCAGTCACACTCACTCCAGATGACAGGCAGGCATTAAGCCGTCAGGAAAAGGGAATGAACGGCCTTACAAGAACATAAACAGTGATTTTCAGCCTCACTTCGGCAAGACACACACACAGACACAGACTTACATACGTCAGAGTTGAGCAGGGCACTTCTCCATCTTCTAAGCAGGAACAGATGATGAGATAATTGGAGGATAGATCTTTCACTGCTAAATTACAGGATTGAGTTAAATAACAGGATAAGAAAGGTACACACACACACACACACACACACACACACACATTAATGTAAGTTATCAGTTCTTGACAAAAGGAAATAAAGCAAGTGAAATTACACACAGCCATGCAATTACCCCTCCCTCCATACACGTTATCTTCAACTCCAACTGCGGGTGTGTGTGTGTGTGTGTGTGTGTGTGTGCGTGTGTGCGTGCGTGTGTGTGTGTGTGTGTGTGTGTGTGTGTGTGTGTGTGTGTGTGTGTGTGTGTGGTGTGTGTGTGTGTGTGTGTGTGTGTGTGTGTGCGTGTGTGCGTGTGGGTGTGTGTGTGTGCGTGTGTGTGTGCAAAAAGACTGAATTATAAGAAACCAAGTAGGTTTCCTGATCTTACAGAAACACAGTCTTTCCTCTAGCATTGAGTGACTGAATGAGTGGGCTTTAAAGCCCCCAATCAGTCTTTTACATGTTATTTTATGTCTAATAAATCACTGTGTGTGTTTATTTAAAAAAAAAAAAAAAAAATTACCTTTATTTTACTAGGCAAGTCAATTAAGAACAAATTCTTATTTTCAATGACGGCCTAGGAACAGTGGGTTACCTACCTGTTCAGGGGCAGAACGACAGATTTGTACCTTGTCAGCTCGGGGATTTGAACTTGCAACCTTTCGGGTTACTAGTCCAAAACTCTAACCACTAATCTACGCACAATACCCCATAATGACAAGGTAAAAACAGGTCTGAGAGTCTTTAGGTGCCTTTCGGCAAACTCCAATCCGGCTGCCATGTGCCTTTTACTGAGAAGTGGCTTCCGTCTGCGCAGCCAGCTCTAGGAAGAGTCTTGGTGGTTCCAAACTTCTTCCATTTAAGAATGATGGAGGCCACTGTGTTCTTGGGGACCATTGGTAGCCTAACTATGAGGAATGGAATGTCAATATGACCGGGGCCAGCAGCAGTGTAGGAGGATAAATACAAAACAAAGATGACCTGTCATTGTTCTATTGATAAAATCAGATCAGATAGTGACATCATGATCTGGGCCCAATATTCCATCCTACCTGAACCAGCTGAAATTTCCAGCATTTCTTTTCAAACAGCTCTTCCACAAAAAGGACATTATCATAATTTTCAAAAATGTTGTGTTATTTCGACCTCATTTGTGTGAAAATATAATTTCAAAAAACAAGCCTGGTCACTAGAAACTCACTTTTCGACTTTCAATGTTTGAATAGGTCCAGAGGGCGTCGATATATTATGTCGCCCTTGGCGCTCACCCAAAGAAAACGATGGCACAACACTGGAGACAGAGAGATAGAGACAGAACGCGCCGCTTAGACCACTGCGCCATAGCAGTTCACAATCTTCCAGCAAGCAGGGAGAGCACTTGATGATACTACATGGAAACAACACATTTTAAAAATTTTGTTTTGTTTTATGCTTTTCCCAAACCATAGCTTTTTTAATTCCACTCAGAATTAAAAACAAAACTTAACCCTTTAGTTGTTTCTGTTTTGACCCTGTAACTACGCAGGATTTTAATAGGTCGAAGAAAATCGACGTTCATCCAATTACATCAAATCGGGAAACTATGAGATCAAGTTGGGAAAAAAACTGTAACGTTTCATTTTGTAACTGAAATACCCCTTTAATATTATGATTATAATGCTCTACAATTATCCCTAAAATGTTAGAGCGGGGGTGCCCAACCAGTCGATCGCAAGATTTGTAATTATTTATAAAAAAAAACATATATATATATATATACATATTTTTTTTTATGATTATACATCTACTAAAATTCAGCCACACAAATCAATCCCTTTAATCGACAGTCCTCCATTCACAGCAATGTCTGAAAAGTCATGTGATTTACAAAAATATGACCAGTCCCTGCCCACTTATTGACGTATGCCTAGTTAGCGTGGTCAGATGCCGCCCGCCAACTCCAGGTGGAGGACACGGTGATGCCAGGTAGCTAGCTAGCTAACTTTGTAGCCAGATTCGTTCTTAAGTTGTGTGGTCGACAGAAGCAATAATGAGTGAAGGGAAGGATACGACAAAACAGAAAACGTTATAATTTCCACAAGGAATGGGAGGAGGATAATTTTTTTCGTCATGTCAAACTCAAAATGTTTGTGCCTCATCTGCCGCAACAGCATCGATATCCCAAGGAAAGGTAACATAGAAAGACGTTTTAAAACCGACACGCAAAACCCAGGAAAGAGATTTTCCAGCAAAGACTGAATTAAGAAGAAGAAGAAAAGTATAAGAACAAAAAAATCAACTGGCTGCCCAGCAAATCAAATCCATTTTTATTTGTCACCTACACATGGTTAGCAGATGTTAATGAGAGTGTAGCGAAATGCTTCCAGTTCCGACCATGCAGTAGTATCTAACAAGTAATCTAACAACTTCACATCAACTACCTTATACACACAAGTGTAAAGGAATGAATACGAATATGTACATATAAATATATGGACGAACGATGGCCAAACGGCATAGGCAAGATGCAGTAGATGGTATAGAGTACAGTATATACATGTGAGATGAGTAATGTAGGGCATGTAAACATTATATAAAGTGGCATTGTTTAAGTGACTAGTGATACATTTATTACATCCAATTATTAATTATTAAAGTGGCTAAAAATTGAGTCAGTATGTTGGCAGCAGCCACTCAATGTTAGTGATGGCTGTTTAACAGTCTGATGGCCTTGAGATACCAGGCGGTGATACAGACCCGACAGGATGCTCTCGATTGTGCATCTGTAAAAGTTTGTGAGTGTTTTTGGTGACAAGCCAAATTTCTTCAGCCTCCTGAGGTTGAAGAGGCGCTGTCGCGCCTTCTTCACCACGCTGTCTGTGTGGGTGGACCATTTCAGTTTGTCTGTGATGTGTACGCCGAGGAACTTAAAACTTTCCACCTTCTCCACTACTGTCCCGTCGATGTGGATAGGGGGGTGCTCAATTTTCAGTAAATTTTCCCAAGTCCTGTGACCAAAAGGAAGGCAGCAACCATAGCATCTTATAGTGTGAGTCGCGTTCTTGCTAAGCATAAAAAGTTGTTCAAAGACGGGGAGAGGATCAAGGAAGCATTTATTGAGCCTGCAGACTCGCTGTTTGGAGATTTTTAAGAATAAGACTGAAATTATGGCTGCCATCAATGACATTCAGTTGTCCAGAAATACGGTGACAAGAAGATGTGAGGGAATAGCAGAGAACCTCGAGGATCACCTGAAGGAGGATATTGACAACTGCGAGTGTTATTCCCTCCAGTTTGACGAGTCCACAAATATGGTAGATGTGGCACAGTTATGAATTTTCCTCAGAATGGTATTTGACAACATGAGTACAAAGGGGGAACTACTCACCATTTTGCCACTGAAAGGACATACAAGGGGCAAAGATATTTTTCAAGCTTTTATGGAGTTTGCTAACAAATTTCTCCTGCCCTCCATTACTACCGATGGGGCTCCCGCTATGGTAGGCCACATTAGTGGGTTCGTTGCGTTGTGCAAACGAGATGATTCTTGACCGGACTTTCTTAGTTATCACTGCGTAATTCATCAGCAAGTTTTTAGCTGGAAGATGTTAAACACGAAAGGGGTGATGGATGTTGCGATGAAGATTGTGTGTTCTATTCGAGCAAGAAGCCTACAGCGGAGGCTTCTTGCTCAATTAGAAGAGACTGAAGCGGAGCACACAGACCTGCTGATTTGCGGTGCCTGAGCCGAGGGAAATCTTTAGGGAGATTCAGTGAGATGTTGCCTGTAATCAAGGAGGCAAACATGCAAAATATGCACAGCTAGAGGACGCACAGTGGCTCCTGGATTCAGCTTGTCTCACTGACCTAACTTACATGACTAACGAATTGAATGTAGAGCTGCAAGGAAAAGGCAAACACGTAATCGACATGATCAGCTCTGTGAACCCTTTTTTTGAAATGCAAACTACAACTCTGCTCTGGAGAAAGCTGCAACGTCGGGACTTCTGCACGTCTTTCAACACATGCATTCAGAACCTGAACGCCAGGGCAAAGGACACAGCCCAGCTTGACAGTGCACGTTACGTGGAGCAAGTCAGGAGCGTCTTATCTGAGTTTGACAGTCGTTTCACTGACTTTGCATCAGTGGAAGCTATTGCCACTTTACTATACGTGATAATATATATATATATATACGTGCTTTCCGTTTGGCACAGACATCAATCTGGAAGTCATTGCCTCCAAAATGGGATCATCACTTTTATTTTCTGTTGGACTCAACTATAGCAGAATGATCTCATCAGGCTGGCAAAGGAAGAAGTAGATCTCACGTCAAAGAAGGTTGGGCACATCTGCGTTATAGAATAGAATCTAAGAATTACATTTTTACTATTTCATGTGTTTTGAGGCAGTCATGCGTTTTGAGGCAGTCATCTGTTTTGAGGCAGTCATGTGTTTTGAGGCAGTCATGTGTTTTGAGGCAGCACACATATATACACACACACACACACACACACACACACCTGTGTGTTCTTTTCATTTGTCTAACCTCTCCAAGACTAAAGAATTCCATCACTGTAGGACAATAAACAAGTAAATTGTTCATCTTTTCTATTCATGAAATCTTTGCGTGACCATCGCTTCCCTTTCGGAGTGTGTGTGTGTGTTTATATGTGTGTCCATACTTACATTTATGTGTGTGTGTGGCCCTCAGGGTTTCCTTAGATAAAGGTCCAGGACTCGACCTGTCTCTCAGAGTAAATTACACACAACACCTTCAGTGTGATAAACAATCTAGTGAGATTAATCTATTTGTATGATGTTGTGTCCCTGTATGGGTGTGTGTGTGTGTGTGTGTTGAGAAGAACATGCTTTCTGACAGAAAGACTATAAAATATAAGTGCTTCTATTTAGTCTCTAATCACCTTTATATTCAGCCAGGTCACATCAGATCCACTGCAGTATTAGACGTTTGTCCAGGTCACATCAGATCCACTGCAGTATTAGACATTTGTCCAGGTCACATCAGATCCACTGCAGTATTAGACGTTTGTCCAGGTCACATCAGATCCACTGCAGTATTAGACGTTTGTCCAGGTCACATCAGATCCACTGCAGTATTAGACGTTTGTCCAGGTCACATCAGATCCACTGCAGTATTAGACGTTTGTCCAGGTCACATCAGATCCACTGCAGTATTAGACGCGTTTGTCCAGGTCACATCAGATCCACTGCAGTATTAGACGTTTGTCCAGGTCACATCAGATCCACTGCAGTATTAGACATTTGTCTAGGTCACACCAGATCCACTGCAGTATTAGACGTTTGTCCAGGTCACACCAGATCCACTGCAGTATTAAACGTTTGTCCAGGTCACACCAGATCCACTGCAGTATTAGACGTTTGTCCAGGTCACATCAGATCCACTGCAGTATTAGATGTTTGTCCAGGTCCCCAGGGTGTCGGGAGATGGCAACGGCTCCCGAGAATCCCGACTTTAATCCCAGTGCTAGGCACACATTTTTACGCGTATGTTTTAACCCTATCCCCCCAAAAAAATGTTTTACCCCTTTCTCTCCCCAATTGGTAGTTACAGTCTTGTCCCATGGCTGCAACTCACCTACAGACTCGGCAGAGGCGAAGGTTGAGAGCCATGCGTCCTCCGAAAAACGAAACTTCCAAGCCGCACTGCTTCTTGACACACTGCTAGCTTAACCCGGAAGCTAGCCGCACCAATGTGTCAGAGGAAACACAGTCCAGCTGGTGACCCAAGTCAGCTTGCAGGTGCCCGGCCTGCCACATGGAGTTGCTGGAGCGTGATGGGACAAGGAAATGCCGGCCAAACCCTTGTCTAACCCGGACAATGCTGGGCCAATTGTGCGCAGTCTCATGAGTCTCCCGGTCACGGTCGGCTGTTATACAGCCTGGGATCGAACGCGGGTTTGTAGTGACGCCTTAAGCACGGCGATGCAGTGCCTTAGACGGCTGCACCACTCGGGAGGAACCGCATATCTTAAATCTTAACCCTTACCTTAACCAGTCGGAATGAATGCCTAAACTTATCTCATCAAGGTATCTCTGTGCATTCAAAATGCCATCAATGCAATTTTATTGTGTTCGTTGTCCGTAGCTTATGCCTGCCCATACCATAACCCCACGCCACAATGGAACACTCTGTTCACAACATTGACATCAGTAAACCGTTCGCCCACACGACACCATACACACTGTCTGCCATCTGCCGGTACAGTTGAAACCGGGATTCATCCGTGAAGAGTACAGTGTGCTGGTGAGTGTGCCGGTGAGCATTTGAAGTCGGTTACGACACCGAACTGCAGTCAGGTCAAGACCCTGTTGAGGACGACGAGCACACGAATGAGCTTCCCTGAAACAGTTTCTGACAGTTTATGAAGAAATTCTTCAGTTGTACAAACCGACAGTTTCATAAACTGTCCGGGTGGTTGGTCTCAGACAATGCCATAGGTGAAGAAGCCAGATGTGGAGGTCCTGGTCTGGTGTGGTTACACGTCCCAATTCTCAAAAACAAAGTTGGAGGAGGCTTATGGTAGGGAAATGAACATTAAATTCTCTGGCAACAGCTCTGGTTGACATTCCTGCAGTCAGCTTGCCAAATGCACGCTCCCTCAAAACTTGAGACATCTGTGGCGTTGTGTTGTGTGACAAAACTGCACATTTTAGAGTGGCCTTTTATTTTCCCCTACCTCATTCAAAAACCTAAAACATATACAGCACCAGTCAAAGGTTTAGACACACCTACTCATACAAGGATTTTTTCTTTATTTTTACTATTTTCTACATTGTAGAAAAATTGTGAAAACATCAAAACTATGAAATAATCATGTATTAACCAAAAAAGTGGTAAACAAATCAAAATATATTTTATGTTTTAGATTCTTCAAAGTAGCCACCCTTTGCCTTGATGACAGCTTTGCACACTATTGGCATTCTCTTAACCAGCTTCATGGGGATCGCTTTTACAACAGGCTTGAAGGCCTGTTGGCTGCTTTTCCTTCACTCTGCAGTCCAACTCATCCCAAACCATCTCAAATGGGTTGAGGTCGGGTGATTGTGGAGGCTAGATCGTCTGATGCAGCACTCCATCACTCTCCTTGGTCTAATAGCCCTTACACAGCCTGGAGGTGTGTTTTGGGTCATTGTCCTGTTCAAAAACAAGTGAAACTTCCACTAAGCGCAAACCAGACGGGATGGCGTATCGCTGCAGAATGCTGTGGTAGCCATGCTGGTTAAGTGTGTCTTGAAGTAAATCACTGACAGTGTCACCATCACACCTCCACGTTTTTTGGTTACTACAAGATTCCATGTCTGTTATTTCATAGTTTTGTTGACTTCAGGTGTCCAAACTTTTGACTGGTACTGTACATGTACACTTTAAAAGGATGGCTTATTGCGTGGCTGTGAGAAAAGTGTTCTTTGTTGCTCTTGTTGTACCATTCAAACATGGCAGAAGTAGTACACACAAACACTCTATACACAGAAGAATATATTTGCGGTAGTGACTCTTAATTTTTCTATAAAGACTGGATACAATTTTGAAGTAGAAGCAAATAAAATTAACTCCACGTTTTTTTTTTGTATGTAGGACAATACGAGCCTTATTGAAATGAACAGTTTTTTTTGCGTGTAAGACAATGAGGCTTACTGAAATGATGTTTTCTTGTAAAGCAACCTCCTATAGATTAAGGCTGCATATCTGTGTGTGTGCGTGTGTGTGTGTGTGTGTGTGTGTGTGTGTGTGTGTGTGCGCGCGTGCTGCTAGTGAAAGGGAATTTACTCAAAGTAGGGCGGCAGTCTGAAAATTTGCTACATCTAGAGACAAGTTGTACACACCAACGTTCATGCTTCCATTAAATTAGAGGTGCATTAGCATTATTTTCTTGATCTTGTTCTGTGTTTCTCTAGCTAACAAAAATCAACATCTATCTCCATTTAAATTAGTTTGACGAGGGCATTTTTACACATAGCCATACACTATTTATATGCCCGTCTGATAAAAAGAGAAATGGACAGACCATTTTAGCTTCGTGATCAGTGAAGCTTGCCCTCTGTACAGCTAGTCGCTGCCTTCCTCCCTCCTCATATCCCATCATCTGGGAATACAGCCCTATCTGTTTTTAACTGAGGCTACTCAGTGCTATGTGAAGGTAATTTAAAGATATCTGAAATTGAAGTGAGATAGAGAGAGAGAGAGAGAGAGAGAGAGAGAGAGAGAGAGAGAGAGATGGAGAGACATCTTAAAAAGCTTTCAGATAGAGCAAAATGTAGAAATAATACACAGAACCAAGGACAACTGACACAAAAATATACATTTGGTGTGTGTGTATGTGTGTGACTTTGAGACACAGTCCTTGGCATGCGGCGGTAGCTCCATTATCTCTCTGTCTTCCTTTGCTCAGCCTACTCTGCCTCGGGCATCTCTCTCTTTTAAAGAGCTGTCCAACGAACAGAGACACACACACACACCCTCTCTCCATGTTCCACTGGGGCTGTACGGTTTGGCATAGAGAAGCTGGCTAACAGCTTGCAGGACTAAGGTGACATTTATCGGTATGCAGTGTGTGTGTGTGTGGGTGTGTGTGTGTGAGTATGCTTCCGTGCACGCTTCTCAGAGCTGGGCACCTTTTGACTTTGCTTGGAGTTAAACAGCTGCTAGCAGCCTTAGTTATGAAGAAGGAGGCCTAGAACACTCGGAAAACAGGACCCATTAACGACGATGCTAGACTCACATCCAGAGGCAGGCGTAAAACAGAAGAAGCACCATAGATTTTTAACATTTGAGTAATTTAGCAGACGCTCTTACACAGAGTGATGTACATCCTTTTTTTACATACTGGTCTGTCATGGAAATCGAAACCACAACTCTGGCATTACTCTACGCTCTACGACGCTCTATGCTCTACGCTCTACGACGCTTTACGCTTCTATGCTCTACGCTCTACGCTCTATGCCAACCGAACCTTTTTGTTTCTGGCTGATCATTTCTAAAGACAGTTACGTTAACATTTGTTGACTTGTTGCAGGAAACTAGTTGTGTGTCGTGCATCGCTAATTACACAGGAGTTTTTTTTGCAGAAATTCCTTCTGGAACATGTGAACTTACTTTCATGTGCCTTAATGACAAACTTATATGCAATCTGTAAATCCGAAATAAAACTGTTAAATTACGAGCCTAGTTGGTTTAGCCACGGGAAAAGCCAGCAACCTTGCCGCTAGCCATGATTGGCTGAGATAATGAGTGGGCTGGACATGCTGAGAAACGTGTTCGGATTTGTCTGCCATGTAGCTCGCTTCTGTCTACAATATGAGCTGGTCAGTATGTGTAGGTAATCCTTTTTAAGGCGGCTTTTAAAAAAAGCTAATCACATAGTAGAACTGCACAAGTGTTGCTTTCCACTTCCCAAGCGAATCGACCAATGTTCACACATAGGACACCGCTAGAGTAACTGGTCAATAGCGACAAGTGATAACCTTTGAGACAACAAAAAAAGATACAATTAAGAAAAGTGCCGCATCAGAAGCGTCTGTACCTTTTCAGACAGTAGAATTCTGCTCCAGCATAGAATGTTCAGTATTGTTTCCCTGACAACAATAAACGTGGCTGATTGGTGTGCTCTTGTGTTGTTTTTCTGCAGTTTTTTTTTGTATGGTAAGGTAGATAGATGTGTTTTCATTCTACTTAATATATTGGTAAGTCATTGTATTTAACGAAATTCAAAGTACTTTTCTTAGGAGTGAGTGGTCTGCACTGACAGCAGGCAGCTTGAAATAATTTGAGTGACAGTTCTGGTTGCCTAGTGATGGACTTTAGCCTCGGAAGCTGTATTCCTTTACCGACGAGTTAAATGCCCATTCAGTGGCGCTTCGAAGCTATCTCCAGAGAAGGTTTCGTGGCGGCATTTAAAAAGCCGTAGTGTACCCTTTCAGACAAACAAACATGCGGTAGCGGAGGTGCTTTCAAGGCGCCACATTTTATACACCCATATGAACACACTTATATAGGCTTAGGCTACAATACTCTGCCCATATGAACAACACTTATTTTAGGCCATAACAATATTTGTAGCCGTACGTGATTTAATTAAAATCTGTAAACGTACACATTTAATAACAGACTCATGAACACAATCACGCAATAGGCTACAGCGGGCTTCACAGCTTCCCCGGCGCTTCACAGCTTCCCCGGGAAACTCGATGTGAGGCGGAGTAACGGAGAAGGAGAGGGTAAAATATCACGTGTAGTTGGCCAATGGAGACGTCGCGTCAGGTCCCAAACACAAGGTTTGCTTTAATACTAATTTATGTCACTCAATTCAGGAAGTGATTGGAAGTTAACATTCCAAAATGGAATAACTTTTGAAATAAACAGTTGATCTTTTTCATTTTATTGAGAAATCATTGAAAATAGATGCCATTCTTTCAATGATTGAATTGGAATTTCAGTTTACGTCCTGAATTGAAACTGCAACTGGAATTGACCCCAACCCTGCAGGGCAGGTAATGTCACCACACAATGCTACCAGCACACAGCTGTAGTTACATTTGACATTTTAGTCCAGAACAACTTACAGTTAGTGCATTCATCTTAACATACACTGCAAGGCCAAACGTATGTGGACACCCATTCAAATTAGTTGATTCAGCTATTTCAGCCACACCCGTTGCTGAAAAATTTATAAAAATCGAGTACACCGCCATGCAATCTCCACAGACAAACATTAGCAGTAGAATAGCCTTACTGAAGAGCTCAGTGACTTTCAACGTGGCACCGTCATAGGATGCCACTTTTCCAACAAATCAGTTTGTCACATTTTTGCCCTGCTAGAGCTGCCCCGGTCAACTGTAAGTGCTGTTATTGTGAAGTGGAAACGTCTAGGAGCAACAACGGCTCAGCCACGAAGTGGTAGGCCACACAAGCTCACAGAACGGGATCACCGAGTGCTAAAATTCGTCTGTCCTGGTTGCAACACTCACTACCGAGTTCCAAACTGCCTCTGGAAGCAACGTTAGCACAATAACTGTTCGTTGGGAACATGAAATGGGTTTCCATGGCCGAGCAGCAGCACACAAGCCTAAGATCACCATGCGCAATGCCAGCATCGGCTGGAGTGGTGTAAAGCTTGCCGCCAATAGATTCTGGAGCAGTGGAAACGTGTTCTCCGGAGTGATGAATCCCGCTTCACCATCTGGTAGTCCGACGAACAAATCTGGATTTGGCGGATGCCAAGAGAACGCTACCTGCCCCAATGCATAGTGCCAACTGTAAAGTTTGGTGGAGGAGGAATAATGGTCTGGGGCTGTTTTTCATGGTTCAGGCTCCTTAGTTCCAGTGAATGGAAATCTTAAAGCTACATCATACAATGACATTCTAGACGACTCTGTGCTTCCAACTTTGTGGCGATAGTTTGGAGAAGGCCTATTCGTGTTTCAGCATGACAATGCCCCCCATGTACAAAGCGAGGTCCATACAGAACGGTTTATCAAGATCGGTGTGGAAGAACTTGACTAGGCCTGCACAGAGCCCTGACCTTAACTCTATCGAGCACCTTTTGGATGACTGTGAGCCAGGCCTAATCGCCCAACATCAGTGCCCAACCTCACTAATGCTCTATTGACTGAATGTAAACAAGTCCCCTCAGAAATGTTCCAGCATCTAGCGGAAAGCCTTCCCAGAAGAGTGGAGGCTGATATAGCAGAAAAGGGGTGGACCTAATTCATATTAATGCCCATGATTTTGGAATGAGATGTTCAACGAGCAGGTGTCCACATACTTTTGTGTAGCTAGGTGAGACAACTATATATCACAGTCGTAGTAATACACAGCTAGCTAATGCTAGCTTGCTAAATAATGTCACGCTTCATTAAGTAATATTAGCATATAAAAAAAGGAACGTTTAACAAATATAAAGTATTGTTATCATACAGAGTCATTCATATTATAATATAGGTAACATTATCTAGCAAGCAAACTAAATTATTATTGTTTAACTAAACTTTTTGGTCAAAGTGTTACCTGAATTTAAATATTTATCTTAGCTCCAATTTAAAACAATGTATTTGCTCAACTTGTCTCATATGTTCATTCAACTAGAAATTATGATTTAAAAAAAACATTCTGTGGAACTAGTTACTAAATAATTGCATGTTGAAGCCACTAACACAAAATGTCACACTAAAATGTACTTCTCCGTTCAGTACGACAGCCACATCCATCGTTGACCTCGGGCCTTCAGGATCCTCCACCAACTCCAGGACACCCCTCTGCCTCTCCCCACAGTATCACCGCTCTGATTTTGAGCACAAAATATAAATATCAATACGTCTTTCAAGTAACAAGTGGCACAGCAAAACTTGTCACTGTTTTTGAAAATGTTGGTTTACCTGACAAGTGTTCACTATCGATGTATGTTCCTGAAGATGAAGGACCTTTGATTGCCACTGATCTCCGAAACTTGGCTATGTCAAAAGAAAAAAAAAAAGACAAAAAAACAGTGGTTAGAATTCGAGACTCAAATATTTGTGCAACCCTTGACAAACAACTTTACACCATAGGCAGAGGCAGAGTGGTACTTCTACTGCAGGAATGTTTTAACCAGGCACCACGCAAATGACGGTGGTGAAACATTTACAGCGTTGTTGTTAACTTGTTAGGGCTAGAGAGGACAACTCCCCCCCCCGTATATCAAAGATGTACAACATTTTAATTCTACCACGTGACCAATAATCCAGCAAATCAACTGTTGTCAAGGGCATTATTGTTTGTTAATTTACCTGCTCGTCTAGGCTCTAGAACAGGGCTTCCGTCTCTTCTCCAAGGGCGTTTTCTTTGGAGCGTTACATCCTGATCAGACCTCTTGCATTGTCCTCCGGGGGGCTTTGTGGAAAGTTGTGTGTAGATCAACTGGTGATTATTTTGACTTCAGCTAGGTGACCTAAACTGGGACATGCTTAAACCACCTGACCAAGTCCTAAAGCAATGGGACTCCCTAAATCTCTCTCAGATTATCACCAGTCCCACACATGGTATGACTCCAAACACCCAGAAAAGGCTACTCTCCTCGATGTTATCCTTACAAATAATCCTGAAAGATATCAGTCTGGTGCTTGCCTGTCCAAAATTTCCTCATCTAAAATAAAATAATCACATCAAATCTAATTTTATTGGTCACATACACGTGTTTAGCAGATGTTATCGCAGGTGTAGTGAAATGCTTGTGTTTCTAGCTCCAACAGTGCAGTGATATCTAACAAGTAATATCAAATAATTTCACAACATATACCCAATACACACAAATCTAAGTAAAGGAATGGAATTAAGAATATATAAATATATATACGAGCAATGTCAGGGCTGCATAGACTAAGATACAGTAGAATAGGAGGGAATACATATGAGATGAGTAATGCGAAATGTGTAAACATGATTAAAGTGTCTAGTGTTCCATGTATTAAAGTGGCCAGTGATTTCAAGTCTATGTATATATTGAGCAGCCTCTAATGTGCTAGTGATGGCTTTGATGCACCTGTACTGACCTCGCCTTCTGGATGATAGCGGGGTGAACAGGCTTGGATGGTTGATACAGACAGCTCCAGAAACTGCATTGTTGGTTAAGGGCTTGTAAGTAAGCATTTCACTGTAAGGTTGTTTTTGGCGCATGTGACAAATACATTTTGATTTGATTTATACACAATTTAGTTGGCTTTAGCTAGCCCAGATAGGTTCCCAATCTCCCAACCTCTTAACTAGCTACAAAGAGGCCATTTCAGGCCATCAATCAAGTTAGAGTAGCTAGCTTGTCCAACTATTTTAGCTGGCATACCTGCTGGCAAGGTTGGTAGGCTTTAGAAAAGCAATCAATTACTAAATGTACTGAATAAGACTCACATTCCTTTCAATCTTTTATCCAGATTTTCACAGAGAGGCAGAGAGGCAGAGAAGCGTATTTAGTTTGTTTAAAATAAAGAACCACTAGACAGGAGGATACAGACAGCTCCAGAGGCATGCTTTAGCTCTGCAGAAAAATAGACCGTTTTTTTTTTACATAGAATTTAGCATAATGATTATGGCTCTGCATTGCAGGAAAAAGCTGTTTCCGGTGTATGAAAAATGCACAACTTACGGAAAACTTACGGACGGGTGGCCTAGCCCCCTCCCCCTACGGACCACTCCCCAGTCATCCTCACGTACTTAGATTTTTATGGTGCATGACGCCCCTGTGTGTGTGTGTGTGTTTGTGTTTCCTAAAACACACTGCAGTGTAGCACTGCGATGTTTCAATCTAGCCTTTCACACTCCTCTCTCCCTCGTCTTTATCACTCACTCTTCATCTTTCTCTCCGGCCGTCTTCGATGTTTTCCATCACTTACTTCCTCCGTTTTCAGTGTCTTCATCCTCTTGTTGAAAAAAGGATTTAGGTTTTCTAAAGAACTTGAGGCCTTTATTATTATTGAAATTGATTCTTCAAAAAATGATGTTCAATACATACATGCCAAGAGTGTGTGAAGATATCTTCAAGGCAAAAGTTGGTTATTATAAGAATCTCAAATATAAAATATATTTTGATTTGTTTAACACTTTTTTGGTTATTACACGATGTGTTATTTCATAGTGTTGATGTCTTCACTATTATTCTACAATGTAGAAAATAGTAAAAAATAAAGAAAAACCCTTGAATGAGTAGGTGTGTCCAAACCTTTGACCGGTAGTGTACATTCAATACTCTCTCTCACTCTCTCTACAAACATGTTCATGTCCATAGAGAGTTTTTAAGTTTAATTAGTGTTTTGTTTGTCCTCAAAACTTCTATCTCCATCTCCTCTCTATCGGGGCTGTCTATGGATTCTTCTCAAAAGCATCTTTGACCTCAACAGCAGGATGTGGCCTTCTGTCTTAGTAGCAGTATGTAGCTAACTTTCTGTTTTGAATTCGCCTCAGTTTTAGTCCTTTCAGCTCATTCACCTGGCCTCAATGATCTTTCAAGGGAACGACAAACACACGTGTTCGAGCGCACACTACACACACACACTACACACACACACTACACACACACACACACAGACACACAGACACACACACACACTACACACACAGACACACAGACACACACACACACACTACACACACAGACACACACACACACACTACACACACAGACACACAGACACAGACACAGACACACACACACACACACACACACACACACATAATACGCTTTCATGTGCTGAATGCCCGCTTCTTGGGCATGGAAGATTTTTAATTACTCAGAGTCCCTATCTTTGAAATACTCACAGTTACAGAAGTGTGTGTGTGTGTGCGTGCACGCGTACAGGCGTGCGTGTGTGTTTGTATGTCTATAAGTGGCAAGGAGAGGAGCTGGCAGCAGTCCCAGCCTTCCCACAGGAGACACACACACGTCTTAAGACAGAGAGAAGGAGCAGCGCTCTGTCAATGTTTGGCTTTCAGCGTGTGTGATTAACTGGTGCTAGTGGATAGAAATTGGCACGTTATTTATTTCAACATGTCAGCCTCACAGCAGAGAGAGAATAACAATGGTAAGTTAAAAATCTATGTTTTGACTGTGAGAGAGCGAGAGACACTGTGGATCTTCAGAAGGCCTGTGTTCTTGCTGTGTTATTTCCCCCTATAACAATCTCTGCATTTTCAACCAGGTCACCCGTGATACAAGTCAGTGTTCGACGTCCATCCATGTCTATGGACATCGGGAGATGATGTGGAAACTGGTCACTAGAGGGCATCAGTGAGCGCTGTTACCTTCAAGCAGCTTTTGGTTTTGCTAGGGTGTAAGCACTGATTCGATTCCAGCAATATAACATTTATTTTGATATTTTTGTTTTAAGCCTATCCTAAACCTTAAACCTTACCTTAACCATTCAGAGTTAATGCCTAACGTTAGGAATTCGGAGTTAATGTCTAACCTTAACCATTAGCACTTCGAAATTTGACGTTTGGAACAAATTTGACACATCGGTGGGTTCAAACTTGCAACCTTTGAAATCCTCCATCCCATTCCACAACACTAGAAAAACTTAAACCTACTTGAAAAGTAAGAGCGCTCACTGTTGTCCTAGTTGTCGCTTTACACGTCGTCTCCTGACATCCTCAGACATGGATGGACGTCGAATACTGACATGTATCACGTGTGACCTGACTAGAGAAACATTGATGAACATTTAATTCTGACGTGAGATTGAGAGAGCTTGTAGTGCATTCTGGGACATCCCTCTCTCTCTATCTCTTACACACACACACTTACGCACACACACGTACGCACACACACACGACAGAGGAGCGTGACCTTGGTCCAGCATCCAGGGCTCCAGAAGTTGAAGAGAGGGCTAGAACGGGCACAGAAGCCTGGCACTCTACCACCACACACACACACACACACACACACACACACACACTAAGCATTTAGTTGCACTTTGTACACTGTCCTAATATTTATATATTTCTTAATTCCATTATTTTACTTTTAGATTTGTGTGTTAATTGTTAGATATTACTGCACCGTTGGAGCTGGGAACACAAGCATTTCGCAAAACCCGCAATAACATTTTGTGTATGTGACCAATACAATTTTATTTAATTTTATTTCAAGTTTATATGAGAAATAAACAAATTTGAACACACACACACACACACACACAAATATAAAACAGCTATTTTCCTTTTTTTGATGAGGTTGGTTGTAAACAAATGACTATCACAGACACAATATAAAACAGATTAGTCTGTGGTGGGTGAGACATGTCTAACTGAACATTTGGTCTGACTAATTTGACTAAATTCACGTCTTAGGAAATGAAATGTGGGAAAAATGTGTCGCCACAAATGTCCTCACAGATTGAAGTGTATCTTTCCCCTGAACATCATAAAAATAACATATATTAAGAGGGGAGGGACGCAGGGAGAGAGAGATGGAGAGAGAGATGGAGAGAGATGGAGAGAGAAAGAGAGAGATGGAGAGAGATGGAGAGAGATGGAGAGAGAAAGAGAGAGATGGAGAGAGATGGAGAGAGATGGAGAGAGATGGAGAGAGATGGAGAGAGATGGAGAGAGAGATGGAGAGAGATGGAGAGAGAGATGGAGAGAGATGGAGAGAGAGATGGAGAGAGATGGAGAGAGATGGAGAGAGAGATGGAGAGAGAGATGGAGAGAGAAAGGAAGGAAGCGGGGATAAAAAGAGAGGGGGAGACAGAAGAAGGAACATTTGTTGGGCTACGACTCTTTGGAAGGCAGGCGCTGCCAGACCACCTGTCTGTGAAGCTGCCAGATGTACCACACACACACACACACACACACACACACACACACACACACACACACACACACACACACAGAGAGAGAGAGAGAAAAAGGAACGGAAAGGTATTGGAAGAGAATTCCAGAGAGATCCGGAGTTGCTCCTGCAGTTCTCTTGTTCCAGACTGTCATCTCTCACAGACACTCCGTTTACCTTTCCCTTGTACGCTGTACAAGCCAGCTACTCCCACTGGCTTCAGAAACATCCTACAAAACAAGAAAGAGAGAGAGCAGACAAAGAGAGATCAAGAGAGAAAAGAAAAAGAAAAACTTAGAGAGAGAGAGAAAGAGAGAAAGACAGAGGCAGTGTCCGAAATCTGTCTTGCCTACTACTAACGTAGTTCCTGCTGTCAAATGACCAAATCGCCCTCTAGTGGCCTCATGGGTGGAATGTTATAAATATTTTATACATTTCATAATTAATCAACATTATAAAAAAAATATAAAGAAATCTGGTGTTTATATGTCAAATGGTTTTGTTACATTTCAGTCTTCCGTGGTGTATATAAAGTGTAATATTAGGATGCGTGGTCCCATGCTGTTTATACTTGCGTACTATTGTTTGTACAGATGAACGTGGAAATGCATTTGGAAATTGCTCCCAAGGATAAACCAGACATGTAGAGGTCTACAATTTTTCTACTGAGTTCTTGGCTGATTTCTTTTGATTTTCCCATGATGTCAAGCAAAGAGGCACTGAGTTTGAAGGTAGTTCTTGAAATACATCCACAGGTACACCTCCAATTGACTCAAATTATGTTAATTAGCCCATCAGAAGCTTCTAAAGCCATTACATAATTTTCTGGAATTTTCCAAGCTGTTTAAAGGCACAGTCAACTTGGTCTATGTAAACTTCTGACCCACTAGAATTGTGATACAGTGAAACTTCCGACTTCAACTGTATACATAGAGACAGAGACAGAGACAGAGACAGAGAGAGAGACAGAGAGACAGAGAGAGAGAGAGAGACAGAGAGAGACAGAGAGAGAGAGAGACAGAGAGAGAGAGAGAGAGACAGAGAGAGAGAGAGAGAGAGAGAGAGAGAGAGAGAGAGAGAGAGAGAGAGAGAGAGAGAGAGACAGAGAGACAGAGAGACAGAGAGACAGAGAGAGAGAGAGAGAGAAGGAAGAAAGAAAGAAAAGGCTATCAGTTGACAGAACCTCTTCTGGGGCACTTCTTGAAGTGGGCAAACAGAGATCTCGCACAGTGCCTCTCTTTCTCTCTCACTCACACACACACACACACTCACACACACACACACACACACTGTTCAGTTCAGTAAAGCATGGTGTATGTTTGTTGAGGTGTCTTCCAGTTGAATAGGGAGTAATGAGCGTGTAGCGGAATTCATTATTTCTCCTCTCCTCCTCGTCGTCCTCCTCCTCCTCCCCCTATCGCTCACCTTCTCTCAGGGCTCAGGTGTGGACCACATGCCACCAGATTCACAACCTCCGTCCTTCTCCTCCTTATCCTCTTTCCCTAACCTGGAGGTTGATGGCCTCTGTTGAAAAGAGGAGGATCCCAACTTTACATTCTTATATTATTTATTTGTTATTAGCGAATCCCCGGCTAATATTGAGAAAATGGCAGTGTTTTGTAGTTGGAGTATCTGGCATGCTCTAGTTTAATAAAAGAAAGTCAGTAGGAAGTGCATCGTCTCAGTGTTTCCCCTGTATTCATTTAGCAACGACAAATATATGGAACAGGACAAAATGTAGTGTTGTAATGTTAACCGTCTTCTGGTACAAGGAAAGGCTTTCCCCAAACCTTCATAATGAAATGTTAACTAGCTACAAAGTAGCCTATGCCTACCTGCCAGACTGATATTGTGGTTATTTCCTTTAATCCAGTGGTCATCAGTTCTGCAAACTCCATCACGTGTGCTACAGAAACACTGATAAGTAAACAACAGTGCTAGAGGCATGCATTTGAATTAAAGGCTAACTGCACTAAAAAAGAAACATTTCTTAGATCTTTCCCAGACCTCAAAAGTGGTCTCCTGGTGTGGCTTTAGCATTTTTGTGTGCTCAAAACATCCAATTGCATTGTTTTTCTATGTGAAAGTCTATGTTAAAGTGAAAATGGAACACAAAATAATTGTAAATATTGAGATTTCTACAGACTTGGGAATAAAATAACTCATGCCATATTACCAGACGGGTCCGGTCTGGTTAGGCCTGGCCTGGTTTGGTTTTTTAGTCTGGTCCGGTTATGGTCTGGGTCTGGTCTGGGCTATACTATTACTGGTTTGGTCTGGTCTGGCCTGGATCTGGTCTGGCCTGGGTCGGGTCTGGGTCTGGCCTGGGTCTAGTCTGGCCTGGGTCTGGTATGGGCTGTATTTCTACTGGTCTGGTCTGGTTCTAGTTTATGGCCAATAACATCAGTAAGACAAAAGAGCTGATCGTGAAAAACAGGAAGCGACGGGCCGAGCACGTTCCCGTTCACATCGACGGGGCTGTAGTGGAGCGGGTCGAGAGCTTCAAGTTCCCTCGGTGTCCACATCATGACCTCTCATCACTATGGAGACCATATGGCAAAAACACACTTGCATTCAGGCACATGCATACTCACACGCGCATACACACTCAAGCATGCACACATGCACACACACAAACACAGAGGGCAGGTCCATGGAGAACGGGATACTTGAAGATGCGAATGCTTAATGAGTGAGAAAATCCCTATGGTGGACAACTTGAATACACATGGGAGCTATGGCAGCATACTGTATTTACATTAAACACTCACACACACAGACACACAGACACTTTCTTTGGATCCAAAATGAACAATTCAGAGCACCAAAGAAAGGTGAGACAGTTTCTTGCTAGACAGGGTTGGGGTCAAATCGAATTGAAGTCACTCAATTCAGGAAGTGACTTGAATTAAATAGCTTTTCAGTTTATTGAGAAGTCATTGAACATAGGGGGAAAATTCAGTTTATTTCCGGAATTGAACCGACTTTAGTTAGAATTGACCCCAAACCTTACTAGTGCGTCCTCTTACAATCTAAAGCGCTCATGGTTATTCTAATCAGGACAACAATACAGTGTCTTCTCCAGACAGTCAGACAGACAGCACATATCAGCTGATACTGAGTAGTATTTGACTAGCTTGCTTTGGTAAGCCCACACAAATACACGCACAGACGCACAGATCTGATAAAGTAGTTGATCTCTGTTTAGGTTTGTGATCAACGTGAAGACCAATGTATGAACAGCACTCTAAAAACACACAGATTATCAGGTCAGACACACACACACACACACAAACGAACACACACACGACTATCTGAAGAGGACAAACACTTATCTCACCTGGGATGAGCAGAGAAGAAAAACGCTACGCTTGGCTGCTGATGTAAACAATAGATAGACAATAGACTGTGTGTGTGTGTGTGTGTGTGTGTGTGTAACGGAGGTGGTTCAGTGATCCATGTCTGTGTGATGAGAGACCTTGCCTGACATCTGAAGACTTGCATTAGCTTCCTGGACTAATACATAGACTATAACTCAATGTTATCTCATTGGACTAATACATAGACTATAACTCAATGTTATATCCCTGTACTAATACATAGACTATAACTCAACGTTATCTCCCTGGACTAATACATAGACTATAACTCAATGTTATCTCCCTGGACTAATACATAGACTATAACTCAATGTTATCTCCCTGGACTAATACATAGACTATAACTCAACGTTATCTCCCTGGACTAATACATAGACTATAACTCAACGTTATCTCCCTGGACTAATACATAGACTATAACTCAATGTTATCTCCCTGGACTAATACATAGACTATAACTCAACGTTATCTCCCTGGACTAATACATAGACTATAACTCAATGTTATATCCCTGGACTAATACATAGACTATAACTCAATGTTATCTCCCTGGACTAATACATAGACTATAACTCAACGTTATCTCCCTGGACTAATACATAGACTATAACTCAATGTTATCTCCCTGGACTAATGCATAAGCTTTAACTCAACGGGCTAAGAGGCAAGACTAGAAACTGGCCGTCATTGTCAATAAGAATTTGTTCTTAACTGATTTGATTAAATAGAAAGAAATGGTCCGTTCAAATAGCAGATTCAGCCCCTACTAGTGCTTAGAAAAAGGCTCTTGCTGTTGTTCACTCACTGGATTACTGAATGGCTAATCTTTCAGTTTTACCGTGGTAAAATAATAATTTGATAATGTAATCATGATAGAATCATGATAGAGCTTTCACGGGGAGGAGACTAAGGAAGTAGATACAGGGATCTATGGAAGCTAGAGGAGAAAGACAGAGAGAAGGGGAGTGAAGGGGGGGGGAATAGCAATAACAACACAACTAAATGGAAAACAGTGATGAACGGTAGGAGACCGAGGGATAGAAAAAAACCATGGAATAGAACAAGAATGAAAGACAGATATAATAAGGGATGAATCTGGATGGAAAGAGATTGAAACAGAGGTAGAGAGAGACGGTAACGGATTGGAGACAACAGACAGGACTCTCCACTAGCAGAGGAGTGACAATCGTAGAGAGATCATGGTTCATACCCCCACCTACTGGTCATAGCTGAGAAGTACACAATTTTCCTGTCTGTCTGTCTGTCTGTCTGCTAGAGCAGAAGAGAATAGAGGTACAGGTAAGGGAGTTGCATCCACTATCCTTGATCATTTAGTATGGTTACCAGAGGGTTTGATCATTTAGTATGGTTCCCAGAGGGTTTGCTGGATGTTTAAAGCAACCTTTCTCAGGGAAAATGTCCTAAAAGTGTTGTGATGGTCGTGATGCTGAATCTTGCAACGGCAGCTCTATTAGAGAGATTCTAATGGGGTCACCTGGATTAATAAAGGAAGGACGTTAACCCAGTATCTACATACACCGTTGCAAAGGGTTATGTCTGTGTGTGTGTGCGCTTGCTCTGCAACAGCGTCTCTGTATTAAATACCTCTCCTGTTCCATTAACACTGTAAACCAAAATTACCACGGCAATTATATTTGTTTTCCATTCCATTCCATCATTTCGTTCTCTTATAAATGCCTGGTTTTGGAACATCTGCAAATCAATTAGATAATGTCAATGTCAGAGGATATGGTAAAAACAAACACACAAACAGTCATTAGAACAATTATTGATTTCACACTTAGGAAACAATTGGAGTGCCCGCTAGTTATGGTACAACAGACAGGGGCAGCCGCAACTATTAGGAACCATTTGTAGTGCATGCTAGTTATAGTGCAACAGACAGTGGCAGCCACAACTCTAGGGAAACAATTGGAGTGCCAGCGAATTATTTTACAACAGACATGGGCAAACACAACTCGTAGGAAACATTTTCAGTGGCAGCTAGTTACGGTACAACAGAAATGGGCAGCCAGAACTCTTAGGAAACATGTGTAATGCCAGCTAGTTACGGTACAACAGAAATGGGCAGCTACAACTCTTAGGAAACATTTTGAGTGTCGGCTAGTTATTTTACAACAGACAGGGGCAGCAACAAATCTTAGGAAACATTTGTAGTGCCAGCAAGTTATGGTACAACAGACAGAGGCAGCCACAACTCTTAGGAAGCATTTGTAGTGCCAGCTAGTCTTGGTACAACATACAGGGGCAGCCACAACTCTAAGGAAACATTTGTAGTGCCAGCTAGTTATAGTACAACATACAGGGGCATCCACAACTCTAAGGAAACATTTGTAGTGCCAGCTGGTTATGGTACAACATACAGGGGCATCCACAACACTTAGGAAACATTTGGAGTGCCAGCTAGTTACGGTACAACAGAAATGGGCAGCCACAACTCTTAGGACACATGTGTAATGCCAGCTAGTTACGGTACAACAGACATGGGCAGCTACAACTCTTAGGAAACATTTTGAGTGTTGGCTAGTTAATAGTTACATTTGTAGTGCCAGCTAGTTATGGTATAACAGACATGTGTTGTCTATTCTCTTAGGGAAACATTTGTAGTGGAAGCTAGTTATCGTACAACATACAAGGGCAGCCACAACTCTTAGGAAACATGTGTAATGCCAGCTAGTTATGGTACAAAATACATGTGTATTCTTTCTCTTAGGGAAACATTTGTAGTGCCAGCTACTTATGGTACAACAGATATGGGAAGCCACAACTCTATGGGAATATTTGTAGTGGCAGCTATTTATGGCACAACACACATGGGCACCCACAACTCTTAGGAAACATTTGTAATGCCAGCTAGTTCTGGTACAACAGAAACGGGCAGCCACAACTCTTAGGAAACATGTGTAATGGCAGTTAGTTAATGTACAATAGACAAGGGCCGAAACAACTCTCAGGAAACATTTGGAGTGCTAGCTAGAAATGCTACAACAGAAATGAACAGCCGTAACTCTAGGGAAACATTTGGAGTGCCATGTAGTTATGGTACAACAGACATGGGCAGTCACAAGTCTTAGGAAACATTTGGAGTGCCAGCTAGTTAAGGTACAACAGTCAGGGGCAGCCACAACTCTTAGGAAACATTCGGAGTGCCACCTAAATATGGTACAACAGACAGGGGCAGCCAGAACTCTAGGGAAACATTTGTAGTGCCAGCTAGTTATGGTATAACAGACATGTGTAGTCTATTCTCTTAGGGAAACATTTGTAGTGCCAGCTAGTTATGGTACAACAGATATGGGAAGCCACAACTTTATGGAAACACTTGTAGTGGAAAATAGTTATCGTATAACATACAAGGGCAGCCACAACTCTTAGGAAACATGTGTAATGCCAGCTGGTTATGGTACAACAGAAATAGGCAGCCAAAACTCCAAGGAAACATTCAGAGTGCCAGCTAATTATGGTACAACAGACATGGGCAGCCACAACTCTTAAAAACATTTGGAGTGCCAGCTAGATATGGTACAACATACAGGGGCAGCCACAACTCTAGGGAAAATGTTGGAGTGCCAGTAGTTATTGTACAAAAGACATGGGCTAGTTATCTAGTTATGGTACTAAAGTTAGGGGCAGCGACAACTCTTAGGAAACAATTGGAGAGCCAGCTAGTTATAGTACAACAGAAACGGGCAGCAACAACTCTTAGGAAACATTTATAGTGCCAGCTCGTTATGGTACAACAGACATGGCAGCCACAACTCCAAAGAAACATTTAAAGTGCCAGCTCGTTATGGTACAAGAGACATGGGCAGCCAAAACTCTTAGGAAACATTTGGAGTGCCAGCTAGTTATGGTACAACTATCAGGGGCAGCCAAAACTCTTAGGAAACATTTGGAGTGCCAGCTAGTTATGGTAAAACATACAGGGGCAACCACAACTCTAGGGAAACATTTGGAGTGGAAGCTAGTTGTCGTACAACATACAAGGGCAGTCACAACTCTTAGCAAACATGTGTAATGCCAGCTACTTATGGTACAACAGATATGGGAAGCCACAACTGTTAGGAAACGTGTAATGCCATCTAGTTACGGTACAACAGAAACGGGCAGCCACAACTCTTAGGAAACATGTGTAATGGCAGCTAGTTAATGTACAATAGACAAAGGCTGAAACAACTCTCAGGAAACATTTGGAGTTCTAGCTAGAAAAGCTACAACAGACATGAACAGCCGTAACTCTAGGGAAACATTTGGAGTGCCATGTAGTTATGGTACAACAGACAGGGGCAGTCTCAAGTCTTAGGAAACATTTGGAGTGCCACCTAAATATGGAACAACAGACAGTAAAAGCCAGAACTCTAGGGAAACATTTGTAGTGCCAGCTAGTTATGGTATAACAGACATGTGTAGTCTATTCTCTTAGGGAAACATTTGTAGTGCCAGCTAGTTATGGTACAACAGATATGGGAAGCCACAACTCTAAAGAAACATTTGTAGTGGAAGCTCGTTATCGTACAACAGACAGGGGCAGTCTCAAATCTTAGGAAACGTTTGGAGTGCCAGCTAGTTAAGGTACAACAGTCAAGGGCAGCCACAACTCTTAGGAAACATTCGGAGCGCCACCTAAATATGGTACAACAGACAGGGGCAGCCACAACTCTAGGGAAACATTTGGAGTGCAAGCTGGTTATGGTACAACAGACAGGGGCAGCCACAACTCTTAGGAAACATTTGGAGTGCCAGCTAGATAGGATACAACATACAGGGGCAGGTACAACACTCTGGAAACATTTGTAGTGCCAACTAATTATAGTACAACAGACATGGGCAGCCACAACTCTAGAGAAACATTTGGAGTGCCAACTGGTTATGGTACAACATACAGGGGCAGCCACAACTCTAGGGAAAATGTTGGAGTGCCAGAAGTTATTGTACAAAAGACATGGGCAGTCTCAACTGTTAGGAAACAGTTGGAGTGCTATCTAGTTATGGTACTAAAGTTAGGGGCAGCGACAACTCTTAGGAAACAATTGGAGAGCCAGCTAGTTAAAGTACAACAGAAACGGGCAGCAACAACTCTTAGGAAACATTTATAGTGCCAGCTCGTTATGGTACAACAGACATGGCAGCTACAACTCTAAAGAAACATTTAAAGTGCCAGCTCGTTATGGTACAAGAGACATGGGCAGCCAAAACTCGTAGGAAACATTTGGAGTGCCAGCTAGTTATGGTACAACTATCAGGGGCAGCCAAAACTCTTAGGAAACATTTGGAGTGCCAGCTAGTTATGGTAAAACATACAGGGGCAACCACAACTCTAGGGAAACATTTGGAGTGGAAGCTAGGTTGTGCATTACAACATACAAGGGCAGTCACAACTCTTAGCAAACATGTGTAATGCCAGCTACTTATGGTACAACAGATATGGGAAGCCACAACTCTATGGAAATATTTGTAATGGCAGCTATTTATGGAACAACACACATGGGCAGCCACAACTGTTAGGAAACGTGTAATGCCATCTAGTTACGGTACAACAGAAACGGGCAGCCACAACTCTTAGGAAACATGTGTAATGGCAGCTAGTTAATGTACAATAGACAAAGGCTGAAACAACTCTCAGGAAACATTTGGAGTTCTAGCTAGAAAAGCTACAACAGACATGAACAGCCGTAACTCTAGGGAAACATTTGGAGTGCCATGTAGTTATGGTACAACAGACAGGGGCAGTCTCAAGTCTTAGGAAACATTTGGAGTGCCAGCTAGTTAAGGTACAACAGTCAGGGGCAGCCACAACTCTTAGGAAACATTCGGAGTGCCACCTAAATATGGAACAACAGACAGTAAAAGCCAGAACTCTAGGGAAACATTTGTAGTGCCAGCTAGTTATGGTATAACAGACATGTGTAGTCTATTCTCTTAGGGAAACATTTGTAGTGCCAGCTAGTTATGGTACAACAGATATGGGAAGCCACAACTCTATAGAAACATTTGTAGTGGAAGCTCGTTATCGTACAACAGACAGGGGCAGTCTCAAATCTTAGGAAACGTTTGGAGTGCCAGCTAGTTAAGGTACAACAGTCAGGGGCAGCCACAACTCTTAGGAAACATTCGGAGCGCCACCTAAATATGGTACAACAGACAGGGGCAGCCACAACTCTAGGGAAACATTTGGAGTGCAAGCTGGTTATGGTACAACAGACAGGGGCAGCCACAACTCTTAGGAAACATTTGGAGTGCCAGCTAGATAGGATACAACATACAGGGGCAGGTACAACACTCTGGAAACATTTGTAGTGCCAACTAATTATAGTACAACAGATATGGGCAGCCACAACTCTAGAGAAACATTTGGAGTGCCAACTGGTTATTGTACAACATACAGGGGCAGCCACAACTCTTAGAAACATTTGGAGAGCCAGCTAGTTAAGGTACAACAGATAGGGGCAGCCACACCTCAATGGAAACATCTGTAGTGCCAGCTAGTCATAGAAAAACAGACAGGGGCACCCGAAACTCTTAGGAAAAATTTGGAGTGCCAGTAGTTATTGTACAACAGACATGGGCAGTCTCAACTGTTAGGATACAGTTGGAGTGCAAGCTAGTTATGGTACTACAGTCAGGGGCAGCGACAACTCTTAGGAAACTTTCGGAGTGCCACCTAAATATGGTACTACAGTCAGGGGCAGCGACAACTCTTAGGAAACATTTATAGTGCCAGCTCGATATGGTACAACAGACATGGCAGCCACAACTCCAAGGAAACATTTAAAGTGCCAGCTCATTTTGGTACAACAGACATGGGCAGCCACAACTTCAGGGAAACATTTGGAGTGCCAGCTAGATATGGTACAACTATCAGGGGCAGCCAAAACTCTTAGGAAACATTTGGAGTGCCAGCTAGTTATGGTAAAACATACAGGGGCAACCACAACTCTAGGGAAACATTTGGATTGCCAGCTAGTTATGTTACAACAGACAGGGGAAATCTCAACTGTTAGGAAACAGTTGGAATGCAAGCTAGTTATGGTACTACAGTCAGGGGCAGCGGCAACTCTTAGGAAACATTTGGAGTGCCAGCTAGTTATGGTACAACTATCAGGGTAGACAAAACTCTTAGGAAACATTTGGAGTGCCAGATAATTATGGTACACAAGACAGGGGCAGTGACAACTCTTAGGAAACATTTGTATTGCCAGCTAGTTTTGGTACAACAGACAGGGGCAGTTACAACTCTTAGGAAACATTTGGAGTGCCAGCTAGTTATTTTACAACAGACATGGGCAAAAACATATTTTCAGAATCGCTTGTAGTGCCAACTATTTATGGCACAACTGACAGGGGTAACCACAACTCTTAGGAAACATGTGTAATGCCAGCTATTTAGGTACAACAGACAGGGCAGCCACAACTCTTAGGAAACATTTGGAGAGCCAGCTAATGATGGTACAACAGACAGGGGAAGCCAAAACTCTAGGGAAACATTTGGGGTGTCCGCTAATGATGGTACAACAGACAGGTGCAGCCACAACTCTTAGGAAACATTTGGAGTGCCAGGTAGTTATGGGACAACAGACAGAGGCATCAACATCACTTAGGAAATGTGTGGAGTGCCAGCTAGTTATTTTAAAACAGACATGAGCAGAAACATCTTTTCAGAAACGTTTGTAGTGCCAACTATTTATGGTACAACCGACAGGGGTAACCACAACTCTTAGGAAACATGTGTAATGCCAGCTAGTTAGGTACAACCGACAGGGGCAGTCACAACTCTTAGGACACATTTGGAGTGTCAGCTAATGATGGTACAACAGACATATGCAGCCACAACTCTTAGGAAACATTTGGAGTGCCAGCTATTTATGGTACCACAGTCATGGGTAGCCACAACTCTTAGGAAACATTTGATGTGCCAGCCAGTTATGGTACAACAATCAGGGTCAGTCACAACTCCAAGGAAACAATTGGAGTGCCAGCTAGTTATCAAACAACAGACAGGGGAAGTATCAAGTTTTAGGAAACATTCGGAGTGCCAGCTAATGATTGTACAACAGATAGGTGTAACCTCAACTCTAACGGAAATATTTGGAGTGCCATCTAGATATGGTACAACATACAGGGAAAGACAGAACTCTTAGGAAATATTTTGAGTGCCTAATAGTTGTGGTACAAGAGACAGTGGCAGGCAAAACTCCAAGGATACAATTGGAATGCCAGCTAGTTATCATGAAACAGTCATGGGAAGAATCAAGTTTTAGGAAACATTCAGAGTGCCAGCTAATGATTGTACAAGAGATAGGTGTAGCCACAACTCTTAGGAAACCTTTGGAGTGCCAGCTAGTTATTTTACAACATACAGGGGCAGCCACATCTGTAGGGAAACATTTGGAGTGCCAGCTAGTTATGGTACAACAGACAGGGGCAGCCACAACTCTTAGGAAACATTTTGAGTGCCAGCTAATTATGGTGCCAAAGACAGGTGCAGCCACAACTTTAAGGAAACTTTTGGAGTGCCAGCTAGTTATGGTACAACAGACAGGGGCAGCCAAAACACTTAGGAAACATTCGGAGTGCCAGATAATTATGGTACAACAGACAGGGGCAGCCACATCTATAAGGAAACATTTGGAGTGCCAGCTAGTTATGATACAACAGACAGGGGCAGCCACAACTCTTAGGAAACATGTGTAATGCCAGATAGTTATGGTACAACAGTCAGGGGCAGCCACAACTCTTAGGAAACATTTGGAGTGCCAGTTAATGATGGTACAACAGACAGGTGCAGCCACATTTCTAAGGGAAACATTTGGAGTGCCATCTAGTTATGGTACAACAGACAGGGGCAACCAAAACACATAGGAAACATTTGGAGTGCCAGCTAGTTATGGTACAACAGACATGGGCAGGTGCAACTTTTAGGAAACATGAGTAACACCAGGTAGTTATTGTACAACAGACAGGAGCAGCCACAACTCTTAGGAAACATGTGTAGTTCCAGCTAGTTATGGTAAACAGACAGGTGCAGCCACACCTCTATGGAACCATTTGGAGTGCCAGCTAGATATGGTACAACAGACAGGGGAAGTGTCAAGACTTAGGAAACATTTGGAGTGCCAGTTAATGATGGTACAACAGACAGGCGCAGCAACAACTCTAAGGGAAACATTTGGAGTGCCAGAAAGTAATTTTACAACAGACAGGGGCAGCCACATCTATAGGGAAACATTTTGAGTGCCAGCTAGTTATGTTACAACAGACATGGGCAGCCGCAACTCGTAGGAAACATGTGTAATGCCAGCTAGTTATGGTACAACATTCAGGGCAGCCACAACTCTGGGGACACATTTGTACTGCCAGCTAGGTATTTTACAACAGACAGGGGCAGCCAAATTTCAAAGGGAAACATTTGGAGTGCCATCTAGTTATGGAACAACATATGGGGGCAGCAACAACTCTGGGGACACATTTGTACTGCCAGCTAGGTATTTTACAACAGACAGGGGCAGCCATATTAATAGGGAAACATTTGGAGTGCCAGCTATTTATGGTAAAACAGACATGGTCAGCCAAAACACTTAGGAAACATTTGGAGTGCCATCCAGTTATGGTACAACAGACAGGGCAGCCAAAACACGTAGGAAACATTTGGAGTGCCAGCTAGTAATGGTACAACACACATGGTAAGCCACAACTCCAAAGAAACATTTGTAGTACCAGCTATGGTATTACATTTAGGGGCAGCGACAACTCTTAGGAAACAATTGGAGAGCCAGCTAGTTATAGTACAACAGAAATGGGCAGCAACAACTCTAAGGGAAACATTTGGAGTGCCAGCTAGTTAATGAACAACAGACATGGGCATCCGCAACTCGTAGGAAACGTGTAATGCCAGCTAAATATGTTACAACATTTAGGGCAGCCACAACTCTTAGGAAACATTTTGAGTTTAAGTTAATGATGGAACAACAGACAATTGCAGCCACATTTCTAAGGGAAACATTTGGAGTGCCATCTAGTTATGGAACAACATATGGGGGCAGCAACAACTCTAGGGACACATTTGTAGTGCCAGCTAGGTATTTTACAACAGACAGGGGCAGCCATATTAATAGGGAAACATTTGGTGTTTCAGCTAGTTATAGTACAACAGACATGGGCAGCCGCAACTCGTAGGAAACATGTGTAATGCCAGCTAGTTATGGTACAACATTAAGGGCAGCCACAACTCTTAGAAAACATTCGGAGTGCCAGATAATAATGGTACAACAGACAGGTGCAGCCACATCTCTTGGGAAACATTTGGAGTGCCAGCTAGTTATGGTACAACAGACAGGGGCAGCCACACCTCTTGGGAAACATTTGGAGTGCCAGCTAGTTATGATACAACAGACAGGGGCAGCCACAACTCTTAGGAAACATTTGGAGTGCCAACTAATTATGGTAGAATTGACATGGGCAGCCGCATAACTCTTAGTAAATATTTGGAGAGCCAACTAGTTATGGTACAACAGACAGGGGCAGCCAAAACACTTAGGAAACATTTGGAGTGCCATCTAGTTATGGTACAACAGACAGGGCAGCCAAAACACGTAGGAAACATTTGGAGTGCCAGCTAGTAATGGTACAACAGACAGGGGCAGCCAAAACTCTTAGGAAACATTTGGAGTGCCAGATAATTATGGTACAACAGACAGCTGCAGCCACAACTCAAAGGAAACATTTGGAGCGTCAGCTAGTTATTCTATAACAGACAAGGGAAGTATCAAGTCTTAGGAAACAATTGGAGTGCCAGCTAGTTATGGTTCAACATTCAGGGGCAGCCACAACTCTTAGGAAACAATTGGAGGGCCAGCTAGGTATTTTACAACAGACAAGGGCCGCAACATCAATAGGGAAACATTTGGAGTGCCAGCTAGTTATGGTACAACAGACAGGGTCAGCCACAACTCCAACGAAACATTTGGAGTACCATGTAGTTATGGTACAACAGACAGGGGCAGCCACAACTCTTAGGAAACATTTGGAGTGCCAGCTAGTTATGGTACAACAGACAGGGGAAGTGTCAAGACTTATGAAACAATTGGAGGGCCAGCTAGTCATGGTACCACAGATTGGGGCAGCCAAAACACTTAGGAAACATTTGGAGTGTCAGCTAGTTATTGTATAACAGACAAGGGAAGTGTCAAGTCTTAGGAAACAATTGGAGTGCCAGCTAGTTATGGTACAACAGTCATGGGCTGCCATATTAATAGGGAAACATTTGGTGTTTCAGCTAGTTATAGTACAACAGACATGGGCAGCCGCAACTCGTAGGAAACATGTGTAATGCCAGCTAGTTATGGTACAACATTAAGGGCAGCCACAACTCTTAGAAAACATTCGGAGTGCCAGATAATAATGGTACAACAGACAGGTGCAGCCACATCTCTTGGGAAACATTTGGAGTGCCAGCTAGTTATGGTACAACATTAAGGGCAGCCACAACTCTTAGAAAACATTCAGGTGCCAGATAATAATGGTACAACAGACAGGTGCAGCCACATCTCTTGGGAAACATTTGGAGTGCCAGCTAGTTGTAATGGTACAACAGACAGGGGCAGCCACACCTCTTGGGAAACATTTGGAGTGCCAGCTAGTTATGATACAACAGACAGGGGCAGCCACAACTCTTAGGAAACATTTGGAGTGCCAACTAATTATGGTAGAATTGACATGGGCAGCCGCAACTCTTAGTAAATATTTGGAGAGCCAACTAGTTATGGTACAACAGACAGGGGCAGCCAAAACACTTAGGAAACATTTGGAGTGCCATCTAGTTATGGTACAACAGACAGGGCAGCCAAAACACGTAGGAAACATTTGGAGTGCCAGCTAGTAATGGTACAACAGACAGGGGCAGCCAAAACTCTTAGGAAACATTTGGAGTGCCAGATAATTATGGTACAACAGACAGCTGCAGCCACAACTCTAAGGGAAACATTTGGAGCGTCAGCTAGTTATTCTATAACAGACAAGGGAAGTATCAAGTCTTAGGAAACAATTGGAGTGCCAGCTAGTTATGGTTCAACATTCAGGGGCAGCCACAACTCTTAGGAAACAATTGGAGGGCCAGCTAGGTATTTTACAACAGACAAGGGCCGCAACATCAATAGGGAAACATTTGGAGTGCCAGCTAGTTATGGTACAACAGACAGGGTCAGCCACAACTCCAACGAAACATTTGGAGTACCATGTAGTTATGGTACAACAGACAGGGCAGCCACAACTCTTAGGAAACATTTGGAGTGCCAGCTAGTTATGGTACAACAGACAGGGGAAGTGTCAAGACTTATGAAACAATTGGAGGCCAGCTAGTCATGGTACCACAGATTGGGGCAGCCAAAACACTTAGGAAACATTTGGAGTGTCAGCTAGTTATTGTATAACAGACAAGGGAAGTGTCAAGTCTTAGGAAACAATTGGAGTGCCAGCTAGTTATGGTACAACAGTCATGGGCTGCCACAACTCTTAGGAAACATTTGGAGTGCCATCTAGTTATGGAACAACATAAAGGGGCAGCCACATCTCTAGGAAACATTCGGAGTGCCAGATAATTATGGTACAACAGACAGGTGCAGCCACATCTCTTGGGAAACATTTGGAGTGCCAGCTAGTTATGGTACAACAGACAGGGGCAGCCACACCTCTTGGGAAACATTTGGAGTGCCAGCTAGTTATGATACAACAGACAGGGGCAGCCACAACTCTTAGGAAACATGTGTAATGCCAGCTAGTTGTACAACAGTCAGGGGCAGCCACAACTCTTAGAAACATTTGGAGTGCCAGTTAATGATGGTACAACAGACAGGTGCAGCCACATTTCTAAGGGAAACATTTGGAGTGCCATCTAGTTATGGTACAACAGACAGAACAACCAAAACACATAGGAAACATTTGGAGTGCCAGCTAGGTATTTTACAACAGACATTCAATGAGAAACATTTGGAGTGCCAGCTAGTTGTAAACAGACATGGGCAGGTGCAACTTTTAGGAAACATGAGTAACACCAGGTAGTTATTGTACAACAGACAGGAGCAGCCACAACTCTTAGGAAACATTTTGAGTGCCAGCTAATTATGGTACAAATGACAGCTGCAGCCAAAACACTAGAAACATTTGGAGTTCCAGCTAGTTATGGTAAAACAGACAAGGCAGCCAAAACACCTAGGAAACATTTGGAGTGCCAGATAATTATGGTACAACAGACAGCTGCAGCCACAACTCTAAGGGAAACATTTGGAGCGTCAGCTAGTTATTCTATAACAGACAAGGGAAGTATCAAGTCTTAGGAAACAATTGGAGTGCCAGCTAGTTATGGTTCAACATTCAGGGGCAGCCACAACTCTTAGGAAACAATTGGAGGGCCAGCTAGGTATTTTACAACAGACAAGGGCCGCAACATCAATAGGAAACATTTGGAGTGCCAGCTAGTTATGGTACAACAGACAGGGTCAGCCACAACTCCAACGAAACATTTGGAGTACCATGTAGTTATGGTACAACAGACAGGGGCAGCCACAACTCTTAGGAAACATTTGGAGTGCCAGCTAGTTATGGTACAACAGACAGGAAGTGTCCAAGACTTATGGAAACAATTGGAGGGCCAGCTAGTCATGGTACCACATATTGGGGCAGCCAAAACACTTAGGAAACATTTGGAGTGTCAGCTAGTTATTGTATAACAGACAAGGGAAGTGTCAAGTCTTAGGAAACAATTGGAGTGCCAGCTAGTTGTAATGGTACAACAGTCATGGGCTGCCACAACTCTTAGGAAACATTTGGAGTGCCATCTAGTTATGGAACAACATAAAGGGGCAGCCACATCTCTAGGAAACATTGGAGTGCCAGCTAATTATGGTACAACAGACAGGTGCAGCCACATCTCTTGGGAAACATTTGGAGTGCCAGCTAGTTATGGTACAACAGACAGGGGCAGCCACACCTCTTGGGAAACATTTGGAGTGCCAGCTAGTTATGATACAACAGACAGGGGCAGCCACAACTCTTAGGAAACATGTGTAATGCCAGCTAGTTATGGTACAACAGTCAGGGGCAGCCACAACTCTTAAGAAACATTTGGAGTGCCAGTTAATGATGGTACAACAGACAGGTGCAGCCACATTTCTAAGGGAAACATTTGGAGTGCCATCTAGTTGTAATTTTTAACAGACAGGGGCAACCAAAACACATAGGAAACATTTGGAGTGCCAGCTAGGTATTTTACAACAGACAAGGGCCGCCCAACATCAATAGGAAACATTTGGAGTGCCAGCTAGTTGTAGCTGGTACAACAGACATGGGCAGGTGCAACTTTTAGGAAACATGAGTAACACCAGGTAGTTATTGTACAACAGACAGGAGCAGCCACAACTCTTAGGAAACATTTTGAGTGCCAGCTAATTATGGTACAAATGACAGCTGCAGCCAAAACACTTAGGAAACATTTGGAGTTCCAGCTAGTTATGGTAAAACAGACAAGGCAGCCAAAACACCTAGGAAACATTTGGAGTGCCAGATAATTATGGTACAACAGACAGCTGCAGCCACAACTCTAAGGGAAACATTTGGAGCGTCAGCTAGTTATTCTATAACAGACAAGGGAAGTATCAAGTCTTAGGAAACAATTGGAGTGCCAGCTAGTTATGGTTCAACATTCAGGGGCAGCCACAACTCTTAGGAAACAATTGGAGGGCCAGCTAGGTATTTTACAACAGACAAGGGCCGCAACATCAATAGGGAAACATTTGGAGTGCCAGCTAGTTGTGGTACAACAGACAGGGTCAGCCACAACTCCAACGAAACATTTGGAGTACCATGTAGTTATGGTACAACAGACAGGGGCAGCCACAACTCTTAGGAAACATTTGGAGTGCCAGCTAGTTATGGTACAACAGACAGGGGAAGTGTCAAGACTTATGAAACAATTGGAGGGCCAGCTAGTCATGGTACCACAGATTGGGGCAGCCAAAACACTTAGGAAACATTTGGAGTGTCAGCTAGTTATTGTATAACAGACAAGGGAAGTGTCAAGTCTTAGGAAACAATTGGAGTGCCAGCTAGTTATGGTACAACAGTCATGGGCTGCCACAACTCTTAGGAAACATTCAGAGTGCCAGCTAGTTTTGGTACAACAGACAGGGGCAGCCAAAACACTTAGGAAAAATTTGGAGTGCCAGCTAGCTATGGTACAACAGACAGGGGCAGCCACAACTCTTAGGAAACATTTGGAGTGCCAGCTAGTTATGGTACAACAGACAGGGGAAGTGTCAAGACTTATGAAACAATTGGAGGGCCAGCTAGTCATGGTACCACAGATTGGGGCAGCCAAAACACTTAGGAAACATTTGGAGTGTCAGCTAGTTATTGTATAACAGACAAGGGAAGTGTCAAGTCTTAGGAAACAATTGGAGTGCCAGCTAGTTATGGTACAACAGTCATGGGCTGCCACAACTCTTAGGAAACATTTGGAGTGCCATCTAGTTATGGAACAACATAAAGGGGCAGCCACATCTCTAGGGAAACATTCGGAGTGCCAGATAATTATGGTACAACAGACAGGTGCAGCCACATCTCTTGGGAAACATTTGGAGTGCCAGCTAGTTATGGAACAACAGACAGGGGCAGCCACACCTCTTGGGAAACATTTGGAGTGCCAGCTAGTTATGATACAACAGACAGGGGCAGCCACAACTCTTAGGAAACATGTGTAATGCCAGCTAGTTATGGTACAACAGTCAGGGGCAGCCACAACTCTTAAGAAACATTTGGAGTGCCAGTTAATGATGGTACAACAGACAGGTGCAGCCACATTTCTAAGGAAACATTTGGAGTGCCATCTAGTTGTAATTTACAACAGACAGGGCAACCAAAACACATAGGAAACATTTGGAGTGCCAGCTAGGTATTTTACAACAGACAAGGGCCTCAACATCAATAGGGAAACATTTGGAGTGCCAGCTAGTTATGGTACAACAGACATGGGCAGGTGCAACTTTTAGGAAACATGAGTAACACCAGGTAGTTATTGTACAACAGACAGGAGCAGCCACAACTCTTAGGAAACATTTTGAGTGCCAGCTAATTATGGTACAAATGACAGCTGCAGCCAAAACACTTAGGAAACATTTGGAGTTCCAGCTAGTTATGGTAAAACAGACAAGGCAGCCAAAACACCTAGGAAACATTTGGAGTGCCAGATAATTATGGTACAACAGACAGCTGCAGCCACAACTCTAAGGGAAACATTTGGAGCGTCAGCTAGTTATTCTATAACAGACAAGGGAAGTATCAAGTCTTAGGAAACAATTGGAGTGCCAGCTAGTTATGGTTCAACATTCAGGGCAGCCACAACTCTTAGGAAACAATTGGAGGGCCAGCTAGGTATTTTACAACAGACAAGGGCCGCATAACATCAATAGGGGAAACATTTGGAGTGCCAGCTAGTTATGGTACAACAGACAGGGTCAGCCACAACTCCAACGAAACATTTGGAGTACCATGTAGTTATGGTACAACAGACAGGGCAGCCACAACTCTTAGGAAACATTTGGAGTGCCAGCTAGTTATGGTACAACAGACAGGGGAAGTGTCAAGACTTATGAAACAATTGGAGGTCAGCTAGTCATGGTACCACAGATTGGGGCAGCCAAAACACTTAGGAAACATTTGGAGTGTCAGCTAGTTGTTGTATAACAGACAAGGGAAGTGTCAAGTCTTAGGAAACAATTGGAGTGCCAGCTAGTTATGGTACAACAGTCATGGGCTGCCACAACTCTTAGGAAACATTCAGAGTGCCAGCTAGTTTTTGGTACAACAGACAGGGGCAGCCAAAACACTTAGGAAAAATTTGGAGTGCCAGCTAGCTGGTACAACAGACAGGGGCAGCCACAACTCTTAGGAAACATTTGGAGTGCCAGCTAGTTATGGTACAACAGACAGGGAAGTGTCAAGACTTATGAAACAATTGGAGGGCCAGCTAGTCATGGTACCACAGATTGGGGCAGCCAAAACACTTAGGAAACATTTGGAGTGTCAGCTAGTTGTTGTATAACAGACAGGGAAGTGTCAAGTCTTAGGAAACAATTGGAGTGCCAGCTAGTTATGGTACAACAGTCATGGGCTGCCACAACTCTTAGGAAACATTTGGAGTGCCATCTAGTTATGGAACAACATAAAGGGGCAGCCACATCTCTAGGGAAACATTCGGAGTGCCAGATAATTATGGTACAACAGACAGGTGCAGCCACATCTCTTGGGAAACATTTGGAGTGCCAGCTAGTTATGGAACAACAGACAGGGGCAGCCACAACTCTTAGGAAACATGTGTAATGCCAGCTAGTTATGGTACAACAGTCAGGGGCAGCCACAACTCTTAGGAAACATTTGGAGTGCCAGTTAATGATGGTACAACAGACAGGTGCAGCCACATTTCTAAGGGAAACATTTGGAGTGCCATCTAGTTATGGTACAACAGACAGGGGCAACCAAAACACATAGGAAACATTTGGAGTGCCAGCTAGGTATTTTACAACAGACAAGGGCCGCAACATCAATAGGGAAACATTTGGAGTGCCAGCTAGTTATGGTACAACAGACATGGGCAGGTGCAACTTTTAGGAAACATGAGTAACACCAGGTAGTTATTGTACAACAGACAGGAGCAGCCACAACTCTTAGGAAACATTTTGAGTGCCAGCTAATTATGGTACAAATGACAGCTGCAGCCAAAACACTTAGGAAACATTTGGAGTTCCAGCTAGTTATGGTAAAACAGACATGGTAAGCCACAACTCTTAGGAAACATGTGTAGTTCCAGCTAGTTATGGTAAACAGACAGGTGCAGCCACACCTCTATGGAACCATTTGGAGTGCCAGCTAGATATGGTACAACAGACAGGGGAAGTGTCAAGACTTAGGAAACATTTGGAGTGCCAGTTAATGATGGTACAACAGACAGGCGCAGCAACAACTCTAAGGGAAACATTTGGAGTGCCAGAAAGTAATTTTACAACAGACAGGGGCAGCCACATCTATAGGGAAACATTTTGAGTGCCAGCTAGTTATGTTACAACAGACATGGACAGCCGCAACTCGTAGGAAACATGTGTAATGCCAGCTAGTTATGGTACAACATTCAGGGCAGCCACAACTCTGGGGACACATTTGTACTGCCAGCTAGGTATTTTACAACAGACAGGGGCAGCCACACCTCTTGGGAAACATTCGGAGTGCCAGCTAGTTATGATACAACAGACAGGGGCAGCCACAACTCTTAGGAAACATTTGGAGTGCCAACTAATTATGGTGGAATTGACATGGGCAGCCGCAACTCTTAGTAAATATTTGGAGAGCCAACTAGTTATGGTACGACAGACAGGGGCAGCCAAAACACTTAGGAAACATTTGGAGTGCCAGCTAGTTATGGTACAACAGACAGGGGAAGTGTCAAGACTTATGAAACAATTGGAGGGTCAGCTAGTCATGGTACCACAGATTGGGGCAGCCAAAACACTTAGGAAACATTTGGAGTGTCAGCTAGTTATTGTATAACAGACAAGGGAAGTGTCAAGTCTTAGGAAACAATTGGAGTGCCAGCTAGTTATGGTACAACAGTCATGGGCTGCCACAACTCTTAGGAAACATTCAGAGTGCCAGCTAGTTTTGGTACAACAGACAGGGGCAGCCAAAACACTTAGGAAAAATTTGGAGTGCCAGCTAGCTGTAATTTTTAACAGACAGGGGCAGCCACAACTCTTAGGAAACATTTGGAGTGCCAGCTAGTTATGGTACAACAGACAGGGGAAGTGTCAAGACTTATGAAACAATTGGAGGGCCAGCTAGTCATGGTACCACAGATTGGGGCAGCCAAAACACTTAGGAAACATTTGGAGTGTCAGCTAGTTATTGTATAACAGACAAGGGAAGTGTCAAGTCTTAGGAAACAATTGGAGTGCCACCTAGTTATGGTACAACAGTCATGGGCTGCCACAACTCTTAGGAAACATTTGGAGTGCCATCTAGTTATGGAACAACATAAAGGGGCAGCCACATCTCTAGGGAAACATTCGGAGTGCCAGATAATTATGGTACAACAGACAGGTGCAGCCACATCTCTTGGGAAACATTTGGAGTGCCAGCTAGTTATGGAACAACAGACAGGGGCAGCCACACCTCTTGGGAAACATTTGGAGTGCCAGCTAGTTATGATACAACAGACAGGGGCAGCCACAACTCTTAGGAAACATGTGTAATGCCAGCTAGTTATGGTACAACAGTCAGGGGCAGCCACAACTCTTAGGAAACATTTGGAGTGCCAGTTAATGATGGTACAACAGACAGGTGCAGCCACATTTCTAAGGGAAACATTTGGAGTGCCATCTAGTTGTAATTTACAACAGACAGGGGCAACCAAAACACATAGGAAACATTTGGAGTGCCAGCTAGGTATTTTACAACAGACAAGGGCCGCAACATCAATAGGGAAACATTTGGAGTGCCAGCTAGTTATGGTACAACAGACATGGGCAGGTGCAACTTTTAGGAAACATGAGTAACACCAGGTAGTTATTGTACAACAGACAGGAGCAGCCACAACTCTTAGGAAACATTTTGAGTGCCAGCTAATTATGGTACAAATGACAGCTGCAGCCAAAACACTTAGGAAACATTTGGAGTTCCAGCTAGTTATGGTAAAACAGACATGGTAAGCCACAACTCTTAGGAAACATGTGTAGTTCCAGCTAGTTATGGTAAACAGACAGGTGCAGCCACACCTCTATGGAACCATTTGGAGTGCCAGCTAGATATGGTACAACAGACAGGGGAAGTGTCAAGACTTAGGAAACATTTGGAGTGCCAGTTAATGATGGTACAACAGACAGGCGCAGCAACAACTCTAAGGGAAACATTTGGAGTGCCAGAAAGTAATTTTACAACAGACAGGGGCAGCCACATCTATAGGGAAACATTTTGAGTGCCAGCTAGTTATGTTACAACAGACATGGACAGCCGCAACTCGTAGGAAACATGTGTAATGCCAGCTAGTTATGGTACAACATTCAGGGCAGCCACAACTCTGGGGACACATTTGTACTGCCAGCTAGGTATTTTACAACAGACAGGGGCAGCCACACCTCTTGGGAAACATTCGGAGTGCCAGCTAGTTATGATACAACAGACAGGGGCAGCCACAACTCTTAGGAAACATTTGGAGTGCCAACTAATTATGGTGGAATTGACATGGGCAGCCGCAACTCTTAGTAAATATTTGGAGAGCCAACTAGTTATGGTACAACCGACAGGGGCAGCCAAAACACTTAGGAAACATTTGGAGTGCCAGATAATTATGGTACAACAGACAGCTGCAGCCACAACTCTAAGGGAAACATTTGGAGTGCCAGCTAGTTATGGTACAACAGACAAGGAAACCACAACTCTTAGGAAACATGTGTAGTGCCAGCTAGTTATGGTGCAACAGACAGGGGAAGTGTCAAGGCTTATGAAACAATTGGAGGGCCAGCTAGATATGGTACAACAGATAGGGGCAACCAAAACACATAGGAAACATTTGGAGTGTCAGCTAGTTATTGTATAACAGCCAAGTGAAGTTTCAAGTCTTAGGAAACATTTGGAGCGTCAGCTAGTTATTCTATAACAGACAAGGGAAGTATCAAGTCTTAGGAAACAATTGGAGTGCCAGCTAGTTATGGTACAACATTCAGGGGCAGCCACAACTCTTAGGAAACATTCGGAGTGTCAGTTAATGATGGTACAACAGACAGGTGCAGCCACATTTCTAAGGGAAACATTTGGAGTGCCAGCTAGTTATGGTACAACAGACAGGGTCAGCCACAACTCCAACGAAACATTTGGAGTACCATGTAGTTATGGTACAACAGACAGGGGCAGCCACAACTCTTAGGAAACATTTGGAGTGCCAGCTAGTTATGGTACAACAGACAGGGGAAGTGTCAAGACTTATGAAACAATTGGAGGGCCAGCTAGTCATGGTACCACAGATTGGGGCAGCCAAAACACTTAGGAAACATTTGGAGTGTCAGCTAGTTATTGTATAACAGACAAGGGAAGTGTCAAGTCTTAGGAAACAATTGGAGTGCCAGATAATTATGGTACAACAGACAGGGGCAGCCACATCTATAAGGAAACATTTGGAGTGCCAGCTAGTTATGATACAACAGACAGGGGCAGCCACAACTCTTAGGAAACATGTGTAATGCCAGCTAGTTATGGTACAACAGTCAGGGGCAGCCACAACTCTTAGGAAACATTTGGAGTGCCAGTTAATGATGGTACAACAGACAGGTGCAGCCACATTTCTAAGGGAAACATTTGGAGTGCCATCTAGTTATGGTACAACAGACAGGGGCAACCAAAACACATAGGAAACATTTGGAGTGCCAGCTAGTTATGGTACAACAGACATGGGCAGGTGCAACTTTTAGGAAACATGAGTAACACCAGGTAGTTATTGTACAACAGACAGGAGCAGCCACAACTCTTAGGAAACATTTTGAGTGCCAGCTAATTATGGTACAAATGACAGCTGCAGCAACAACTCTAAGTAAACATTTGGAGTGCCAGCTAGTTATTGTACAACAGACAGTGCAGCCAAAACACTTAGGAAACATTTGGAGTGCCACCTAAATATTGTACAACAGACAGGGCAGCCAAAACACTTAGGAAACATTTGGAGTTCCAGCTAGTTATGGTAAAACAGACAAGGCAGCCAAAACACCTAGGAAACATTTGGAGTGCAGCTAGTTATGGTACAACAGACAGGGGAAGTGTCAAGACTTAGGAAACATTTGGAGTGCCAGTTAATGATGGTACAACAGACAGGCGCAGCAACAACTCTAAGGGAAACATTTGGAGTGCCAGAAAGTAATTTTACAACAGACAGGGGCAGCCACATCTATAGGGAAACATTTGGAGTGCCAGCTAGTTATGGTACAACATTCAGGGCAGCCACAACTCTTAGGAAACATTTTGAGTTTAGCCACCGTGCTTTTACACCTGCATTGCTTGCTGTTTGGGGTTTTAGGCTGGGTTTCTGTACAGCACTCTGTGACATCAGCAAATGTAAGAAGGGCTTTATAAATACATTTGATTTGATTTGAAGTTAATGATGGAACAACAGACAGTTGCAGCCACATTTCTAAGGGAAACATTTGGAGTGCCATCTAGTTATGTAACAACATATGGGGGCAGCAAAAACTCTACGGACACATTTGTAGTGTCAGCTAGGTATTTTACAACAGACAGGGGCAGCCATATTAAAAGGGAAACATTTGGAGTGCCAGCTATTTATGGTACAACAGACATGGTCAGCCGCAACTCGTAGGAAACATGTGTAATGCCAGCTAGTTATGGTACAACATTAAGGGCAGCCACAACTCTTAGAAAACATTTGGAGTGCCAGATAATTATGGTACAAAAGACAGGTGCAGCCACATCTTTTGGGAAACATATTGAGTGCCAGCTAGTTATGGTACAACAGACAGGGACAGCCACGTCTCTTGGGAAACATTTGGAGTGCCAGCTAGTTGTGGTACAACAGACAGGGGCAGCCACACCTCTTGGGAAACATTTGGAGTGCCAGCTAGTTATGGTACAACAGACAGGGGCAGCCACACCTCTTGGGAAACATTTGGAGTGCCAACTAGTTATGGTACATTAGACAAAGCAGCCAAAACACTTAGGAAACATTTGGAGTGCCATCTAGTTATGGTACCACTGACAGGGCAGCCAAAACACGTAGGGAACATTTGGAGTGCCAGCTAGTAATGGTACAACACACATGGTAAGCCACAACTCCAAAGAAACATTTGTAGTACCAGCTATGGTATTACATTTAGGGGCAGCGACAACTCTTAGGAAACATTTGGAGTGCCAGCTAGTTATGGTACAACAGACATGGGCATCCGCAACTCGTAGGAAACGTGTAATGCCAGCTAAATATGTTACAACATTTAGGGCAGCCACAACTCTTAGGAAACATTTTGAGTTTAAGTTAATGATGGAACAACAGACAATTGCAGCCACATTTCTAAGGGAAACATTTGGAGTGCCATCTAGTTATGGAACAACATATGGGGGCAGCAACAACTCTAGGGACACATTTGTAGTGCCAGCTAGGTATTTTACAACAGACAGGGGCAGCCATATTATTAGGAAAACATTTGGTGTTTCAGCTAGTTATAGTACAACAGACATGGGCAGCCGCAACTCGTAGGAAACATGTGTAATGCCAGCTAGTTATGGTACAACATTAAGGGCAGCCACAACTCTTAGAAAACATTTGGAGTGCCAGATAATTATGGTACAAAAGACAGGTGCAGCCACATCTTTTGGGAAACATATTGAGTGCCAGCTAGTTATGGTACAACAGACAGGGACAGCCACGTCTCTTGGGAAACATTTGGAGTGCCAGCTAGTTGTGGTACAACAGACAGGGGCAGCCACACCTCTTGGGAAACATTTGGAGTGCCAGCTAGTTATGGTACAACAGACAGGGGCAGCCACACCTCTTGGGAAACATTTGGAGTGCCAACTAGTTATGGTACATTAGACAAAGCAGCCAAAACACTTAGGAAACATTTGGAGTGCCATCTAGTTATGGTACCACTGACAGGGCAGCCAAAACACTTAGGAAACATTTGGAGTGCCAGCTAGTAATGGTACAACACACATGGTAAGCCACAACTCCAAAGAAACATTTGTAGTACCAGCTAGTTATGGTTCAACATTCAGGGGCAGCCACAACTCCAACGAAACATTTGGAGTACCATGTAGTTATGGTACAACAGACATGGGCATCCGCAACTCGTAGGAAACGTGTAATGCCAGCTAAATATGTTACAACATTTAGGGCAGCCACAACTCTTAGGAAACATTTTGAGTTTAAGTTAATGATGGAACAACAGACAATTGCAGCCACATTTCTAAGGGAAACATTTGGAGTGCCATCTAGTTATGGAACAACATATGGGGGCAGCAACAACTCTAGGGACACATTTGTAGTGCCAGCTAGGTATTTTACAACAGACAGGGGCAGCCATATTATTAGGAAAACATTTGGTGTTTCAGCTAGTTATAGTACAACAGACATGGGCAGCCGCAACTCGTAGGAAACATGTGTAATGCCAGCTAGTTATGGTACAACATTAAGGGCAGCCACAACTCTTAGAAAACATTCGGAGTGCCAGATAATAATGGTACAACAGACAGGTGCAGCCACATCTCTTGGGAAACATTTGGAGTGCCAGCTAGTTATGGTACAACAGACAGGGGCAGCCACACCTCTTGGGAAACATTTGGAGTGCCAGCTAGTTATGATACAACAGACAGGGGCAGCCACAACTCTTAGGAAACATTTGGAGTGCCAACTAATTATGGTAGAATTGACATGGGCAGCCGCAACTCTTAGTAAATATTTGGAGAGCCAACTAGTTATGGTACAACAGACAGGGGCAGCCAAAACACTTAGGAAACATTTGGAGTGCCAGCTAGTTATGGTACAACAGACAGGGGCAGCCAAAACACTTAGGAAACATTTGGAGTGCCAGCTAGTTATGGTACATTAGACAAAGCAGCCAAAACACTTAGGAAACATTTGGAGTGCCATCTAGTTATGGTACAACAGACAGGGCAGCCAAAACACTTAGGAAACATTTGGAGTGCCAGCTAGTAATGGTACAACAGACAGGGGCAGCCAAAACTCTTAGGAAACATTTGGAGTGCCAGATAATTATGGTACAACAGACAGCTGCAGCCACAACTCTAAGGGAAACATTTGGAGCGTCAGCTAGTTATTCTATAACAGACAAGGGAAGTATCAAGTCTTAGGAAACAATTGGAGTGCCAGCTAGTTATGGTTCAACATTCAGGGGCAGCCACAACTCTTAGGAAACAATTGGAGGGCCAGCTAGGTATTTTACAACAGACAAGGGCCGCAACATCAATAGGGAAACATTTGGAGTGCCAGCTAGTTATGGTACAACAGACAGGGTCAGCCACAACTCCAACGAAACATTTGGAGTACCATGTAGTTATGGTACAACAGACAGGGGCAGCCACAACTCTTAGGAAACATTTGGAGTGCCAGCTAGTTGTAATTTACAACAGACAGGGGAAGTGTCAAGACTTATGAAACAATTGGAGGGCCAGCTAGTCATGGTACCACAGATTGGGGCAGCCAAAACACTTAGGAAACATTTGGAGTGTCAGCTAGTTATTGTATAACAGACAAGGGAAGTGTCAAGTCTTAGGAAACAATTGGAGTGCCAGCTAGTTGTAATTTTTAACAGTCATGGGCTGCCACAACTCTTAGGAAACATTTGGAGTGCCATCTAGTTATGGAACAACATAAAGGGGCAGCCACATCTCTAGGGAAACATTCGGAGTGCCAGATAATTATGGTACAACAGACAGGTGCAGCCACATCTCTTGGGAAACATTTGGAGTGCCAGCTAGTTATGGTACAACAGACAGGGGCAGCCACACCTCTTGGGAAACATTTGGAGTGCCAGCTAGTTATGATACAACAGACAGGGGCAGCCACAACTCTTAGGAAACATGTGTAATGCCAGCTAGTTGTAATTTCAACAGTCAGGGGCAGCCACAACTCTTAGGAAACATTTGGAGTGCCAGTTAATGATGGTACAACAGACAGGTGCAGCCACATTTCTAAGGGAAACATTTGGAGTGCCATCTAGTTATGGTACAACAGACAGGGGCAACCAAAACACATAGGAAACATTTGGAGTGCCAGCTAGGTATTTTACAACAGACAAGGGCCTCAACATCAATAGGGAAACATTTGGAGTGCCAGCTAGTTATGGTACAACAGACATGGGCAGGTGCAACTTTTAGGAAACATGAGTAACACCAGGTAGTTATTGTACAACAGACAGGAGCAGCCACAACTCTTAGGAAACATTTTGAGTGCCAGCTAATTATGGTACAAATGACAGCTGCAGCCAAAACACATAGGAAACATTTGGAGTTCCAGCTAGTTATGGTAAAACAGACAAGGCAGCCAAAACACCTAGGAAACATTTGGAGTGCAGCTAGTTATGGTACAACAGACATGGTAAGCCACAACTCTTAGGAAACATGTGTAGTTCCAGCTAGTTATGGTAAACAGACAGGTGCAGCCACACCTCTATGGAACCATTTGGAGTGCCAGCTAGATATGGTACAACAGACAGGGGAAGTGTCAAGACTTAGGAAACATTTGGAGTGCCAGTTAATGATGGTACAACAGACAGGCGCAGCAACAACTCTAAGGGAAACATTTGGAGTGCCAGAAAGTAATTTTACAACAGACAGGGGCAGCCACATCTATAGGGAAACATTTTGAGTGCCAGCTAGTTATGTTACAACAGACATGGACAGCCGCAACTCGTAGGAAACATGTGTAATGCCAGCTAGTTATGGTACAACATTCAGGGCAGCCACAACTCTGGGGACACATTTGTACTGCCAGCTAGGTATTTTACAACAGACAGGGGCAGCCACACCTCTTGGGAAACATTTGGAGTGCCAGCTAGTTATGATACAACAGACAGGGGCAGCCACAACTCTTAGGAAACATTTGGAGTGCCAACTAATTATGGTAGAATTGACATGGGCAGCCGCAACTCTTAGTAAATATTTGGAGAGCCAACTAGTTATGGTACAACCGACAGGGGCAGCCAAAACACTTAGGAAACATTTGGAGTGCCATCTAGTTATGGTACAACAGACAAGGCAGCCAAAACACGTAGGAAACATTTGGAGTGCCAGCTAGTAATGGTACAACAGACAGGGGCAGCCACAACTCTTAGGAAACATTTGGAGTGCCAACTAATTATGGTAGAATTGACATGGGCAGCCGCAACTCTTAGTAAATATTTGGAGAGCCAACTAGTTATGGTACAACCGACAGGGGCAGCCAAAACACTTAGGAAACATTTGGAGTGCCAGATAATTATGGTACAACAGACAGCTGCAGCCACAACTCTAAGGGAAACATTTGGAGTGCCAGCTAGTTATGGTACAACAGACAAGGGAAACCACAACTCTTAGGAAACATGTGTAGTGCCAGCTAGTTATGGTGCAACAGACAGGGGAAGTGTCAAGGCTTATGAAACAATTGGAGGGCCAGCTAGATATGGTACAACAGATAGGGGCAACCAAAACACATAGGAAACATTTGGAGTGTCAGCTAGTTATTGTATAACAGCCAAGTGAAGTTTCAAGTCTTAGGAAACATTTGGAGCGTCAGCTAGTTATTCTATAACAGACAAGGGAAGTATCAAGTCTTAGGAAACAATTGGAGTGCCAGCTAGTTATGGTACAACATTCAGGGGCAGCCACAACTCTTAGGAAACATTCGGAGTGTCAGTTAATGATGGTACAACAGACAGGTGCAGCCACATTTCTAAGGGAAACATTTGGAGTGCCAGCTAGTTATGGTACAACAGACAGGGTCAGCCACAACTCCAACGAAACATTTGGAGTACCATGTAGTTATGGTACAACAGACAGGGGCAGCCACAACTCTTAGGAAACATTTGGAGTGCCAGCTAGTTATGGTACAACAGACAGGGGAAGTGTCAAGACTTATGAAACAATTGGAGGGCCAGCTAGTCATGGTACCACAGATTGGGGCAGCCAAAACACTTAGGAAACATTTGGAGTGTCAGCTAGTTATTGTATAACAGACAAGGGAAGTGTCAAGTCTTAGGAAACAATTGGAGTGCCAGCTAGTTATGGTACAACAGTCATGGGCTGCCACAACTCTTAGGAAACATTCAGAGTACCAGCTAGTTTTGGTACAACAGACAGGGGCAGCCAAAACACTTAGGAAAAATTTGGAGTGCCAGCTAGCTATGGTACAACAGACAGGGGCAGCCAAAACACTTAGGAAACATTTGTCTACCAGCTAGTTAAGGTACAACAGACAGGGGCAGCCAAAACTTGTAGGAAACATTTGGAGTGCCATCTAGTTATGGAACAACATACAGGGGCAGCCACATCTCTAGGGAAACATTTGGAGTGCCAGCTAGTTATGGTACAACAGACATGGGCATCCACAACTCGTAGGAAACATTTGTAGTGCCAGCTAGTAATGGTTCAACAGACATGGGCATCCACAACTCTTAGGAAACATTTGTAGTGCCAGCTAGTTATGGTGCAACAAACAGGGGCATCCACATGTCCAGTCTAAATACCACCATGAGAGACAGAGGAAAAGAATAGGAAAGAAAATGAAAGAAAACAGATAGAGATGTAATGGAGACATTGAATGAAAATAGAGAGAAAAAACAATGAACAGGACAGCTGGCTGTATGTCCAACCTGCAATGATCTTCAATTACAGACAGACATTTAATTATTGTAACATCATTTGAATATTGCCAAATAATTTTTATATTGGCTTTTTTTTCAAGTAGGGAAATAAGATTTGAAACAGTGGTCCCGTGTTGCTTAGTTGGTAGAGCATGCTTGCAATGCCAGCCGGGTTTTTGTTATTGTGGTGGGATTGTGGGTTTGATTCCCATGGAGGACCTGTACGAAAATCTATGCACTCACTACGGTAAGCTGCTCTGGATAAGAGCGTCTGCTAAATGACTCGTATTTTTTAATGTAAACATTTATTACAAAATCATATAATTAAATACATGTTGTATTTCATGTATTCATATTATTGGCCATGAACCCACTCTCCAAGGGTGTCTTAGGGGGAGTTGGGATATGAAGAAAAATATATTTCCAATTCACACGTGCATATTAATACACACTTGTACATGTGTGAAATAGCAAAAATATAATCACCCACCAAACAACAATTATTATTATTAAACTATATTCAAACAATATCAATTCATTGTTCAAAATGTCTGATGAAGCCTAGCACTTAATCATTGAATGACAATGCAGCAAGGCCAAATAATTAATCATTAAAAGTTCATTAATTAAGGAGCTGCTGTCACGATCTTCGGGATAGACAGACCAAGGCGCAGCGAGGCATCCAGTATACATGTTTTATTTATGAAACGAAACACACGTAACTGGGCAAAATAAACAAGCGTAGCGAAGACCATGAAGTTGAAAACATAACTGACAAAACACACAGCTATGACCAAAACAATAACCCACAAAACCTATACGAAAACCCCAAACATATATATGGTTCCCAATTAGAGACAACAACACACAGCTGCCTCTAATTGGGAACCATTACTCCAACATAGATATATAGCACCTAGAACATAAAAAACCCTACACCAAAACAAAACACGCCTGCCTGTCTTTTCAGGCCTGGGCGTGACAGTACCCAAAGGCGCGGACTCCGACCGCGCCAAAAAAATCCATGGGGGGGTCTTCGGTGGGTTTCTTAGTCCCAGGTGGCGGCTCCGGTGCCGGCCGTGCTGGTCCGAGGTTACGCACCGGAGGCCCTGGGCCATTTGCAGGACTGGGGACCCTCTCTGGCGGCCCCGGGCTGGGGACCCTCTCTGGCGGCGCCGAGCTGGGGAAGCGCACTGGCGGACCCGGACAGGGGAAGCGCACCGGCCGTACTGGGCTCGTAACACGCACTCTGGTGCTGGGAGCAGGAACAGGACGTACTGGGTTCCCGACGGGTACAGGAATCCTGGAGCATGGAGCAGGGACAGGACGTGCTGAGTCCACGCCGGGCACAGGCATCCTGGAGCGTGGAACAGGGATCCTGGAGCGTGGAGCAGGGACAGGACGTACTGGGCTGTGGATGCGAACCGGAGATTCTGCCCGTAGGACCGGTGCAGGATATCTTGGTCCTAGGAGGCGCACCGGAGACCAGGAGCGCTGAGCCGGCTGGAATCTCTCGCACCGGGCTGTGAACGCGCACAGGAGAAACCGTGCGCAAAACTGCATAGCACGGTGTCCTTTCCGTGCGACGCTCTCCCCAACGCTCTCTCCACAAAGCACGAGGAGTTGGCTCAGGAGTCCCTCCTGAACCGGCCAACCTCCTCGTGTGCCCCCACCCCAAAAGTTATTTGGGGCTGCTTTTCGGGCTTCCGTGCCAGGCGAGTTCCAATGAACTTTTCTCTCTCCGGGTTCCATACTCCATATAAATCCTCACACCTGCGCCGCTCCTTTTTCGCCGCTTTTTCCTCCCTGGGGTGACGATAATCCTCCGTCTTCCCCCAAGGTCCCTTTCCAGCCAGGATTTCCTCCCAGCTCCAGAAATCCTGGCTCTCTCGCTGCTTGGTCCTTTTATGGTGGGTTATTCTGTCACGATCTTCGGGATAGACAGACCAAGGCGCAGCGAGGCATCCAGTATACATGTTTTATTTATGAAACGAAACACACGTAACTGGGCAAAATAAACAAACGTAAACGAAGACCATGAAGTTGAAACCATAACTGACAAAACACACAGCTATGACCAAAACAATAACCCACAAAACCTATACGAAAACCCCAAACGTATATATGGTTCCCAATTAGAGACAACGACACACAGCTGCCTCTAATTGGGAACCATTACTCCAACATAGATATATAACACCTAGAACATAAAAAACCCTACACCAAAACCAAAACAAAACACGCCAGCCTGTCTTTTCAGGCCTGGACGTGACAGCTGCGGGTTAAAAATAAGATATTCTGGGCATTAGAAGCCAAGACCTGTCATCCTTGGAAAAATGAATTATTGAGGAAAATAGACCTTTAAAAAGTGCTGCTCAGGGAACACAGACCTGATGTCTCTAGTATTTTGAGTTTAAAAAGTGCTGCACAGGGAACACAGGCCTGATGTCTCCAGTATTTTGAGTTTAAAAAGTGCTGCTCAGGGAACACAGCCCTGATGTCTCTAGTATTTTGAGTTTAAAAAGTGCTACACAGGGAACACAGAACTAGTGTCTGTACTATATTGGAGTTGATTTGCTCGAAAGGTTAGGCCCGGCCATGTGTGTTTGTGTAGTTTAATAGTGTGGGATTGGGATGGGGAGTTGGCGACAGTCACTCCCCCAAGAGAGAGATAAGGGCAGACTGGCACGAGGCGATAACAACCATCTTATTCTGGGTCACAGCTGTAAACCTCTGACACACACACACACACACACACACACACACACACACACACACACACACACACACACACACACACACACACACACACACACACACACACACACACACACACACACACACACACACACACACACACACACACACTGCTATGACTGTATATCGTAGATAGTGTCTCTCTCTCTCTTTCCAGACCAAGGCAGATGTTAGGTTCTAAACAACAGGGTAAAAACTGACGGAGAACTATATAAGCTCAAACCAAGTTTATTCAGCCGAAGGGTCGGACAGCTGAACGGACAAAAAAACGTATTCACAAGCACTGGTATTTAACCCTTTGTCCTATTCTGAGCCTCTTCCTCCTATACATCTGAAGAGACAATACATCTCTGTTGCTAGACAGAACTCTCATGATATCTGTTCTTCCTCACTTCCTCTGACCTGACTACGGCCCCAAATTAATCACTCCTCCCCATAGGATCCCCGATGTCTAACAATAGCATATTCTGACATCATTTAAACGTTCTACATTACCCTTTCTCCCTCAGTGACACAAATAAGGATACGTCAAATTTTTACATTTAGAAACTCAGAACCCATTACAGAGTACCTATCTTCTCCCCCCCTAACACACCTACCCCCTCCAAGTCTCTGACCACTACTAATCTCAGTCTACCCCCCCAGGTCTCTGACCACTACTAATCTCAGTCTACCCCCAGGTCTCTGATCACTACTAATCTCAATGTAATTTTTCTTAATCCAGGCACTTGTCATCTCTCGTCTGGACTACTGCAACTCTCTGTAGGCTGGGCTCCACACTTATTTATCCAGAATCCACCTGGTGTTCAACATTCCCATGTCACCCCGCTCTTCTGCACACTCCACTGGCTTCCAGTCCAAGCTCGCCTGCATTACAGGACCATAGGGCGGCGCACAATTGGCCCAGCGTCATCCGGGTTAGGGTTTGGCCGTGGTAGGCCGTCATTGTAAATAAGAATTTGTTCTTAACTGACTTGCCTAGTTAAATTAAGGTTAAATAAAAAAAAATGCCTGCCTACGTAGCAGCAAGGGGAAGTGCCCCTCCCTACCTTCAGGCTATGCTCCAACCCTACACCCCAACCCTACACCCCAACCCTACACCCCAAACCCTACACCCCCCCTCCGTTCTGCCGCATCTGGTCTCTTGGCCTCTTGTCTTTTACTACCATCAAGAAGAATGTACTAACTACGACTATAATACGTGGTTGTCTCAACTAGCTATCTTAAGATGAATGCACTAACTGTAAAGTCGTTATGGATAAGAGCGTCTGCTAAATGACTAAAACGTAAAATGTAAATATTAGTACTATGACCTTCAGTTCTCTGTTCTCTATTTAACTCCTTGTCACTTTCTCTTTTCTATATTCTACATTCTCTTTTCTATATTCTATTTTCTATATTCGATATTGTGACACAGACACACACACTCACACACAAGCATACACACAGAGGCGCGCACACACACAGAGGAGAGCACAGGCCCACGCTCTCTCTCTCTCTCTCTCTGTCTCTCTCTCTCTTTCTCTCTCTCTCTCTCTCTCTCTCTCTCTGTCGGAGTCAGCAGCAGGACTGAGTATCTGAAGCCTAATGGACAGACCGATAAACTGTCCAACTGTTCCTAACAATGGAGCAGGTGTCTGATTATCACACAGACAGATACAGTTAATGAAACGCAACATGTCCTCAACTTAAAAAACAAACCTAAAGTATTAAGTACAGCAAGCTTTCACAGTCTCACTGCAGAATTAGACGTTTATCCACGTTTCTCCCCGAATGACAAATTTCAAAGTTGCTTTAAATGTCAAATTTCGAAGTGTTTCTGACACCCTAGGTTGACTCCTTCTTCTCAGTATTGTTCTGTTGCTCCAGAAGTCACACTTAGAAGGTTAAGGTTTAAGGTTTGGGATAGTGTTAAAATAAAACAATTTAAAATGAGTGTCCACCACTAGGATCGAATACGCAACCTGATCCAGAGTCATGGGATCAAATTTAGAAGGTTAAAGGTTAAGGTTTGGGATAGCATTCAAATAAAACAATTTAGAACAAGTGTCCACAACTGGGATCGAATACACAACCTGATCCAGAGTCATGGGATTACGACCATCCACCACACCTGTAGCCATACCCAAGTCTACTTGATGGTAATAGCGCTCACTGTTGCCCCTAGTGGACGGTTTTTTAAGACATTTCCCAACGTCCTCAGGACATGGATAGACGTCCAATTTCGAAGTCACTCTTGAGCGATCTGCCTGTCCCATGTGTGTGTCTCTCTATCCCCATCGCTCCCACCCTCCCTGTTTGTTTCAGGTCCAGGTGACATTTGGCTATTCCCCCCTCAGGGGTCCTAGGGATGCAGGCAATCCTGGCAGGCAAGCAGAGGGACCCCTACAGAGAGACGGAAGGCAGGGAGAGGGCCTACTGTCGCTCCCTGGTCTGTGTCTAGCTCCCACATACAACCATCGCTCACTCAAATACACACTACGGAATATGATGGAACTTTTTTATCCGACATTTAGAGAGAATCTTATAATCAACGCACAGTAAGAATGCAGACCTTTTTTGTCAGAGAACAAGGAGGAGCGTAAGAAATATTGAAAGACAAACGAGTGACACTAGTTTAGAGGCGGATGACTAATGGCATTGAGAGGTGACTCTACCTTTCACCTCTCCCTCACAGGCAGATCGCTCAAGAGTGACTTCGGAATTGGACGTCTATCCACGTCTAACCGGCCTCTAGGGGAAACAGTGAGCACTTTTACTATCAAGCAGGCTTGGGCTTGACTTAACGTTTTATCCCTATTAATCAATCAATCAAATGTGTTTATAAAGTCCTTCTTACATCAGCTGATGTCACAAAGTGCTGTACAGAAACCCAGCTTAAAACCCCAAACAACAAGCAATGCAGGTGTAGAAGCACGGTGGCTTGGAAAAACTCCCTAGAAAGGCCAGAACCTAGGAAGAAACCTAGAGAGGAACCAGGCTATGCGGGGAGGCCAGTCCTCTTCTGGCTGTGCCGGGTGGAGATTATACCAGAACATGGCCAAGATGGCCAAGATCAACAATCTCAACCCTTAACCCTTAACCTTTAACCCTAAACCTCCTAGATGTACATGGAGGATGAATGTCAATCACTCCTGGCTCAAAGTTGAGGGGGACTGCATCAATATTGGTCTTTGTGTGAGGTGTTGAAGGTACCGAACTGTCTGTTCAAGCAGGTGGCAAACAGTTCGGACACTCATCAGTACATGACACGGAGCCAGAGGTCTCTTCACAGTCCCCAGGTCCAGAACATTAAAAAAATAAAGCCCTGACTAAATGGAACTCTCTACCATCACCAGGTAACTAAATGGAACTCTCTGCCATCCCCCAGGTAACTAAACGGAACTCTCTACCATCCCCAGGTAACTAAATGGAACTCTCTACCATCACCAGGTAACTAAATGGAACTCTCTGCCATCCCCCAGGTAACTAAATGGAACTCTCTGCCATCCCCCAGGTAACTAAATGGAACTCTCTACCATCCCCCAGGTAACTAAATGGAACTCTCTACCATCCCCCAGGTAACTAAATGGAACTCTCTACAATCCCCCAGGTAACTAAATGGAACTCTCTACCATCCTCCAGGTAACTAAATGGAACTCTCTACCATCCCCCAGGTAACTAAATGGAACTCTCTACAATCCCCCAGGTAACTAAATGAAACTCTCTGCCATCCCCCAGGTAACTAAATAGAACTCTCTACCATCCTCCAGGTAACTAAATGGAACTCTCTACCATCACCAGGTAACTAAATGGAACTCTCTGCCATCCCCCAGGTAACTAAATAGAACTCTCTACCATCCTCCAGGTAACTAAATGGAACTCTCTACCATCACCAGGTAACTAAATGGAACTCTCTGCCATCCCCCAGGTAACTAAATGGAACTCTCTGCCATCCCCCAGGTAACTAAATGGAACTCTCTACCATCCCCCAGGTAACTAAATGGAACTCTCTACCATCCCCCATGTAACTAAATGGAACTCTCTACCATCCCCCATGTAACTAAATGGAACTCTCTACCATCCCCCATGTAACTAAATGGAACTCTCTACCATCCCCAGGTAACTAAATGGAACTCTCTACCATCCCCATGTAACTAAATGGAACTCTCTACCATCCCCCAGGTAACTAAATGGAACTCTCTACCATCCCCCAGGCAACTAAATGGAACTCTCTGCCATTCCCCAGGTAACTAAATGGAACTCTCTGCCATCCCCCAGGTAACTAAATGGAACTCTCTGCCATTCCCCAGGTAACTAAACGGAACTCTCTACCATCCCCCAGGTAACTAAATGGAACTCTCTTCCATCCCCCAGGTAACTAAATGGAACTCTCTACCATCCCCCAGGTAACTAAATGGAACTCTCTACCATCCCCCAGGTAACTAAATGGAACTCTCTGCCATTCCCCAGGTAACTAAATGGAACTCTCTGCCATCCCCCAGGTAACTAAATGGAACTCTCTACCATCCCCCAGGTAACTAAATGGAACTCTCTACCATCCCCCAGGTAACTAAATGGAACTCTCTACCATCCCCCAGGTAACTAAATAGAACTCTCTGCCATCCCCCAGGTAACTAAATGGAACTCTCTACCATCCTCCAGGTAACTAAATGGAACTCTCTACCATCCCCCAGGGAAATAAATGGAACTCTCTACCATCCCCCAGGTAACTAAATGGAACTCTCTACCACCCCCCAGGCAACTAAATGGAACTCTCTACCATCTCCCAGGTAACTAAATGGAACTCTCTGCCATTCCTTAGGTAACTAAATGGAACTCTCTGCCATCCCCCATGTAACTAAATGGAACTCTCTACCATCCCCCAGGGAAATAAATGGAACTCTCTACCATCCCCCAGGTAACTAAATGGAACTCTCTACCACCCCCCAGGCAACTAAATGGAACTCTCTACCATCTCCCAGGTAACTAAATGGAACTCTCTGCCATTCCTTAGGTAACTAAATGGAACTCTCTGCCATCCCCCATGTAACTAAATGGAACTCTCTACCATCCCCCATGTAACTAAATGGAACTCTCTGCCATCCCCCAGGTAACTAAATGGAACTCTCTACCATCACCAGGTAACTAAATGGAACTCTCTGCCATCCCCCAGGTAACTAAATGGAACTCTCTGCCATCCCCCAGGTAACTAAATGGAACTCTCTACCATCCCCCAGGTAACTAAATGGAACTCTCTACCATCCCCAGGTAACTAAATGGAACTCTCTGCCATTCCCCAGGTAACTAAATGGAACTCTCTGCCATCCCCAGGTAACTAAATGGAACTCTCTACCATCCCCAGGTAACTAAATGGAACTCTCTACCATCCCCCAGGTAACTAAATGGAACTCTCTACCATCCCCCAGGTAACTAAATGGAACTCTCTGCCATTCCTTAGGTAACTAAATGGAACTCTCTGCCATCCCCCAGGTAACTAAATAGAACTCTCTACCATCCCCCAGGTAACTAAATGGAACTCTCTACCATCCCCCAGGTAACTAAATGGAACTCTCTGCCATTCCTTAGGTAACTAAATGGAACTCTCTGCCATCCCCCAGGTAATTAAATGGAACTCTCTACCATCCCCCAGGTAACTAAATGGAACTCTCTACCATCCCCCAGGTAACTAAATAGAACTCTCTGCCATCCCCCAGGTAACTAAATGGAACTCTCTACCATCCCCCAGGTAACTAAATGGAACTCTCTACCATCCCCCAGGGAAATAAATGGAACTCTCTACCATCCCCCAGGTAACTAAATGGAACTCTCTACCACCCCCCAGGCAACTAAATGGAACTCTCTACCATCTCCCAGGTAACTAAATGGAACTCTCTGCCATTCCTTAGGTAACTAAATGGAACTCTCTGCCATCCCCCATGTAACTAAATGGAACTCTCTACCATCCCCAGGAAATAAATGGAACTCTCTACCATCCCCAGGTAACTAAATGGAACTCTCTACCACCCCCAGGCAACTAAATGGAACTCTCTACCATCTCCCAGGTAACTAAATGGAACTCTCTGCCATTCCTTAGGTAACTAAATGGAACTCTCTGCCATCCCCATGTAACTAAATGGAACTCTCTACCATCCCCATGTAACTAAATGGAACTCTCTGCCATCCCCAGGTAACTAAACGGAACTCTCTACCATCCCCAGGTAACTAAATGGAACTCTCTGCCATCCCCCAGGTAACTAAATGGAACTCTCTACCATCACCAGGTAACTAAATGGAACTCTCTGCCATCCCCCAGGTAACTAAATGGAACTCTCTGCCATCCCCCAGGTAACTAAATGGAACTCTCTACCATCCCCCAGGTAACTAAATGGAACTCTCTACCATCCCCCAGGTAACTAAATGGAACTCTCTACAATCCCCCAGGTAACTAAATGGAACTCTCTACCATCCTCCAGGTAACTAAATGGAACTCTCTACCATCCCCCATGTAACTAAATGGAACTCTCTACAATCCCCCAGGTAACTAAATGGAACTCTCTGCCATCCCCCAGGTAACTAAATAGAACTCTCTACCATCCTCCAGGTAACTAAATGGAACTCTCTACCATCACCAGGTAACTAAATGGAACTCTCTGCCATCCCCCAGGTAACTAAATAGAACTCTCTACCATCCTCCAGGTAACTAAATGGAACTCTCTACCATCACCAGGTAACTAAATGGAACTCTCTGCCATCCCCCAGGTAACTAAATGGAACTCTCTGCCATCCCCCAGGTAACTAAATGGAACTATCTACCATCCCCCAGGTAACTAAATGGAACTCTCTACCATCCCCCATGTAACTAAATGGAACTCTCTACCATCCCCCATGTAACTAAATGGAACTCTCTACCATCCCCCATGTAACTAAATGGAACTCTCTGCCATCCCCCAGGTAACTAAATGGAACTCTCTACCATCCCCCATGTAACTAAATGGAACTCTCTACCATCCCCCAGGTAACTAAATGGAACTCTCTACCATCCCCCAGGCAACTAAATGGAACTCTCTGCCATCCCCCAGGTAACTAAATGGAACTCTCTGCCATCCCCCAGGTAACTAAATGGAACTCTCTGCCATTCCCCAGGTAACTAAACGGAACTCTCTACCATCCCCCAGGTAACTAAATGGAACTCTCTTCCATCCCCCAGGTAACTAAATGGAACTCTCTACCATCCCCCAGGTAACTAAATGGAACTCTCTACCATCCCCCAGGTAACTAAATGGAACTCTCTGCCATTCCCCAGGTAACTAAATGGAACTCTCTGCCATCCCCCAGGTAACTAAATGGAACTCTCTACCATCCCCCAGGTAACTAAATGGAACTCTCTACCATCCCCCAGGTAACTAAATGGAACTCTCTACCATCCCCAGGTAACTAAATGGAACTCTCTGCCATTCCTTAGGTAACTAAATGGAACTCTCTGCCATCCCCCAGGTAACTAAATAGAACTCTCTACCATCCCCCAGGTAACTAAATGGAACTCTCTACCATCCCCCAGGTAACTAAATGGAACTCTCTGCCATTCCTTAGGTAACTAAATGGAACTCTCTGCCATCCCCCAGGTAATTAAATGGAACTCTCTACCATCCCCCAGGTAACTAAATGGAACTCTCTACCATCCCCCAGGTAACTAAATAGAACTCTCTGCCATCCCCCAGGTAACTAAATGGAACTCTCTACCATCACCAGGTAACTAAATGGAACTCTCTACAATCCCCCAGGTAACTAAATGAAACTCTCTGCCATCCCCCAGGTAACTAAATAGAACTCTCTACCATCCTCCAGGTAACTAAATGGAACTCTCTACCATCACCAGGTAACTAAATGGAACTCTCTGCCATCCCCCAGGTAACTAAATAGAACTCTCTACCATCCTCCAGGTAACTAAATGGAACTCTCTACCATCACCAGGTAACTAAATGGAACTCTCTGCCATCCCCCAGGTAACTAAATGGAACTCTCTGCCATCCCCCAGGTAACTAAATGGAACTCTCTACCATCCCCAGGTAACTAAATGGAACTCTCTACCATCCCCCATGTAACTAAATGGAACTCTCTACCATCCCCATGTAACTAAATGGAACTCTCTACCATCCCCCATGTAACTAAATGGAACTCTCTGCCATCCCCAGGTAACTAAATGGAACTCTCTACCATCCCCCATGTAACTAAATGGAACTCTCTACCATCCCCCAGGTAACTAAATGGAACTCTCTACCATCCCCCAGGCAACTAAATGGAACTCTCTGCCATTCCCCAGGTAACTAAATGGAACTCTCTGCCATCCCCAGGTAACTAAATGGAACTCTCTGCCATTCCCAGGTAACTAAACGGAACTCTCTACCATCCCCCAGGTAACTAAATGGAACTCTCTTCCATCCCCCAGGTAACTAAATGGAACTCTCTACCATCCCCAGGTAACTAAATGGAACTCTCTACCATCCCCCAGGTAACTAAATGGAACTCTCTGCCATTCCCAGGTAACTAAATTGAACTCTCTGCCATCCCCCAGGTAACTAAATGGAACTCTCTACCATCCCCCAGGTAACTAAATGGAACTCTCTACCATCCCCCAGGTAACTAAATGGAACTCTCTACCATCCCCCAGGTAACTAAATGGAACTCTCTGCCATCCCCAGGTAACTAAATGGAACTCTCTACCATCCTCCAGGTAACTAAATGGAACTCTCTACCATCCCCCAGGGAAATAAATGGAACTCTCTACCATCCCCCATGTAACTAAATGGAACTCTCTGCCATCCCCCAGGTAACTAAATGGAACTCTCTACCATCACCAGGTAACTAAATGGAACTCTCTGCCATCCCCCAGGTAACTAAATGGAACTCTCTGCCATCCCCCAGGTAACTAAATGGAACTCTCTACCATCCCCCAGGTAACTAAATGGAACTCTCTACCATCCCCCAGGTAACTAAATGGAACTCTCTGCCATTCCCCAGGTAACTAAATGGAACTCTCTGCCATCCCCAGGTAACTAAATGGAACTCTCTACCATCCCCCAGGTAACTAAATGGAACTCTCTACCATCCCCCAGGTAACTAAATGGAACTCTCTACCATCCCCCAGGTAACTAAATGGAACTCTCTGCCATTCCTTAGGTAACTAAATGGAACTCTCTGCCATCCCCCAGGTAACTAAATAGAACTCTCTACCATCCCCCAGGTAACTAAATGGAACTCTCTACCATCCCCCAGGTAACTAAATGGAACTCTCTGCCATTCCTTAGGTAACTAAATGGAACTCTCTGCCATCCCCAGGTAATTAAATGGAACTCTCTACCATCCCCAGGTAACTAAATGGAACTCTCTACCATCCCCCAGGTAACTAAATAGAACTCTCTGCCATCCCCCAGGTAACTAAATGGAACTCTCTACCATCCCCCAGGTAACTAAATGGAACTCTCTACCATCCCCCAGGGAAATAAATGGAACTCTCTACCATCCCCAGGTAACTAAATGGAACTCTCTACCACCCCCAGGCAACTAAATGGAACTCTCTACCATCTCCCAGGTAACTAAATGGAACTCTCTGCCATTCCTTAGGTAACTAAATGGAACTCTCTGCCATCCCCCATGTAACTAAATGGAACTCTCTACCATCCCCCAGGGAAATAAATGGAACTCTCTACCATCCCCCAGGTAACTAAATGGAACTCTCTACCACCCCCCAGGCAACTAAATGGAACTCTCTACCATCTCCCAGGTAACTAAATGGAACTCTCTGCCATTCCTTAGGTAACTAAATGGAACTCTCTGCCATCCCCCATGTAACTAAATGGAACTCTCTACCATCCCCCATGTAACTAAATGGAACTCTCTGCCATCCCCCAGGTAACTAAACGGAACTCTCTACCATCCCCCAGGTAACTAAATGGAACTCTCTGCCATCCCCCAGGTAACTAAATGGAACTCTCTACCATCACCAGGTAACTAAATGGAACTCTCTGCCATCCCCCAGGTAACTAAATGGAACTCTCTGCCATCCCCCAGGTAACTAAATGGAACTCTCTACCATCCCCCAGGTAACTAAATGGAACTCTCTACCATCCCCCAGGTAACTAAATGGAACTCTCTACAATCCCCCAGGTAACTAAATGGAACTCTCTACCATCCTCCAGGTAACTAAATGGAACTCTCTACCATCCCCCATGTAACTAAATGGAACTCTCTACAATCCCCCAGGTAACTAAATGGAACTCTCTGCCATCCCCCAGGTAACTAAATAGAACTCTCTACCATCCTCCAGGTAACTAAATGGAACTCTCTACCATCACCAGGTAACTAAATGGAACTCTCTGCCATCCCCCAGGTAACTAAATAAAACTCTCTACCATCCTCCAGGTAACTAAATGGAACTCTCTACCATCACCAGGTAACTAAATGGAACTCTCTACCATCACCAGGTAACTAAATGGAACTCTCTGCCATCCCCCAGGTAACTAAATGGAACTCTCTACCATCCCCCAGGTAACTAAATGGAACTCTCTACCATCCCCCATGTAACTAAATGGAACTCTCTACCATCCCCCATGTAACTAAATGGAACTCTCTACCATCCCCCATGTAACTAAATGGAACTCTCTGCCATCCCCCAGGTAACTAAATGGAACTCTCTACCATCCCCCATGTAACTAAATGGAACTCTCTACCATCCCCCAGGTAACTAAATGGAACTCTCTACCATCCCCCAGGCAACTAAATGGAACTCTCTGCCATCCCCCAGGTAACTAAATGGAACTCTCTGCCATCCCCCAGGTAACTAAATGGAACTCTCTGCCATTCCCCAGGTAACTAAATGGAACTCTCTACCATCCCCCAGGTAACTAAATGGAACTCTCTTCCATCCCCAGGTAACTAAATGGAACTCTCTACCATCCCCAGGTAACTAAATGGAACTCTCTACCATCCCCCAGGTAACTAAATGGAACTCTCTGCCATTCCCCAGGTAACTAAATGGAACTCTCTGCCATCCCCCAGGTAACTAAATGGAACTCTCTACCATCCCCCAGGTAACTAAATGGAACTCTCTACCATCCCCCAGGTAACTAAATGGAACTCTCTACCATCCCCAGGTAACTAAATGGAACTCTCTGCCATTCCTTAGGTAACTAAATGGAACTCTCTGCCATCCCCAGGTAACTAAATAGAACTCTCTACCATCCCCCAGGTAACTAAATGGAACTCTCTACCATCCCCAGGTAACTAAATGGAACTCTCTGCCATTCCTTAGGTAACTAAATGGAACTCTCTGCCATCCCCAGGTAATTAAATGGAACTCTCTACCATCCCCAGGTAACTAAATGGAACTCTCTACCATCCCCAGGTAACTAAATAGAACTCTCTGCCATCCCCCAGGTAACTAAATGGAACTCTCTACCATCCTCCAGGTAACTAAATGGAACTCTCTACCATCCCCCAGGTAACTAAATGGAACTCTCTACCATCCCCCAGGGAAATAAATGGAACTCTCTACCATCCCCCAGGTAACTAAATGGAACTCTCTACCACCCCCCAGGCAACTAAATGGAACTCTCTACCATCTCCCAGGTAACTAAATGGAACTCTCTGCCATTCCTTAGGTAACTAAATGGAACTCTCTGCCATCCCCCAGGTAACTAAATGGAACTCTCTACCATCCCCCATGTAACTAAATGGAACTCTCTACCATCCCCCAGGTAACTAAATGGAACTCTCTACCATCCCCCAGGTAACTAAATGGAACTCTCTACCATCCCCCAGGTAACTAAATGGAACTCTCTACCATCCCCCAGGTAACTAAATGGAACTCTCTACCATCCCCCAGGTAACTAAATGGAACTCTCTGCCATCCCTCAGGTAACTAAATGGAACTCTCTACCATCCCCCAGGTAACTAAATGGAACTCTCTACCGTTCCCCAGGTAACTAAATGGAACTCTCTACCATCCCCCATGTAACTAAATGGAACTCTCTACCGTCCCCTATTAACTAAATGGAACTCTCTGCCATCCCCCAGGTAACTAAATGGAACTCTCTACCATCCCCCAGGTAACTAAATTTAACTCTCAACCATCCCCCAGGTAACTAAATGGAACTATCTGCCATCCCCCAGGTAACTAAATAGAACTCTCTACCATCCCCCAGGTAACTAAATGGAACTCTCTACCATCCCCCAGGTAACTAAATGGAACTCTCAACCATCCTCCAGGTAACTAAATGGAACTCTCTGCCATCCCCCAGGTAACTAAATAGAACTCTCTACCATCCCCCAGGTAACTAAATGGAACTCTCTGCCATCCCCCAGGTAACTAAATGGAACTCTCTACCATCACCAGGTAACTAAATGGAACTCTCTGCCATCCCCCAGGTAACTAAATGGAACTCTCTACCATCCCCCAGGTAACTAAATGGAACTCTCTACCAATTTAGTTACATGGGGGATAAACTTCTAATTCTGCAGTGAGACTGTGAGAGCTTGTTGCTCCACCTCATCTCTCTCTCTCTCTCTCTCTCTCTCTCTCTCTCTCTCTCTCTCTCTCTCTCTCTCTCTCTCTCTCTCTCTCTCTCTCCACTCCACATAAAATCACTCTCCAGCTCTGTGATAATGTGTTGTTATCATCAAGTAGGCTTGGGCTTGACTTAATGTTTTAACCCTATCCAAAACCATAAACCTTTATCTTCTAAATTTGACATTTGGAGAAAACATTTTAATTGTATGTTTGGAGAAAAGGAAAGATACTGAGCAGGATGAGTCGACCCAGGGTGTCAAAAACACTTTGAAATATTATGTTTGGAGAAACATGGACAAACGTCTAATTGTGTAGTGAGACTGTGAGAGCTTGTTGCCCCCCCCTCCTCTCGCTCTCTATTTTCGCCACTCCACATAAAAGCACTACCTCCATCTCTGTGATAATGTGATGGGCAGAAGAGAGAGAGTGAGTGAGATGGAGAGACAGAGAAAGAGAGAGAGAGAGAGAGAGAGAGAGAGAGAGAGAGAGAGAGAGAGAGAGAGAGAGAGAGAGAGAGAGAGAGAGAGAGAGAGAGAGAGAGAGAGAGAGAGAGAGAGAGAGAGAGAGAGAGAGAGGGGGTGATTGAGCGGGATTGAGAGAGAGAGGGAGAGAGAGAGAGAGAGAGGGGATTGAGAGGGATTGAGAGAGTGAAAAAGAGAGAGAGAGAGATTGAGAGAGAGGGGTAATGTGGAGAGCAGGCGAGCGACAGAGCGGAGGAGATGCGGGGTAATTGCGTGCGCTGAAGCGTTGAGGTGCCGTGAAGCACACACACATACTGTAATTACCTGGTCACTGCAGCTGCTTCACGCTATTGTTAAACAAACACATACACAGTAATTAGAGAGGGAGAGAGAGATGGAGGGAGGGAGGGAGGGAGGGAGGGAGGGAGGGAGGGAGGGAGGGAGGGAGGAGGAGAGATGGATGATGGAAAGAAGGATGGTTCTTCATTCACACCTTTAGTCATGCAGAGAGGAATGGCATGCAGCTGGAGATCAACAAATGAACAAAAGGAACTAATGAATGAATAAGGAGAGGACTGGCCTAGCAGGGTTATTATTAAGACCAATCTCTCTTTCATTTCTCACCCACTGACATTGTCTGTCTGTCTCTGTCTGTCTCTCTCTCTCCCTCTTCCTGTCTGTCTGTCTGTCTGTCTGTGTCTGTGTCTGTCTGTCTGTCTGTCTGTCTGTCTGTCTGTCTGTCTCTCTCTCTCTCTCTCTCTCTCTCTCTCTCTCTCTCTCTCTCTCTCTCTCTCTCTCTCTCTCTCTCTCTCTCTCTCTCTCTCTCTCTCTCTCTCTCTCTCTCTCTCAATGTTAATGGCTGTCGTTTATGTTGTTGTTGATGTGTTTGTTGTTGTGTTTGTTGTTGTGTTGTCTGTGGCGATAAGAGGTTGGAGGGGGTGGGAGAGACCTTCATATTGAAGCAGAAGCAGAACAACTTGCCATTATCACACACACACATGCATACACACCCACAGACTATCTCACAAAGGCCCTGCAATTAAGTTTGAAAAGAAACAAATAACCCCACAATTCTCCTCCAGAGGATTTCACACACACACACAGATAGACTTGACCCTCTCTGCCGCTTTCACACATATAATGAAGTGTGTGTGTGTTAAATCCTCTGGAGGAGAATTGTGGGGTTATTTGTTTCTTTTCAAACTTAATTGCAGGGCCTTTGTGAGAGAGTCTGTGTGTGTGTGTGTGTGTGTGTGTGTGTGTGTGTGTGTGTGTGTGTGTGTGTGTGTGTGTGTGTGTGTGTGTGTGTGTGTGGCAGTGTTAAGTAGGACACAATACTGAGAGACAGACACTGGAGACAGTTCTCCCTCCTGTCGGCCTTTCCTGCCAAGCAGGTGAGCTATAGTGCACTCATCTCTAGTGCCAGATCATTTGTGTACACTCATGTGTGCACTATCCCAGGTGGCAGACACTCTATGTGCCTTTGTGTGTGCGCAAAGAAAGGGAGGATAAGAAGAAAGAAAGAGATCTGAAACACAAGATATACACCATCGACTTCCTCCATCAGGGGGAGGAGAGGAGGAGGAGAGGAGGAAGAGAAGGAAGGGACCTTTCCTTAGTGAATACTCATCTCCATTGCCAGGCATGCAGCATTCCAGGTGCCAGCCACGCTCTCAGCCACAATCTGTGTCTTTGTATCTCAATGAAAGAGAATGGATCTAAAGCACAAGAGATACACCAGGGAGGACGAGAGGAGGAGGACGAGGAAGAGGAGGAGGCAGTGGCCTTTCTCTCATCGGTCCATCCAGCATTTCTCCTTCTTTCTTTATGTTCCATTTTCCTTCCTTTCACTCTCTTCCACCCACCCACCCACCCACCCTCTCTCTCTCTCTCTCTCTCTCTCTCTCTCTCTCTCTCTCTCTCTCGCTCTTTCCCTTTCTCTCTTCTCTCTCTCTCCCTCTCTCGCTCTCCCTTCTCTCTCTCTCTCTTTCTCTCCCTCTCTCCCCTCGCTCTCTCTCTCCCTCTCTCTCTCTCTCTCTCTCTCTCTCTCTCTCTCTCTCTCTCTCTCTCTCCCTTCTCTCTATCTCTTTCTCTCTTCTCCCTCTCTCCCTCTCTCCCCTCACTCTCTCCCTCTCTCCCACTCTCTCTCCCGCTCTCTCCCTCTCTCCCTCTCTCCTCTCTCTCTCTCTCTCTCTCTCTCTCTCTCTCTCTCTCTCTCTCTCTCTCTCTCTCTCTGTCTCTCTCTCTCTCTCTCTTCTCTCTATCTCTTTCTCTCTTCTCCCTCTCTCCCTCTCTCCCCTCACTCTCTCCCTCTCTCCCACTCTCTCTCCCGCTCTCTCTCTCTCCCTCTCTCCCTCTCTCCCACTCTCTCTCTCTCTCTCTCTCTCTCTCTCTCTCTCTCTCTCTCTTCTCTCTTTGTCGCTGTCTTCTCCCCCCCTCTCTCTTTATTTTCCCTCCATCCTCTCCTCTTTGAGGCCTTTCTTTCTCTGCTCTCCAAGTGGATGGATCCCGTCCTCTGGTCGTTGCTTGGGGAGTTCTGTCAAAACTAGGCCATCTCTAAGAACAAAACACAGAGCCATGGGCGCACGATTTACCTTCTCTTTCTTTCTCTCCAACAGCTGAAAACACAAAACACACAGACCACCCAACACAATCAGTCATTCAGTAGCGGTGATAAAATCACTGGGGAAGCCAAGCCAGAAAAAAAAAGCCATATTACAACCTATGTGTTGTGATAATTGCATTGTTTGCTCTATAAGCTGTTAGTTTATATGGAGGCTGAAGAAATTTGACTTGTCACCTGAAAACCCTCACAAACTTTTACAGATGCACAATTGAGAGCATCCTGTCTGGCTGTATCATCACCTGGTACGGCAACTGCTCCGCCCACAACCGTAAGGCTCTCCAGAGGGTGGTGCGGTCTGCACAACGCATCACCGGGGGCAAACTACCTGCCCTCCAGGACACCCACAGCACCCGATGTCACAGGAAGGCCAAAAAGATAATCAAGTACATCAACCACCCAAGCCACTGCCTGTTCACCCGGCTATCATCCAGAAGACGAGGTCAGTACAAGAGCATTAAAGTTGGGACCGAGAGCCTGAAAAACAGCTTCTATCTTAAGACCATCAGACTGTTATACAACCATCACTAACAAAGAGAGGCTGCTGCCTACAGACTTGAAATCATTGGGCACTTTAATAAATGCATCACTAGTCACTTTGATAATGCCACTTTAATAATGCTTACATAACCTACATTACTCATCTCATATGTATATACTGTATTTTATACCATCTATTGCATCTTGCCTATGCCGCTCTGTAATTGCTCATCCATATATTTATATGTATATATTATATTCCTTATTCCTTTCCTTTACTTAGATTTGTGTGTATTAGGAAGTTGTTGTGGAATTGTTAGATTACTTGTTAGCTATTGCTGCACTGTCGGAACTAGAAGCACAAGCATTTCGCTACACTCGCAATAACATTTTCTAACCAAGTGTATGTGACAAATAACATTTTATTTTATTTGAAAAAAGGGGACTTGTGCGAACTTAAGAACTGGAGGCCTGTGGCATTCCTCTGTGTGGACTACAAGATATTTGCCAAGGTCCTCACTAACAGACTGAAGTCCCATCTGGACTCTATAGTACACAAGGACAAGACATATTGTGGACGCTCAATCACGGACAACTTGTTCTTAATCAGGGACATGTTGGACTAGTCAAGAGGTTCTAATGTAAACTTTGGACTGGTCTCTTTAGATCAAGATAAGGCTTTTGATAGAGTGGACCATGAGTATGTTTAATGTGATGTCTGTGTTTGGGTTTAGGAAGAGGTTTTTGACCTGTGAAGATGTTGTATGCTGGGGCGTCATGTATGGTCAAGGTGGGAGGGGGGCTCAGCAGGCCAGTCTGGGTGAGGCAGGGCATTAGACAAGGATGCCCTCTATCAGAGCAGTCATATACACTAGCCATTGAGCCTTTTCTGGGCCTGCTATGCAGGAGACTGCAGGGAGTGTGCTGGACAGGCATGGGTGTGCTGACAGGCATAGCAGTGTCGGCGTATGCAGATGACGTTTCTGTGATGGTCAGGGATGGGCAGGATATGCAGGCACTAGAGACTAGTCTGGAGGTGTACGAGGGAGCTTCGTCAGCTAAGGTGAACTGGGGCAAGAGCAAAGCTCTGTTATGTGGGGCATGGAGGATAGGGCCCCCCCTCTGCTTCCAGGGGGTGTTACGAGCCAGCTGGGGATCGAACTCGGGTCCCCGATGGCTGTGTGTGTCCTTGATGCTGACCACTCCACTACTGGAGGAGGTTGAACCCAAGTGCAGAGGAATTAGAAAACAATGAAATCTCAAAAGTCTGAGTTTTATCTTTGGCTCTTTACTTCAGAGAAAAAAAAGCAAAACATAGCAACAGTCTTAGGCAACACTTTAAATGATTGTGTCCCAGGGTAACTTAAACAACTCCGCTTGGGAGGCAATACAAAAAGGTAATCCAAAACAGAGAGAAATCTCTCAACATGAGTCCAGAAACATCTTTCCAAAAGTCCACAAAAGGAACAAAAAAAAACATAGAATCCAAGTTCAAATATTAGAAGTCAGAAAAATCTCAGACACAAGGAATCCTAGAGAATGACGACACCTAGACCAACATCAGGACTGAACATGAACAAAAGGGCAGTGGGGCCTTAAATAGGGTTTGTCATTAGAAGTAATACAACACAGGTGAGGCCATTACTAACAACAATTAACACAGGAGAATCAATCTGGGTTGACATAACGCCATCTAGTGGCAAAGTCAAGGGGCTTCAGACAAAACATTACAGGGGGTTTGCAGTGGAGTTGTGAAGGAGGTGTACCTGGGCTTGGAGAGGTGGGTCAGGAAGAACTGGTGGCGTTAAGACTGGTCAGGTAGAGGTGGCTCCTGTCCCAAGTGTCATATAGAGGGAGGATGCTGATAATCAACAACCTGGCGGCGTTCTCCCTGTGGCATAAACTGGACTGCTCGCAGACCTGCAATGCAAGCTGGGGAATTTTTTTCTGGTCGGGCCATCACTTGCTGAGGGTGGCAGTGTCGTACATGACCGTCCACGAAGGAGGACAGGGCCTGGTGGAACTGGAGAGCAGGGTGGCTGCTTTCCGACTAAAGGCGGTGCAGAGACTGCTGTACCATACTGATGTCGGCTGGAGGGTCCCAGCATGCACGCTGCTGAGGAGAGCTGGTGGATTAGGGATGGACCGGCAGCTGTTCCTCATGAAGCTGGAGAGGCTGAGTACAGCAGGTCTCTCAGACTTTTATACCGCAGTGCTGAGGGCCTGGCAGCTGCTAAGGCCCACACTAGAAGGGGGTGTGGAGCCTGGGCTGTGGGTGTGGGAGGAGCCTATCTTCCACAACCTAGCCATCCCTTTGAGATCGGTTCAGTCGGCCGCCCTGCAGAAGCGACTGATGGCAGCAGGTTTACTAAGGCTGGGTGACCTGCGACTGCTGGGAGAGGAGGGGTGGAAAACCCTGGAAGTCCTGGCACAACAAACAGGAATAATGGCTCTTAGGCTGCTGGAGAGATTCCTGGGGGAGGTCCAGGAGGCTCTGTCTGAGCCGGTAAGGGGGGTGTTTGAGCGGCCAAAGGGGGAGGGGACACCAATGTTTCCACCACTGCAGGTGACAGCAGAGACTGGGTACTGGCAAGGGGGTCTGGAGGACTTGTTAGATTTTAACACTCCGAGCCTTTGGGAGTTTGAAGGGGTGGGAGGCAAAGCCCTCTACAACCTCTGCATTAAGGTGAGGAACATTAGGAGCCTAACAAGAGTGATGGGCACATCAGTGGCAGGGGGTATGTGGGGAGGAGAGAATGGTGGGTTTTAGATGGAGGGGGCTATACAAACCCCCAGCACCAAAGAGGTCAGGGGACCTCCAGTGGAGGGTTCTTCATGGAGCCCTGGTCACTAACAGCTGGTTGGTACGGGTTGAACCGGGAGTCGGGCAGGGGTGTCCTTTCTGTGTTATGAGTGAAACTGTGATTCATGTGTTTTCTGTGTGCGCCAGGTTAATGCCATGAATGTCTCTTTTGGAATGTCTGTGTGAGAGGTTGGGGGTGGGGTTTACTGTCGGGATTGTTTACTGTCAAATAAGGAGAAGGCCAAATCTGTGTTGCTGAATTTTTGTTTGCTCAGGCAAAGTTGGCTATTTGGCTTATAAGGTGGAACAGGGTCAAAACTGGGGAGATTTTAATGAGGATGTATCATTAAATAAAAAAAGAAACACTCTCTCTCTCAAAATCCAATTTTCACAAACCCTAACCATAACCCTAACCCCTTACCTTAACCCTAACCCTAATTCTAACCCATTACCCTAACCCTAACCCCTTACCATAACCCTAACCCTAACCCTAACCCTAATTCTAACCCATTACCCTAACCCTAACCCCTTACCATAACCCTAATTCTAGCCCTAACCCTAATTCTAACCCATTACCTTAACCTTAACCCTAACCCCTTACCATAACCCTAATTCTAGCCCTAACCTCTAAGCCTAAAATACCCCTTTTCCTTGTGGGGACCCGCGAAATGTCCCCACTTGTCAGAAATGTCCTTGTTTTACTATTCTTGTGAGGATTTTTCTACCCTTGTGATAACTTCTGGTCCCCACAAGGATAGTAAAAAAACACACACACACACACACACACACACACACACACACACACACACACACACACACACACACACACACACACACACACACACACACACACACACACACACATATACACACACACACACACACACACACACACACATTCAGAACATGCAGAGATCATCCGTTTGAACCGGTAGATGTAAGGAGGAAACAGAGGGGTGCAGGGATGGAAGGAGAGATGGGTGAACGGATGATCTTTAATGAAGAGGTCTTTAATGTGTCTTGTAAGGTCAGGGAGGGGTGAGGGAGGGAGGGAGGGAGGGAGGGAGGGAGGGAGGGAGGGAGGGAGGGAGGGAGGGAGGGAGGGAGGGAGGGAGGGAGGGGAAAAGGTTATGGGAAAGGTTAGGATGATTTATTTAGTGTTCACACCCACACCCACACACACACACACACACACACACATTTTATATTTTTGTCATTTAGCAGATGCTCTTTTCCAGAGCGACTTAGCCTTACAATTGCTTGCTACTTTAGAGTTTTTGGGAATGATGGATAGTCAAGTACACGTCTCTATATAGCACTGTGCTGCCTGTAGATAAATCAATTAAACCACGAGAATACACTTCTCTATACAACACTGTGCTGCCTGTAGAGAACTCAGTTAAACCACGAGAAGAAAAGCATTGGATGAGCATCATAAAACAGTTAAATCAAGTACAGGCTTAACTGAATGAACAACAGAAACAGAATGCAATATGGAATTTTATTTAATAGTTTGGGATATGTCCCCGAGGAATGCTCTTCCGAGCCAGGTGCTGATGACAGGTAGTTCTTTGCTGGGCAGCTGGCATCGAAACCCCCCCCCAAAAAAATAAATAAGTTGCTCACCAGGGAGAAGGGACCCAGTGGAGCAACGGTTGGATCTAAAGATTGAAAAGAAGATAAACAGGATTTAACAGAGATGCATTGGAAGAATGGAACAAAAGTGCAATCACGCTGTAATGGAAAGTATTATATAAAATTATACATAAAATTATATAAAATTAATGCGAGTCCGCTGAGTGCAGGATTATACCCATAATGCAATATGTATGAATAACATGAAATACTAATTGACCGTTGAACCCAATAGTGCATGCTGAAATGCGGGAAATGTGGGCACCTGCCAAAAGTCCCGGCCTAATATTGACCTGCGGAGTGCTTCGCATTGGTACAATATGATAAGGTGTAACAACGGAGGACCATCACCGCTAGAAGTTGTCGTGGAAAAAAATGATCTTCAAAATATGACACTCATACAAGAAAGTTGTGAATTCAATAAGACTTTTAATTCAGAGTAATTAAAAGCCGAGCTGACCCGGGAAACAGCTGATCCCATTGATCACACAACTCTAATTTATACCCTTACAGTATATGAGTACAGCCCATATGTAAATGCAGTCACTCCTTCACTTACACCTGACATCTGTTTGGGCTCTGTCTAATTTTACAGACCCTGTAATCTTTAATCTATGTCTGACTCTTAACATATGTATTTATGGGTCTCAGCTTTGCAGCCTTGTCACTAGCCGAGACAACCTTTGACCTATGTTCTGCTCACAAGTGGCAAAATAGACTAAGTGGCATTCTGAGAGATGCGCTTGGTGTCCTCAGTCTCTTGACAACTGTCCAAGTTATCTTGCATGGTTGTTTTAGCACTTAAGCCTCAGCCAATATTATAAATGCAATCTAAGTTATGTCAATCATGTTGTCTGCTATCACATAGTGCATTAATAAAATAAATTAATGTGTCTTAGCCATGTTTTTACTACCACAAAGTATGAGTGGAATTGGCTAAGTATTATGTGACAGTTTTCAACAAAGCTCAAATCAAACACAAATAAACAGAAACAAGAAAAACACAACACATACCACCCTGCATCCCACTGTTGGCTTGCTTCTGAAGCTAAGCAGGTCAGGTCCTGGTTGGTCCCTGGATGGGAGACCAGATGCTGCTGGAAGTGGTGTTGGAGGGCCAGTAGGAAGTACCCTTTCCTCTGGTCAAAAAATATATCCCAATGCCCCAAGGCAGTTATTGGGGACATTGCCCTGTGTAGGGTGCTGTTTTTCAGATGGGATGTTAAAATGGGTGTCCTGACTCTCTGTGGTCACTAAAGATCCCATGGCACTTATTGTAGGAGTAGGGGTGTTAACCCTGGTGTCCTGGCTAAATTCACAATCTGGCCCTCATACCATCTTGGTGACCTAATCATCTCCAGTTTACAATTGGCTCATTCATTCCCAGTAACTATTCCCTAGGTTGTTGCTGTAAATGTGTTCTCAGTCAACTTACCTGGTAAAATAAGGGCTAAAAAAAAAAACATTTAAAAAATGTAAATACAAACCCTCACTTGTCCATAAAGACAACGAAATAACCCTTTCACATATACAGTGCCTTCAAAAAATATTCACATCAGTTTTGTCTACATTTTGATGTGTTACAAAGGGGGATTAAAATTGATGTAATTGTCAACGATCTACACAAAATACTCATGTCAAAGTGGAAGAAAATTTCTAACAAAGTACTCAACCCCCTGAGTCAATACAATACTCAACCCCCTGAGTCAATACCCATTTCTTTCAGCTCTGTCAAGTTGGTTCTTGATCATTACTAGACAGCCATTTTCATGTCTTGCCATAGATTCTCAAGCCGATTTAAGTCAAAACTGTAACTAGGCCTCTCAGGAACATTCAATGTTGTCTTTGGTAAGCAACTCCAGTGTATATTTGGCCTTGTGTTTTAAGTAATTGTCCTGCTGAAAGGTGAATTTGTCCCCCAGTGTCTGTTGGAAAGCAAACTGAACCAGGTTTTCCTCTAGGATTTTGCCTGTGCTTAGCTTCATTCCATTTGTTTTATATATTTATTTATCCGTAGTCCTTGCTGATAAGAAGCATACCCATATGCTGGTACTCAGTGACGTGTTGGATTTGCCCCAAACATAATGCTTTGTATTCAGGTTAATTTAATTGCCACATATTCTGTACAGGCTTTCTTCTTTTCACTGTCAATCAGGTTAGTACTGTGTAGTAACTACAATGTTGTTGATCCATCCTTAGCTTTCTCCTATCACAGCAATTAAACTCTGGAACCGTTTTTAAAATCAGAAATGGCCTCATGGTGAAATCCTTGAGCAGTTTCCTTCCACTCTTTGTAGCTTTAGTGACTGGGTGTATTGATACACCATCCAAAAGGTTATAAATAACTTCACAATTTTTTTTAAGGGGTTGGTCGAAGGCTGAAATTGGGATTGAGAGTTACCCTTTAAAGACAAATTAATTCAATTATCCAATTAAATAAATTCAAACCTGTAACCGCTGGAGAAGCCTACAGTTCCGTTGTACTGCATGCAACCACATGTGGGGTGCACTCATCTTGACCCACCGGGGGACAGAGTGATCAGAGTGGGTGGAACGCTAAGAGCCGGGTGGTATAATGACTTTTAACATCAACGCAACATCCGTCTTCTCTGGGCACCGGTCGAGATAAAAAGAGTGCAAGTCCATTTATCGGCTACATGTTGGGGCGGCAGGTAGCCTAGTGGTTAGAGCGCTGGACTTGTAACCGGAATCCCCGAGCTGACAAGGTAAAAATCTGTCATTCTACCCCTGAACAAGGCAGTTAACCCACTGTTCCTAAGCTGTCATTGAAAATAAGAATTTGTTCTTAACTGACTTGCCTAGTTAAAAAAAGGTTAAAAAAATATATATATACAAATTTTCAGTTGGCCTAGCTACAATTCTTGTACATTCCACCTTGGGATTCAGTTAATGACTTACATTCGATATAATTGTTCAACAAAGAGCTGGAAATAATAATGTGACATTTTTTTAATAAAGCTTGGCACGCAGAGCGCCATAATCAAACATTGCCTGATGTGTTTAGATGAAATGCTACGTATGCTTCTACACAGAACCCAACCACGATTATTTAGGCCAGTGGAGAACAAGTTCTCATTTACAACTGCCACCTGGCCAAGATAAAGCAAAGCAGTGCGACACAAACAACAACACAGAGTTACACATAAACAAACGTACAGTCAATAACACAAAATAAAAGAAAAATAGAAAAATCTATGTACAGTGTGTGTAAATGTAGAAGAGTAGGGAGGTAGGCAATAAATAGGTCCTAGAGGCAAAAATAATTACAATTTAGCATTAATACTGAAGTGATAGATGTGCAGATGATGAATGTGCAAGTAGAGATAATGGGGTGCAAAAGAGCAAGAGGGTAAGTAATAATATGGGGATGAGGTAGTCGGATGTGCTATTTACAGATGTGTACAGGTACAGTGATCGATAAGCTGCTCAGACAGCTGATGCTTAAAGTTAGAGAGAGAATTCATTCCAGCCATTGGCAGCAGAGAACTGGAAGGAAAGGCGGCCAAAGGAAGTGTTGGCTTTGGGAATGACCAGTTCAATATACCTGCTGGAGCGCGTGCTACGGGTGGGTGTTGCTATGGTGACCAGTGAGCTGAGATAAGGCCGGGCTTTACCTAGCAAAGACTTATAGATGACCTGGAGCCAGTGGGTTTGTGTAATGTTTTGTCTGAAGCCCCTTGACTTTGCCACTAGATGGCGTTATGTCAACCCAGATTGATTCTCCTGTGTTAATTGTTGTAAGTAATGCCCTCACCTGTGTTGAATTACTTCTAATGACAAACCCTATTTAAGGCCCCACTGCCTTTTTGTTCTTGTTCAGTCCTGATGTTGGTCTAGGTGTTGTCACTCTCAAGGATTCTTTGGGTCTGAGATTTTTTTTGCCTTCTAATTTTGAACTTGGATTCTATGTTTTTTTTTGTTTCCTTTTTGTGGACTCTTGGAAATATGTTTCTGGACTCATGTTTAAGGATTTCTCTTCTGTTTTGGATGACCTTTTTGTATTGCCTCCCAAGAGGAGTTGTTTGAGTTACCCTGGGACACATTCATTTGAAGTGTTGCCTAAGACTGTTGCTATGTTTTGCTTTTTTTCTCTGAAGTAAAGAGCCAAAGATAAAACTTTTGAGATCTCATTGTTTTCTATTCCTCTGCACTTGGGTTCAACCTCCTCCAGTAGTGGAGTGGTCCGCATCAGGGACACACACATATATCGGGGACCCGAGTTCAATCCCCAGCTGGCTCATAACAGGTTTGGCGACGGATATGTAGTGAGGGCCAGCCAACGAGAGCGCAGTGGTGGGTAGTATATGGGGCTTTGGTGATAAAACGTATGGCACTGTGATAGACTACATCCAGTTTGCTGAGTAAAGTGTTGGGGGTTATATTGTAAATGACATCACCGAAGTCAGGGATTGGTAGAATAGTCCGTTTTACGAGGGTATGTTCGGCGGCATGAGTGAAGGAGGCTTTGTTGTAAAATAGGAATCTGATTCTAGATTTAATTTTGGATTGGAGATGCTTAATGTGAGTCTGGAAGGAGAGGTTAGTCTAACCAGATACCTAGGTATTTTATGTTTGAAAAAGCTAGCCTTAGCTTTCCTAACTGACTGAGTATATTGGTTCTTGACTTCCCTGAAAAGTTGCATATCGCGGGGGCTATTCGATGATAATGCAGAATGCCACAGGATGTTTTTGTGCTGGTCAAAGGCAGTCAAGTCTGGGGTGAACCAAGGGCTATATCTGTTCTTATTTCATTTTTTTTATGGGGCATGCTTATTTAAGATGGAGAGGAAAGCACTTTTGAAGAGCAACCAGGCATCCTCTACTGACGGGATGAGGTCAATATCCTTCCAGGATACCTGGGCCAGGTCGATTAGAAAGGCCTGCTCGCTAAAGTGAGGCAGTGATCGCTGAGATTCTGGTTGAAGATAGCAGAGGTGTATTTAGAGGGCAGGTTGGTCAGGATGATATCTAAAAGGGTGCCCATGGTTACAGATTTAGGGTTGTACCTGGTAGGTTCCTTGATGATTTGTGTGAGATTGAGGGCATCTAGCTTAGATTGTAGGACGGCCGGGGTGTTAAGCATGTCCCAGTTTAGGTCACCTAACAGTATGAACTCTGAAGATAGATGGGGGGCAATCAGTTCACATATGGTGTCCAGGGCACAACTGGGGGCCGAGGTGGGTCTATAACAAGCGGCAACGGTGAGAGACTTGTTTCTGGAAAGGTGGATTTTTAAAAGTAGAAGCTCGAATTGTTTGGGCACAGACTTGGATAGTATGACAAAACTCTGCAAAACTCTTTGGCAGTTCTATCTTGTCGGAAAATGTTATAGTTAGGGATGGAAATTTCAGGATTTTTCTTCCTAAGCCAGGATTCAGACACAGCTAGGACATCCGGGTTGGCGGAGTGTGCTAAAGCAGTGAATAAAACAAACTTAGGGAGGAGGCATCTAATGTTAACATGCATGAAACCAAGGCTTTTACAGTTACAGACGTCAACAAATGAGAGCGCCTGGGGAATGTGAGTGATGCTGGGGGCTACAGGACCTGGGATAACCTCTACATCACCAGAGGGAGTAGGATAAGAGTACGGTTAAAGGCTAAAAGAACTGGTTGTCTAGTGCGTTTGGAACAGAGAGTAAACGGAGCAGGTTTCTGGGCGCGGAAGAATAGATTCAAGGCATAATGTACAGACGAGGGTATGGTAGAATGTGAGTACAGTGGAGGTAAGGCATTGAATGACGATGAGAGAGGTTTTGTCTCTAGAGCATAAGGGCTATCTAAGGCATATTGATCAGGGCTTGAGGCTCTACAGTGAAATAAGACAAAAATGACTAACCAAAACAGCAATAGACAAGGCATATTGACATTAGGGAGAGGCATGTGTAGCCGAGTGATCGTAGGGTCCAGTGAGTAGCTAGGCGAGCTGGAGGCACGGCGATTCAGACAGCTAGCGGGCCGGGGCTAGAAGGCTAGCAGATGGGCCTCAGGGGGACTTCGCAATGGGAGAGTCTGTTGAAACCCCCTCGGACGGTTACGTCGGCAGACCAGTCGTGATGGATAGACAGGGCTCCGGGTCAGCAGCAAAGAGTCCAGGCCAATTGGCAAAAGAGGTAATTGAAGCCGAGGGATTGCTTGATGGAATCTCTTCGGCTAGCCGGGAGATGGGCCTAGTTCGAGGCTAGCTCCAAGCTAACTAGTGCTTGCTTCGGGACAGAGACGTTAGACAGGAGTAGCCACTCTGATAGCAGCTAGCTAGCTTTGATGATCTGGAGTAAAGGTTCAGAGCTTGCGGAAGGAATCCAGAGATGTGGTAGAGAAAAGCAGTCCGATATGCTCTGGGTTGATATCGCGCTGTGCAGGCAGGCAGGAGTTTCCCGGGCTGAGGCTGGCAGTCCGCATTAACAGTGATGACCGCTATCAGTGGCTAACTGACTACTAGCGAGTAGCTAGCTTCTGATGGGGGTTCCGGTTCAAATGTGTAAAAATTGCAGATTCATACCACATTGGGTGAGGTGGGTTGCAGGAGAGTATGTTCAGTTCGTAGATGGAAAATGAGATTAATAAAATAATACAAATATATACGAAGAAAAACGATATATACAAGGGATGGGACAAGACATTCAAAACAGACATCCCCACTGCTACGCCATCTTGGAACACTATGATGTAATACCACATACACTTCTACATAGAACCCAACCACAATGCTGTAATGTTACGTATGCTTCAACATAGAATTCAAGCCCCATGCTGTAATGTTACGTATGCTTCAACATAGAACCCAACCACAATGCTGTAATGTTACGTATGCTTCTACATAGAACCCAACCACGATGCTGTAATGCTACGTATGCTTCTACATAGAACCCAACCACAATGCTGTAATGCTACGTATGCTTCAACATAGGACCCAACCACAATGCTGTAATGTTACGTATGCTTCAACATAGAACCCAACCACAATGCTGTAATGTTACGTATGCTTCAACATAGAACCCAACCACAATGCTGTAATGTTACGTATGCTTCAACATAGGACCCAACCACAATGCTGTAATGCTACGTATGCTTCAACATAGGACCCAACCACAATGCTGTAATGCTACGTATGCTTCAACATAGAACCCAACCCCGATGCTGTAATGTTACTTATGCTTCCACATAGAACCCAAACACGATGCTGTAATGTTACGTATGCTTCTACATAGAACCCAAAAACGATGCTGTAATGCTACGTATGCTTCAACATAGAACCCAAACACGATGCTGTAATGCAACGTATGCTTCTACATAGAACTCAAGCCCTTTGCTTCGAACCCAGTCATGCATGCAGTAATACGAAGTGATAGGAACAGATAGCGTTGAGGTGAAAGATACTTTATATTACTTGAAAAAGGAGAAAATGTGAAACCGATGAAGAGTATGATGAGGAGCAGAGCGGGGGGTCGAGAATGAAGATACGGTGAGTTCCAAAAATATTGGGAAAGTGACAATTGTTTTGTTGTTTTGGCTCTGTAATCCAGTACTTTAGATTTGAAATGATACGATGACTATGAGTTTAAAGTGCTTAAAGTGCAGACTGTCAGCTTAAAAATGTGGGTATATTTATCCATATCGGGTGAACTGTTTAGAAATTACAGCACATTTTGTACATAGTCCCTCCATACGGGACAAAAAGTATTTGGACAAATGTACTTATATGTGTATTAAAGTAGTAAAAAGTTAAGAATTTCGTCCCATATTCACGGCACGTAATGACCACGTCAAGCTTGCAACGTTGTGTTTCAGATACATTTTTTGCCCAATAGAAATGAATGGTATATAATATAATACTGTTTAATAATGACGCTGAAGGAGATGGCCGCCGTTGTACGATCCCAATTGTGCTATTAGAATGTATTTTGTCATTTTGAAGTCACTTTTATTGTAAATAAGAATATAATATGTTTTCTAAACACTTGTACATTAATGTGGATGCTACCGTGATTACGGATAATCCTGAATCAATTGTGAATAATGAGTGAGACTCCAGCCACACTAGTCATAGACTGCCATCACACGGCAAGCGGTACCGGAGCGCCAAGTCTAGGTCCAAGAGGCTTATAAACAGCTTCTACCCCAAAGCCATAAGACTCCTGAACATCTAGTCAAATGACTACCCAGACTGTTCGCATCAACCCCCGCATGTCTTGGAGGTATGATATAAAATGCTAACCTCCCCTGTTATTGTAATGGTGAGAGGTTAGCATATCTTGGGGGTATGATATAAAATGCTAACCTCCCCTGTTATTGTAATGGTGAGAGGTTAGCATGTCTTGGGGGTATGATATAAAATGCTAACCTCCCCTGTTATTGCAATGGTGAGAGGTTAGCATGTCTTGGGGGTATGATATAAAATGCTAACCTCCCCTGTTATTGCAATGGTGAGAGGTTAGCATGTCTTGGGGGTATGATATAAAATGCTAACATCCCCTGTTATTGCAATGGTGAGAGGTTAGCTTGTCATGGGGGCATGATATTTGTGCATCTGTAACTTTCTCACTCATCATTATTCATGACTAATTCAGAACTATCGATAATCATGGTAGCATCCACATTAATGTACAGTGGTTCGTCTTTTAAAAGTTGCAGCGTACTGCGGCACAGCTTCCATGGTGCTGCATAATTCTATGGCACTTTATTTAAGTGTGAACCACTGGTACCATTAATGCTAGTTAGTGCTAGTTTGACCACCAGAGGGCATTATTATTCTATAATGTATAAAATAGTAAAAATAAAGAAAACCCTGGTATGAATAGGTGTCCAAACTTTTGACTGGTACTTGCTTAATTAATTTGATTAATATTATGGTGTTTCTATTCCAAGAAAAACTAAAAACCCTCTGGGTTTCCGTAAGGATGGAAAGGAAAATATGGTGCTGTACAACGTGACGGTCGGGATACAGTACTGGGCTATTTAGCTAAAGAATCCGTGTGTCGTGCAGGCACGCGGGAGACCGGGGTTCAATTCCCCGACAAGGGAGGAATGAGTAGGCTGTCCTTGTAAATAAAAATTTGTTCTTAACTGACTTGCCTAGTTAATAAAGGTTACACTAAGAGAGTAACATTTCTACACCTTAATTTTCAAATTCTAGTCTAACCAATACCCAAATGGAGATTCAGTGAAAACAAAAATCTCATTAGTATATCAAGACCAGTCCCCATGCTTGTCTCAGAGCAGTGCAAAATGGTGCTAAAATAGTTGTAAGCTATTGCTTCAAATCTAATTGCTTCTAACTTCAATATGCTCTTTAAATAAATAAGACCTACACCACATTTAACAGCACATTACTCAACACTAGTGAGACTCATGTCGCCTACGGTAGGCCTGCAGTATGTCGAAATATATGACGTGACTCTCCGCCAATAGTTACATATAGAGGATTGGAGGATATTCCTGTAATTCAGTGATATTTATTCCCATAGTAATTCGTTATGGATCCATAACTAAATAAACATTGGGATTTTGAAAGAGTATTTTTATCACTTTTTTTATTAACAAAAGCATGAAGATGCCATTATTAGTTACATTGTTTTAGTTTGAACGTGCACACTGGAACTAGAACAGAACAGTGGGAACGTTTCCCTAGTCACCGCCATATTAGTGCAATGTGCTGCCAGTGTGGCGGTCCAACAATAATCAGTGCTCTAACTCCCCCCTTGTGGTGATCTGGAGCAATGAAGTGGTGACGCAGGGTACCGTACTAAACCACAAATTACCTCTAAGTCCCGCAGCATAACCGCAAAACCCTTTAGTGGAGCAACCACTTCACATTTACTATAAAAGTGACTCCAAAATGATACAATACATTGTTTACCATTCATTTATTTCGGGCAGAAACGAATCCAAAGTACTGGAGTACAGAGCCAAAACAACAACAAATGTGTCACTGCCCCAATGCTTTTACTAGTGTAAAGCATGAGAAGGGATTGAGCGTCAGTGCAAGTTGTTATGATAATACCTCAGGAACCCCATTTAGAATACTTAACCCCCTAAGGTCAATGTCCACAGCATCCGAATTATCATAATAAAAACATCCATATAAAAATGTGTCCGTTTAAGTGAGAGATATCTGTTGGATACGTCTCAATCCCCCCGCATCCGCCGCTGTCGCACTTCCGCATCTGCGGTGGAAGGTGACAGAGCTACAGCGGCGTTCGTCAGACCATGAGACATCCCCAAATTTGCTCTTCTCAAAAAATCGTCTGTAGCGTCCGAACGGTTTGACCTACAAACTATTATGACCCCTCCATGGAAATATGAGACTCTCACGAACAAGATGTTCTCCGTTTTCCACTACGACCTCCACAGAAGACTCATCTGATGTCGATACAGCCGATCTGCCAACTTCTGTCTCTAGCATCCGTACCGTTTGGGCTACACACTAATATGACCACTCTGTGCAAAGGTGAAACACTCAGTAGGCTAGGGGGCTCGAACTAGTGACCTTCGGTTACTGGCCCAAAGCTCTTAACGGCAAGGCTACCGGTCTACCAATTACCATAATGTTAATCAATGAACTACTACTGAGCCTAAAATTCTCCCCAAAAATACAAGGATGGGGAAGCATCTGTAGTAGATCCTGTCCTCGAGGTTTAACTGTCTAACACGTTATGAGATATTGAGATAAGGCATTGTTGCAACAACCATAGTAAAAGTGTTATGAAACTGGCTGCTAACCAAGAATGTGCAGGTGCCAGATAAACCTTGCATCCTAGCAATAAGGAACTAACGTGGTGAAACCCATTGCTGGGTAGCTTTAACCCTTCATTTGTAAACAGGTGGTGACTGTGGGACCAACCATTGTTAATTAGGTGGGATTTTTGAAGCATGCTCAGAAGCATTTCCCCGAATCAGTTCAGGCGAGGTAACCCGGTTCTTAGAAACTGAAACTCCACCTGTAATAATAGAATGAAATTAGCATTAATAGGCTACAGGCAATATAACTGAAGCTGAAAGCCACAGTTCTTATTTGATACATTGTTGTCGATGATGGCCACCCTGCCATTTGATTTGCCGCTGGGAGGCTGGAGAATGTGTTGCAAGGACTGACTCAACATATCAATTTATTGCAGAAGACATTTTGTTTATGACGAGATGAAATACAAATGAAACTAAAATACCTAGAGTGATGAGAGTTAAAGGCAGTAGCAGGCCAACTGAGCTCATAAAGCATGGAAGAAATGTATGTTTTATTTATCTCTGAATCATGACTATTGCAAAGCGCCACTTGTAGAATAGGCTACGATTACGCATGTAGGCCAACTTAATAATGTCAAATATGAATGACTATGGTTATAGACTTTAGGAACCATGTTGTCTCTGATTACTATACAATACCAATCCATGATTGCAGGCGATATAGTGTCGGCGTGCCCAAAGTAAACTGCCTATTGCTCAGGCCCTGAAGCCAGGATATGCATATAATTGGTACCATTGGAAAGACATCACTGAAGTTTGTATGAAATGTTAAATTAATGTAGGAGACTAACACAATAGATATGGTAGGAAACAATCCAAAGAAAAACCAACCTGAAATTCATTTTTTTTGAGAGCCCATGCTCTTCCTTTAGAACGTATGGGGAAAAAGTTAAATCTAGCTCCCAGATTGCAATTCCTATGGCTTCCACTAGATGTCAACAGTCTTTGTTCAAGGTTTCAGGCTTGTTTCTTCCAAAACGAGGAAGAATTCTAAGTTTTGATACAGGAACACAGAGTTGGAAATCAGTCTGTGCGCACGCGATGAAGAGGACGCGTACCTGCTAATAATCGCTTTTCTATTGAACATACTTCTTTCCGTATGAAATATTATAGTTTAATTACATTTTAGGGTACCTGAGGATTAAATAGAAACGTATTTTGACTTGTTTTTAACAAAGTTTAGCATTAGCTTTTTGGATGACTTTCTCTGCATGTTGAACGAGTGGATTACTCAAATCGATGGCACCGACTAAACAGACTTTTTGGGATATAAAGAAGGATTTTATCTAACAAAACTACATGGTGTAGCTGGGACCCTTTGGATTGTAAATCAGAGGATGATTTTCAAAAAGTAATTGAATATTTAATCGCTATTTGTGAATTTATGAAACCTGTGCTGGTTGAGGGTGCCGTCCTCAAACAATCGCATGGCATGCTTTCGCTGTAAAGCCTATTGTAAAATCGGACAATACAGTTAGATAAAACAATCATTTAAGCTTTTAACCGATATAAGATACTTGTATGTACCTAAATGTTTAATATCCATAATTTTTATGATTATTTATTTGAATTGCGCGCCCTCCAATTTCACCGGAAGTTGTCGACAGCCGTAAGAAGTTTTTAAAGAGATGGGTGGGCTAAAGCTTAAAAGAGGGTATAAACGATCATGAATGGGTGTAGACAAAGAGCTCTCCAGTAGGTAACAAAATGTTCAAAGGCCATTTCTCACAAGTTTATCAACTTTCAAAGCAGAATTACTTCCCCGTTGTTCCTCAAATGCAGTGTACGATATACCATTTTGTAGCTTTGTGGCTCTGCTTTTTATCCAATGTAAAAAACAAAATGTTCACATTTTGCTACATAAGACCGAATCGAGGCGGTCTGTCACAAATGGCGTTTCGTACATTCTAATAGAATTAATAGAGGAGAGAGCGATAGCGAGGGGAGAGGGAACAGCACAAGACTTTTAATGGGAAAGAAGGCCCGTGGGCTAAGCACCTGAAACCAAAGCCTAGATAGCAAACATCTGCTCAACATGACTTGATAAAATGGCATACCCCGTGGTGAGTGGATAAGATGGAAGTAAGCAGTTCATTGAACTGTGAAGCCTATAACACGGAACCTGTACATATGTACAATAACATATTGTACTGATTTGTGCAGCACAATAGGCTGTACTATAATGACTATGCCTATTCATTTTGGCTATTTATGAATTATAATTCTCAAGAGACTATCGAGTAAAATGAGCGTTAACAATAAATCCACCCTGACAGCTGAAGTGAATGACATTATATATATTAACGTGGAATGACGGCTAACCACCCTAATCTTGGAGATTATCAAGCTCTCTTGTCCTGGGATTAAACATGTAGCGAAACATTACAACAACGCTAAATGCTAACCACAAACTCTGTGATGAAAAGGATACACTGGAATCAGACTGGAATCAGACTGGAATCAGAGGTTTGAAAGACGGCTGGATAGCCGCCAGTGCCGGGTCCTTGGGACTAGCGAAAGGGGCCCGACCGGGTGGAGGCGGTGGAAGAGCGGATGAAGGACCACCATAATCTAGACCACCGTAGCTTTGCATCTTGGAATATTCCCTCTTCGCTGTGCGAAGCAGAATTCAGAAGCCTTTTCTTCCCTCTGGGAGAAACGACCTCTTCTCCCGAGAAAAGAATTGCCCGCGTTTGGGAGTGAGTACATTCGTAGCCAGTTGTGAGGAGCTCCTGGAACCGCTGTGAATTCCCTTCTCGGACGGTATTACCAGAAGTTGCGCGTTGGATAACGGCCCAGCTGCCTAATGGCGATTCTGTAACTTCTTCTCTGGGATCACCTGAGAGGTGGGTGTAGATCAATCGCTGGAACAAGGGACGTGTACTCTACCTTGGGAGATGTTTCGGTGTCTGACATGACTTAAACAACACATAAAGCTGAGAACGTCGTTTCGAAACTGTTGCTGAAAAACAGCACGTGAGAGAATGTGGGTAAGTTGACATGTAAGTAGATCCCATTGGTTGAGAGAAAGGAAAGTGATAATTGCAAGAGCGAGTCCACGGGTTAAACAGCAAGCCTGCGGAATGTGCATTTATTCTGCCGTGCTTATAGGCTAAAGGTCAACAGATGAGTGACATTCCGCACATTGGCTAACAGGAAGGAGAAGAAACGAGACGCAGTCATTCCCACCTATGACCATATAAATAGGAAACAGAGTGAATTATGTTATGCTGCTTGATGAAGTTAAACTAGCATTCAGACTGACTGGTTGAACTTTTGTTAAACGACATGACATTTATGACATATTTTACAGTACCACGATCATTAACATTAGTTTTGTCATTCAAATAAATGTGTCCACTGCTGTCACCAGACACCCACAGCGCGCACACGCACACACGCGCACACGTTAGGAAGAGAGATGAAAGAGCCACACTCGTTTTTTCTGCCTTCTGTGGCAGAGGATGCCCTGAGGCATGTTTTCACAGACTGAGAAGAGAGAGAGAGAGAGAGTGTGTAAGTGACAGTGCCAAGTCCTCCTCCCTCCCTCCCTCCCTCCCTCCCTCCATCTATCCATCCGTCTCACTGCAGGCCCCACCAGCCCTCTGTCTGTGCCGACCTTGGTGGCCCGTTTGGGAGGTAGACGGGCATGTGTAAGGGGCCAAGGGGTGTAGGGATGTGTGTGTGTGTCTGTAGGGGTGTGTGTCCTGCTGGTGCTGGCCTGGTGGTCAGGCTGGTGTTGGCCTATAGGCCTGGAGGACTGTTGGCTGTCCTTCAGGATTCCTTCGCTCCTCTCCCCTCTCCCTCCTCCCCTCTCCCTCCAGTCCTTTCCTGCCCTCACCCCCTCACTCTGGCGGGGGTACATATGTGCTCCTTCACCCCTCTCCTGTTACCCAGGGCATGGCTACATATGTTGTGAAGGTGTGTGTGTGTGTGTGTGTGTGTGTGTGTGTGTGTGTGTGTGTGTGTGTGTGTGTGTGTGTGTGTGTGTGTGTGTGTGTGTGTGTGTGTGTGTGTGTGTGTGTGTGTGTGTGTGTGTGTGTGTGTGTGTGTGTGTGTGTGTGGCAGATGGCAGACCCCGAAGCCTCGGCTGGTGAGACCAGTGTTCATTTCCTCAGTTCACCCTTTGTTTCTGCTTGAAGGGCCACGAGACCACTCAACAGAGCAGAATGGATTCTTCTGGTCATTGAGAGAGAGGGAAGGGAGAGAGAGAGAAGAGAGAGAGGTGAGAGGTGAGAGCGAGAGAGAGAGAGAGAGAGAGAGAGAGAGAGAGAGAGAGAGAGAGAGAGAGAGAGAGAGAGAGAGAGAGAGAGAGAGAGAGAGAGAAAATCATTTTATAGTTTAAACACAGTAAGAATAAAAGCCTCTTATTTTTCTGAACCCTGATGAGGGAATTACAGTGTTAGAAATACACAGATGTTGGTTTTGAGACATGAGGAGGAATTAAATAAAAAATGTATTATAAACATTTCTGTTTCTGTCTTGTCATGGACCAACAACACCACCACTGTCTCTACATCCTTTAGTGGCTGAAGGAATTTGCCGCTCGGGTCCTCTCCAAATACTACCGCTGCACCATTGAGAGCATCCTCGCCGGTTGCATCACGGCCTGGCACGGGAATTGCTCCATCCACAAAATCAAGGCCTTCCAGTGGGTGGTGAAGACAGCCCAATGCAAGAGGAGGAAGTGCAGGAAGAGGAGGAGGAGGAGGAGGAGGAGGAGGAGGAGGAGGAAGAAGAAGAAGAAGAAGAGGGAAATGGAGAAAGGAGGGAAAAATGTCTATTTTGCCCTTCCTAACACTCTGACTTCTTCTACTCAATTACAGAGAACACTCCTGAACACGCTCACAGGCCGCTAGGCAAGCTGCCACACACACACACACACACACACACACACACACACACACACACACACACACACACACACACACACACACACACACACACACACACACACACACACACACACACACACACACACACACACACACACACACACACACACACACACACCACACACACACACACACCACACACACACACACACACACACTCCTGAAGACGCTCGCAGGTATGGGCCAGCTGCCATGGTCTGAATAATAGACGTTTGACTGTGTAGCAGTCATTTAACCAGGCGAGCCAGCAGAGCCAGACAAGGACCTGGCAGAGGGCAGTAAGGGACTGATGTCTCAATCTAGCCTGCTCCTTAGAGGCTTCCCCCCCTCAGTCTAGCCTGCTTCGTAGAGGCTTACCCCTCAATCTAGCCTGCTCCTTAGAGGCTTCCCCCCCTCAGTCTAGCCTGCTTCGTAGAGGCTTACCCCCTCAATCTAGCCTGCTCCTTAGAGGCTTCCCCCCCTCAGTCTAGCCTGCTTCGTAGAGGCTTACCCCCTCAATCTAGCCTGTTCCTTAGAGGCTTTCCCCCCTCAGTCTAGCCTGCTTCGTAGAGGCTTTCCCTCTCAATCTAGCCTGCATTGTAGAGGCTTACCCCCTCAATCTAGCCTGCTCCTTAGAGGCTTACCCCCTCAATCTAGCCTGCTTCGTAGAGGCTTTCCCTCTCAATCTAGCCTGCTTCGTAGAGGTTTTCCCCTCAATCTAGCATGGTCCTTAGAGTATTTCCGCTTCAGTCCAGCCTGCTGGCTTTTCCCTCTCATCAATCTACACACAATACTCCATAATGACAATGCAAAACTGTTTTTTTTTTTATAATAATAATATCACATTTACATATTAAGTAGTCAGACCCTTTACTCAGTACTTTGTTGAAGCACCTTTGGCAGCGATTACAGCCTCAAGTCTTCTTGGGTATGATGCTACAAGCTTGGCACACCTGTATTTGGGGAGTTTCTCCTATTCTCCTCTGCAGATCCCCTCAAGCTCTGTCAGGTTGGATGGGGAGCGTCGCTGCACAGCTATTTTCAGGTCTCTCCAGAGATGTTAGATCGGGTTCAAGTCCGGGCTCTGGCTGGGCCACTCAAGGACATTCAGAGACTTGTCCCGAAGCCACTCCGGCGTTGTCTTGGCTGTGTGTTTAGGGTCACTGTCCTATTGGAAGGTGAACCTTCGCCCCAGTCTGAGGTCCTGGAGCAGGTTTTCATGAAGGATCTCTCTGTACTTTGCTCCATTCATCTTTGCCTCGATCCTGACTATTCTCCAAGTCCCTGCCGCTGAAAAACATCGCCACAACATGATGCTGCCACCACCATGCTTCCCAGTAGGGATGGTGCCAGGTTTCCTCCAGACGTGACGCTTGGCATTCAGGCCAAAGAGTTCAGTCTTGGTTTCATCAGACCAGAGAATCTTGTTTCTCATGGTCTGAGAGTCTTTAGGTGCCATTTGGCAAACTCCCCCGACTTCAGTTGGGTCATTGTATTTTAAAACAGCGCATTCTAAAATTAAATCACACACACGCCTCGCACGCTCGTCTCTGGTGAGTTTGGGCCATAAAGGAGACCTGGAGAGTTGCTAACACCTCTACTATAATCCTGTGGTGAGTTTAGCCCATAAAAGAGAGAGAGAGAGAGAGAGAGAGAGAGAGAGAGAGAGAGAGAGAGAGAGAGAGAGTAGACCTATATGTGTAAAGTTCTCTGAACAGTACAGAGGGTAACAGTGTTTTCAGAACATTGTTGGACAAGTTTAAAAGCTCTTTATATCCATAAAGTCAATTATTTTTTCCTATAGTCACACTAATATGGAATGCCTGAAACTTTAACCTCTACAGGATCGGTTTCCCCTCCACGGGACGGTTAAGCTAATGTAGGCTAATGTGATTAGCATGAGGTTGTAAGGAACATTTCCCAGGACATAGACATATACAGTGGGGCAAAAAAGTATTTAGTCAGCCACCAATTGTGCAAGTTCTCCAACTTAAAAAGATGAGAGAGGCCTGTAATTTTCATCATAGGTACACTTCAACTATGACAGACGAAATGAGAAAAAGAAATCCAGAAAATCACATTGTAGGATTTTTTATTTATTTATTTGCAAATTATGGTGGAAAATAAGTATTTGGTCAATAACAAAAGTTTATCTCAATACTTTGTTATATACCCTTTGTTGGCAATGACAGAGGTCAAACGTTTTCTGTAAGTCTTCACAAGGTTTTCACACACTGTTGCTGGTATTTTGGCCCATTCCTCCATGCAGATCTCCTCTAGAGCAGTGATGTTTTGGGGCTGTCGCTGGGCAACACGGACTTTCAACTCCCTCCAAAGATTTTCTATGGGGTTGAGATCTGGAGACTGGCTAGGCCACTCCAGGACCTTGAAATGCTTCTTACGAAGCCACTCCTTCGTTGCGGCGGTGTGTTTGGGATCATTGTCATGCTGAAAGACCCAGCCACGTTTCATCTTCAATGCCCTTGCTGATGGAAGGAGGTTTTCACTCAAAATCTCACGATACATGGCCCCATTCATTCTTTCCTTTACACGGATCAGTCGTCCTGGTCCCTTTGCAGAAAAACAGCCCCAAAGCATGATGTTTCCACCCCATGCTTCACAGTAGGTATGGTGATCTTTGGATGCAACTCAGCATTCTTTGTCCTCCAAACCACGATTTAGTTGAGTTTTTACCAAAAAGTTCTATTTTGGTTTCATCTGACCATATGACACTCTCCCAATCCTCATCTGGATCATCCAAATGCTCTCTAGCAAACTTCAGACGGGCCTGAACATGTACTGGCTTAAGCAGGGGGACACGTCTGGCACTGCAGGATTTGAGTCCCTGGCGGCGTAGTGTGTTACTGATGGTAGGCTTTGTTACTTTGGTCCCAGCTCTCTGCCGGTCATTCACTAGGTCCCCCCGTGTGGTTCTGGGATTTTTGCTCACTGTTCTTGTGATCATTTTGACCCCACGGGGTGAGATCTTGCGTGGAGCCCCAGATCAAGGAAGATTATCAGTGGTCTTGTATGTCTTCCATTTCCTAATAATTGCTCCCACAGTTGATTTCTCCAAACCAAGCTGCTTACCTATTGCAGATTCAGTCTTCCCAACCTGGTGCAGGTCTACAATTTTGTTTCTGGTGTCCTTTGACAGCTCTTTGGTCTTGGCCATAGTGGAGTTTGGAGTGTGACTGTTTGAGGTTGTGGACAGGTGTCTTTATACTGATAACAAGTTCAAACAGGTGCCATTAATACAGGTAACGAGTGGAGGACAGAGGAGCCTCTTAAAGAAGAAGTTACAGGTCTGTGAGAGCCAGAAATCTTGCTTGTTTGTATGTGACCAAATACTTATTTTCCACCATAATTTGCAAATAAATTCATTAAAAATCCTACAATGTGATTTTCTGGATTTCTTTTCCTCATTTTGTCTGTCATAGTTGAAGTGTACCTATGATGAATATTACAGGCCTCTCTCATCTTTTTAAGTGAGAGAACTTGCACAATTGGTGGCTGACTAAATACTTTTTTGCCCCACTGTATCTGATATGGGCAGAAAGCTTAAATTCTTGTTACTCTAACTACACTGTCCAATTTACAGTAGCTATTACAGTGAACTAATACCATGATATTGTTTGAGGAGAGTGCACAGTTATGAACTTGAAAATGTATTAATAACACATTTTTGAACAGATATGCAATGGTTCCTTGGATCAGTCAAAGCATTTGCACATACACTGCTTCCATCTAGTGGCCAAAATCTAAATTGTGCCTGGGCTGGAATAATACATAATGGCCTTTCTCTTGCATTTCAAAGATTATGGTATTATCTTTTACCAGATCTAATGTGTTATATTCTCCTACCCTAGCACAATACTCTAGTATAATACTCTGTATAATACTCTCTGTGTAATATACTAACATAATACTATCTGTATAAATATCTTGTGTATAATACTCTAGTATAATACTCTAGCATGATACTCTAGTATAATACTCTAGTAAAATACTCGCTGTATAATACTCGCTGCATGATACTCCTGTATAATACTCTAGTATAGTACTCTTGTATAATACTCTCTGTATAATACTCTAGTATAGTACTCTTGTATAATGCTCTCTGTATAGTACTATCTGTATAATACTATAGTATAATACTCCGGTATAATACTCTAGTACAATACGCTAGTATAAAACTCTGGTATAATACGCTGGTATAATACTATGGTATAATACTCTAGTTAAATACTCTAGTATAATACTATGGTATAATACTCACTGTATAATACTCTAGTATAATACTCAAGTACAAGACTCTTTGTGTAATACTATGGTATAATACTCTGTATAGTACCCTATTATTATACTCTTTATAAAATAGTTTAGTGAAATACTCTCTATATAATACTCTGGTATAATACTCTAGCATAATACTCTGGTATAATACTCTGGTACGATATTCTAGTATAATACTCCGGTATGATACGCTGGTATAATAATCTCTGCATACTACCATGGTACAATACTCGAGTATACTACTCTAGTATAATACTCTAGAATAATACTCTCTATATTAAACTCTAGTATAATACTCTGGTATAAAACTCTCTGTATAATACTCTCTGTATAATACTCTCCGTATAATACTATCTATATAATACTCTCTGTATTATACTCTCCGTATAATACTCTAGTTTAGTACTCTTGTATAATACTATTGTATAATACTATGGTATAATACACTTGTACAATACGCTAGTATAATACTCTCTGTATAATGTGCTAGTATAATGTGTGTCCGTGTGTGTGTGTCCGTGTGTGTGTGTGTGTCCGTGTGTGTCCATGTGTGTGTGTCCGTGTGTGTGTGTGTGTCCGTGTGTGTATCTGTCCGTGTGTGTGTGTGTGTGTGTGTGTGTGTGTGTGTGTGTGTGTGTGTGTGTGTGTGTGTGTGTGTGTGTGTGTGTGTGTGTGTGTATCTGTCCATGTGTGTGTATCTGTCCATGTGTGTGTGTGTGTGTGTGTGTGTGTGTGTGTGTGTGTGTGTGTGTGTGTATCTGTCCATGTGTGTGTATCTGTCCATGTGTGTGTGTGTGTGTGTCCGTGTGTGTGTGTCCGTGTGTGTGTGTGTGTCCGTGTATGTGTGTGTGTGTGTCCGCGTGTGTGTGTGTGTGTGTGTGTGTGTGTGTGTGTGTGTGTCCGTGTGTGTGTGTGTGTCCGTATGTGTGTGTGTCCCTGTGTGTCCCTGTGTGTGTGTGTGTGTGTGTGTCCGTGTGTGTGTGTGTGTGTCCGTGTGTGTGTGTCCGTGTGCCTGCTGTAATAACAGCATCAGTCAGGTCAGCCTGAGGATTCAGTCTGAGGAGGGAGGAGTCAGACCCACCATAGGTGGGCGTGGCCAAAGAACTCTATTTTCATGTCATTTGACCACAGCACCGCCTGGAGTTTGATAACCGACATTGGCATTTGGATTGGAACCGGTGCTATGGTCAGATGACATGAACATAGAGCTCTTTGGTGAGTTTGGCATTGAAAAACAGAAGCATTTGGATTGGAACCGGTGCTATGGTCAGATGACATGAACATAGAGCTCTTTGGTGAGTTTGGCATTGAAAAACATAAGCATATGCAAAAAAGTATCTCATACCTACTGTAAAACACGGCCGTAGATCTTTGATGTCACGGGGCTATTTTGCTTAGTTCATTTTAGAAAAAGGTTTTGTTGTTATTCCCATTTAGTAATGGAGAGATGAAAGGTGCTATGCAAATAAATGTATATTTTTATCATTATTATAATTAGAGGGAGAGTCTGTGCAACAGGAGGTCTCCACCCCTTCTCTCCTAGCAGGTGCTAGCCCAGAGGAAGTGTCTCTCCCTGGGAAGGAGCACGGCTCTGACTGGCTCTGACCGGCTCTGACCAGCTCTGACTCTGACCGGCTCTGACCGGCTCTGACTGGCTCTGACCAGATCTGACCGGCTCTGACTGGCTCTGACCGGCTCTGACCGGCTCTGACTCTGACCAGCTCTGACCGGCTCTGACTGGCTCTGAGTGTTTATGTCTTTATTCGTTTACATCTCCATCCATCCTTCCCTTTGTTCCTTCCACTGCTCCAGGCAGAGAGAAGCAGACACTTGGAGGTGTGCTGAGCAGATGACGGTTAGCTAGATAAGAGGAGAGATGTGGTGTGTGTTTATGTGTATATATTTGTGTGTGTGTGTTTGTTTATAAGTGTGTAGTGAGTGTGTAGAGTGTGTGATGCTCTAAGTAAGCAAGGGCCTCTCTGCTCTGTGTCTAATGGACCCGTGTGATGGAGGCCTCCTCTGCTCTGTGTCTAATGGACCCGTGTGATGGAGGCCTCCTCTGCTCTGTGTCTAATGGACCCGTGTGATGGAGGCCTCCTCTGCTCTGTGTCTAATGGACCCGTGTGATGGAGGCCTCCTCTGCTCTGTGTCTGATGACCCGTGTGATGGAGGCCTCTCTGCTCTGTGTCTAATGACCCGTGTGATGGAGGACTCTCTGCTCTGTGTCTAATGGACCAGTGTGATGGAGGCCACTCTGCTCTGTGTCTAATGACCCGTGTGATGGAGGCCTCCTCTGCTCTGTGTCTAATGGACCCGTGTGATGGAGGCCTCCTCTGCTCTGTGTCTAATGGACCTGTGTGATGGAGGCCTCCTCTGCTCTGTGTCTAATGGACCCGTGTGATGGAGGCCTCCTCTGCTCTGTGTCTAATGGACCCGTGTGATGGAGGCCTCCTCTGCTCTGTGTCTAATGGACCCGTGTGATGGCCTCTCTGCTCTGTGTCTGATGACCCGTGCCGTGTGATGGAGGCCTCCTCTGCTCTGTGTCTAATGGACCCGTGTGATGGAGGCCTCCTCTGCTCTGTGTCTAATGGACCCGGTGTGATGGAGGCCTCCTCTGCTCTGTGTCTAATGACCCGTGTGATGGAGGCCTCTCTGCTCTGTGTCTAATGGACCCGTGTGATGGAGGCCTACTCTGCTCTGTGTCTAATGGACCCGTGTGATGGAGGCCTCCTCTGCTCTGTGTCTAATGGACCCGTGTGATGGAGGCCTCCTCTGCTCTGTGTCTAATGACCCATGTGATGGAGGCCTCTCTGCTCTGTGTCTAATGGACCCGTGTGATGGAGGCCTCCTCTGCTCCGTGTCTGATGACCCGTGTGATGGAGGCCTCCTCTGCTCTGTGTCTAATGGACCCGTGTGATGGAGGCCTCTCTGCTCTGTGTCTAATGGACCTGTGTGATGGAGGCCTCCTCTGCTCTGTGTCTAATGGACCCGTGTGATGGAGGCCTCCTCTGCTCTGTGTCTAGTGGATCTGTGTGATGGAGGCCTCTCTGCTCTGTGTCTAATGACCCGTGTGATGGAGGCCTCCTCTGCTCTGTGTCTAATGACCCGTGTGATGGAGGCCTCCTCTGCTCTGTGTCTAATGGACCCGTGTGATGGAGGCCTCCTCTGCTCTGTGTCTAATGGATCCGTGTGATGGAGGCCTCCTCTGCTCTGTGTCTAATGGACCCGTGTGATGGAGGCCTCCTCTGCTCTGTGTCTAATGGACCCGTGTGATGGAGGCCTCCTCTGCTCTGTGTCTAATGACCCGTGTGATGGAGGCCTCTCTGCTCTGTGTCTAATGGACCCGTGTGATGGAGGCCTACTCTGCTCTGTGTCTAATGGACCTGTGTGATGGAGGCCTCCTCTGCTCTGTGTCTAATGGACCCGTGTGATGGAGGCCTCCTCTGCTCTGTGTCTAATGACCCATGTGATGGAGGCCTCTCTGCTCTGTGTCTAATGGACCCGTGTGATGGAGGCCTCCTCTGCTCCGTGTCTGATGACCCGTGTGATGGAGGCCTCCTCTGCTCTGTGTCTAATGGACCCGTGTGATGGAGGCCTCTCTGCTCTGTGTCTAATGGACCTGTGTGATGGAGGCCTCCTCTGCTCTGTGTCTAATGGACCTGTGTGATGGAGGCCTCCTCTGCTCTGTGTCTAATGACCCGTGTGATGGAGGCCTCCTCTGCTCTGTGTCTAATGGATTCGTGTGATGGAGGCCTCTCTGCTCTGTGTCTAATGGACCCGTGCCGTGTGATGGAGGCAGATGTACTCAGATAAACACAGAAGAGAAATGAGCGTCTCCTGTTCACCTCTCAAATGAGCGCTTCCACTTCACACACACACTGCATTAGACGCATGGCCTCACTGCCCTTACAACCCCCCCACACCCCACGCTACACACACTTTCTGTCTCTAACAGACATTCCCTTACCCCCTCCCAGGGTCCCCAGGGCCCTGTATTAAGGTCTTCAGTGAGCGGAGCAGAACAATAAACACCCAGTGTCCCTCAGTGGAATCGTGCTTAATTGTGTTAATTTACTGCTTAGCTTGAGACGGGGCACTGGAGGGTCGTGTGTGTGTGTGTGTGTGTGTGTGTGTGTGTGTGTGTGTGTGTGTGTGTGTGTGTGTGTGTGTGTGTGTGTGTGTGTGTGTGTGTGTGTGTGTGTTAATGGGGGTAGTGGAGGGGAAGTATTTGAGCGTCAGACCCAGCTGACAGAAGGGGCTTCCTGTCTTTCCCTCAGAGGTTTCCACGACGATGATCAACTCCTCGCCTTAATCCTCTTATCGCCTCAGCGCGCACACATTCACAGAGTACACACACACACACACACACACACACACACACACACACAAACCGCCTTAGGCCAGGGCCAGATGTTGGAGAGGAAAGAAGGCGACGTGTCACAAGTTCCAGTTCTACACAGCAGGTTGAGCCCGGGGTCACTATTAACTCACACACACACTGACTCACACACACACTCTCCCTTTTCTTCCCCGTCAGCGAGTGTGTTTCAGCCTAATTAAGTAGCAGGTATCTGCCTGACAAGATTTCCTGCAACGATACCTCTATCAGATTAGACTAATGAGTGCTCTTTAAGATGCCCCAGAGCCTCCAGGGGAGGGGGCCAGCCCAGCTCCTCTACCCCTTCTTCAGGGCCCTGCAGCCAGCCACCATCGCCACACCAGCAGCCTGTAGTATGGAGCCTGGAGGCTGGGAGGCGGAATAAGCTATCTAAGCCTGAGTGGTTGTGGTTCAGGAGACCTAAGGAGAGACTAGATGGAGAGAAAGAGACTAACTTACGGACAGACAAACAAATAAACAAAGTGATAAACGAAAGGAAAGGACACTCTCCTGACATTGAACAGGGCAGAGGCCTGGACAGCACCCACGGTGGTATTTACAACCATAACTCACACACACACTCTCTCTGTGTCTGTCATTATCATCCCCGTGCCACGCCAACTCGCTCTCAAAGTGCACCAGATGTGCTCTCTCTCGCAATTATTCCAGCAAAGTCCCTGGCTCAGATGTGTGTGTGCGTGCGTGTGCGTGTGTGTGTTTACACTCGTGTGGTCTTGTTGGATCTGCAAATGTCTTCCATTTGAATTCCTGGCTGACCTTCTCTCCACTCAGCTTTAATGTTTGGCTTTCATACTATTCCACCTCTATGCCCAGTGAACCAAACTCACTCTCACAGTACTGCCCAGTCAACCAAACTCACATGGTGCTGAACAAAACAGTTTTTTTTAAGTTTTTTTAAAATAAAAGTTTAGCTTTTTTTGTGATTGTGCCAGTGTTGTTTCAGTGTCACATTTTACATTTGTGACCAAAATTGTTCTAACGTTTTCACTTTCTAATGGAATAATTGTTGTGATTAAATTTATGAATTATTAATAGATTTTTTTCATCTAAAAAGATATTTAAAATTCATAACGATTAAATAAATTTCCTAATGATGAATCTTGACAATGTTTCTACAACAAGCGGCAGGGTTCCAAATAGAACGCCGATAGAATGCCAGTCAGTCATTAGAACTCATGACATCACACTAGAACACTGAAATACTGCTAACGTTCTAACCTTTGCTGTCTGTGGCCGTCACCTGAACGGACGCTCCACGCATCACAATGGAGCCACTTAAATGACCTTGTGTTATTAGCATACTCCGCTATGGTGCACGGCTGAAGGTTCACAATGTTTTTAATGGGAGATATATGCTAATGGTTTTAGACTGAAAGAATGCTTGTGTGTGTGTGTGTGTGTGTGTGTGTGTGTGTGTGTGTGTGTGTGTGTGTGTGTGTGTGTGTGTGTGACCATGAGGTGAAAGCGTCAAAGGCTTCAAAGTAGTGACATATTGTAGTGACACACATTTACACAGTCAACTCCCTACGCTACTATTCTATTAACATACACACATCAATTTCTCTATGAGAATAAGCTTTGATATTTTAAGTTCATGTTTGAACAAATATCTTACGACGTACTTCACTTAAACATTGCTGCAGTCTTGTTTGGACCAGGTCTCCCTAGAAAAATAGATTTGATCTCATTGAGACTAACCTGGATAAATAAAGAGTAATAATAATTTAAAAATGTAAAATAAAGCCACTATTTCCATGCATGTATCAATAAATCAAGTGAACTGGGTCAAACCCATGTCCTTTACTAAACATTGTTTTCAAATCCTGCTGATTTGTGGAGCCTTATGCATGGCTCGATATTTAATACTGTAATTAAAGAACCTACTATTTACTGTGTGAGGTCCCATCATTCTCGTGTGTCTCTCTCTATCTATATCTCTTTCTCTCTCGCTCTCTGTCTGTCTCTCTCTCTCTCTCTCTCTCTCTCTCTCTCTCTGTCTCTCTCTAAGTGCATTTCCTATCCGTCCGTGCTTCTAATTAGCAGTGTAGGAGTGTTGTGGTATAATTAGTATCTTGGTTGTTCAGTAGCAGGTTCATTACCTACCCTCAGTAATAGGCCTGTGAGCCTGACGATGCCATTATTACTAATCACTCTGTTTTAGCTACAAACAACTCATTACTACTCACTCACTTCCACTGAGGTTGAGAACGACTCAGAGTGTGGTGGAGGGATAGACAGAGACACACACGGAGAGATAGATAGACAGACAGACAGGGAGAGAGAGAGAGAGAGAGAGAGAGAGAGAGAGAGAGAGAGAGAGAGAGAGAGAGAGAGAGAGAGACTTGCTTTCTTGACTTCAAAAAAGCTTTTGGCTCAATTTGGCATGAGGGTCTGCTATACAAATTGATGGAAAGTGGTGTTGGGGGAAAAACATACAACATTATAAAATCCATGTAAACAAACAACAAGTGAGAAAAACACACACATTTCTTTCCACAGGGCCATGGTGTGAGACAGGGATGCAGCTTAAGGCCCACCCTCTTCAACATATACAGTGGGGCAAAAAGGTATTTAGTCAGCCACCAATTGTGCAAGTTCTCCAACTTAAAAAGATGAGAGAGGCCTGTAATTTTCATCATAGGTACACTTCAACTATGACAGACGAAATGAGAAAAAGAAATCCAGAAAATCACATTGTAGGATTTTTTATTTATTTATTTGCAAATTATGGTGGAAAATAAGTATTTGGTCAATAACAAAAGTTTATCTCAATACTTTGTTATATACCCTTTGTTGGCAATGACAGAGGTCAAACGTTTTCTGTAAGTCTTCACAAGGTTTTCACACACTGTTGCTGGTATTTTGGCCCATTCCTCCATGCAGATCTCCTCTAGAGCAGTGATGTTTTGGGGCTGTCGCTGGGCAACACGGACTTTCAACTCCCTCCAAAGATTTTCTATGGGGTTGAGATCTGGAGACTGGCTAGGCCACTCCAGGACCTTGAAATGCTTCTTACGAAGCCACTCCTTCGTTGCCCGGGCGGTGTGTTTGGGATCATTGTCATGCTGAAAGACCCAGCCACGTTTCATCTTCAATGCCCTTGCTGATGGAAGGAGGTTTTCACTCAAAATCTCACGATACATGGCCCCATTCATTCTTTCCTTTACACGGATCAGTCGTCCTGGTCCCTTTGCAGAAAAACAGCCCCAAAGCATGATGTTTCCACCCCCATGCTTCACAGTAGGTATGGTGATCTTTGGATGCAACTCAGCATTCTTTGTCCTCCAAACACGACGAGTTGAGTTTTTACCAAAAAGTTCTATTTTGGTTTCATCTGACCATATGACACTCTCCCAATCCTCATCTGGATCATCCAAATGCTCTCTAGCAAACTTCAGACGGGCCTGAACATGTACTGGCTTAAGCAGGGGGACACGTCTGGCACTGCAGGATTTGAGTCCCTGGCGGCGTAGTGTGTTACTGATGGTAGGCTTTGTTACTTTGGTCCCAGCTCTCTGCAGGTCATTCACTAGGTCCCCGTGTGGTTCTGGGATTTTTGCTCACCGTTCTTGTGATCATTTTGACCCCACGGGTGAGATCTTGCGTGGAGCCCCAGATCGAGGAAGATTATCAGTGGTCTTGTATGTCTTCCATTTCCTAATAATTGCTCCCACAGTTGATTTCTTCAAACCAAGCTGCTTACCTATTGCAGATTCAGTCTTCCCAACCTGGTGCAGGTCTACAATTTTGTTTCTGGTGTCCTTTGACAGCTCTTTGGTCTTGGCCATAGTGGAGTTTGGAGTGTGACTGTTTGAGGTTGTGGACAGGTGTCTTTTATACTGATAACAAGTTCAAACAGGTGCCATTAATACAGGTAACGAGTGGAGGACAGAGGAGCCTCTTAAAGAAGATGTTACAGGTCTGTGAGAGCCAGAAATCTTGCTTGTTTGTATGTGACCAAATACTTATTTTCCACCATAATTTGCAAATAAATTCATAAAAAATCCTACAATGTGATTTTCTGGATTTTCTTTCCTCATTTTGTCTGTCATAGTTGAAGTGTACCTATGATGAAAATTACAGGCCTCTCTCATCTTTTTAAGTGAGAGAACTTGCACAATTGGTGGCTGACTAAATACTTTTTTGCCCCACTGTATATCAACTAATTGGCGAGGGCACTAGAACAGTCTGCAGCACCCGACCTCACCCTACTAGAATCTGAAGTCAAATGTCTCCTGTTTGCTGATGATCTGGTGTTTCTGTCCCCAACCAAGGAGAGCCTACAACAGCACCTAGAATATGTGCAGAACCTGGGCCCTGACAGTAAATCTCAGTAAGACAAAAATAATGGTATTCCTAAAAAGGTCAGGACCACAAATACAAGTTCCATCTAGACACTGTTGCCCTAGAGCACACAAAAAGCTATACATACCTTGGCCTAAACATCAGCGCCACAGGTAACTTCCAAGTGGTGTTGGAGGGCCAGTAGGAGGCACTCTTTCCTCAGGTCTAAAAAAATATCCCAATGCCCCAGGGCAGTGATTGGGGACATTGCCCTGTGTAGGGTGCCGTCTTTCGGATGGGACGTTAAACGGGTGTCCTGGCACTTATCGTAAGAGTAGGGGTGTTAACCCCGGTGTCCTGGCTAAATTCCCAAGCTGTCCCTCATACCATCATGGTCACCTAACCATCCCCAGCTTACAATTGGCTCATTCATCCCCCTTCTCTCCCCTGTAACTATTCCCCAGGTCGTTGCTGTAAATGAGAACGTGTTCTCAGTCAAATTACCTGGTATAATAACGGATAAATAAAATAAATAAATAAAATTTCTGTGAACGAGCTGAGAGACAAGGCAAGAAGAGCCTTCTATGCCATCAAAGGAACATAAAATTTGACATACCAATTAGGATCTGGCTAAAAATACTTGAATCAGTTATAGAACCCATTGCCCTTTATGGTTGTGAAGTCTGGGGTTCGCTCACCAACCAAGAATTCACAAAATGGGACAAACACCAAATTGAGACTCTGCAAAAAATATCCTCAGTGTACAATGTAAAACACCAAATTATGCATGCAGAGCAGAATTAGGCCGATGCCTGCTGATTATCAAAATCCAGAAAAGAGACGTTAAATTCTACAATTACCTAAAAGGAAGCAATTCCCAAACCTTCCATAACAAAGCCATCATCTACAGAGAGATGACCCTGGAGAAGAGTCCCATGAGCAAGCTGGTCCTGGGGCTCTGTTCACAAACACAAACAGACCCCACAGAGCCCCAGGACAGCAACACAATTAGACCCAACCAAATCATGAGAAAACAAAAAGATAATTACTTGACACATTTGGCCCTAAACTGTGACTGACACAAAATTAAGGAAAGCTCTGACTATGTACAGACTCAGTGAGCATAGCCTTGCTATTGAGAAAGGTCGCCATAGGCAGACCTGGCTATCAAGAGAAGACAGGCTATGTGCACTTCCTAACCTCCTGCCAAATTTACGACAATATTAGAGACACATATTTCCCTCGGATTACAAAGACCCACCAAGAATACGAAAACAAATCCAATTTTGATAAACTCCCATTTTGGGTGAAATACTACAGTGTGCAATCACAGCAGCAAGATTTGTGACCTGTTGCCACAAGAAAAGGGCAACCAGTGAAGAACAAACACCATTTCACTTTTGTTTATCCTTGCTATGGCAATGTAAACCCATGTTTCCCATGCCAATAAAGCCACATAAATTTAATTGAGGGAGAGAGACAGGCAGAGACAGACAGAGACAGGCAGAGACAGACAGAGAGAGAGAGAGACAGACAGAGACAGGCAGAGGCAGACAGACACAGGCAGAGACAGACAGAGACAGTGTGTGTGTGTGTGTGTGTGTGTGTGTGTGTGTGTGTGTGTGTGTGTGTGTGTGTGTGTGTGTGTGTGTGTGTGTGTGTGTGTGTGTGTGTGTGTGTGTGTGTGTGTGTGTGTGTGTGTGTGTGTGTGTGTGTGAGTGAGAGAGACAGAGAGAAAAGGGGGGCACTGAGTTAATCGCTGAACAGGGTGTTGTTCATCTTGTGTTTTATTGTGGTTCAGTACCCAGACACCCTACAAATAAGAGTTTACAGGAGATCAACCAGGAGAACTGACTTAGTACAGTATAAGATATCAACAGTCAACAGCAGGGGTGCATTCACTCGGAGCCGTCGGTGGTTCACTCTCACAGAAATCATTGTTTTTCGTTTAGTTCAATTGATTATGCAATCATTGGATTTTTTGGGGGTTGAAATTCAGTTTGACATTTAAAATAAATGAAAGGGACACAAAGCACATCATCTACAGAATGCACATTAGAATGTTTTCTTGTCAATACACACTATTTTTTTTTAAATCGGTGTGTATTGACATTTGATGAATATAATATCCTGACGGTACGCTGAAATGTCCCCAACAGTATATCTCCAAAAGGAAGATCCTGACTAGGTAGGCATGTAGTTTTATATGCGGTGCGGCATGTCTCAGCTGGTAAAACGAAACTGTAGCACCACCTGCTGGACGGACAGTAGTCACTACTTGGTCAGGATACACTGACTCGAATATGGTGGCGTAACAACGTCATCAGACATGATCAGTCGCAGTTCATTTAGAAAACTTACTGTACCAGCTTTGTTCGTTTATTTAGGATAGGAGACATTCCTATTCGGCTGAAGTCGAGACATTCATATTTAGCAGAAGTCGAGCCGAAGAGAGAAGCCACTGAAGACTGTTGGAACGTAAACTAAAAAAAGGCGTCATTACATCAAATACCAGGACGTTTAAAAAGTTAGCAGCATCAAAGATGGTCTATTATATTGACAAGACATTTGAGGGACCGCTCTAATAATAGAAATACACGTCCTCAAAGATGGGAAGGCAGGCGGCGAGATCAGGTGGGACCATTCTGGCCAATGACAGGGCAGATACGCGTTTGATCCGGCCATAGAGATAGATAGAGGATTCATCCTTGTATCTTTGCCATTGTAGTATCTGTGACAGCTTGGTCAGTGCCATTGAGGCTATCTCCATTTTAAAGTAGTACATTTTCTTCTTCTTCATTGGCTGACTGCTCCCAACTCATAGGAATCACCACCAACTTTAAAATGGCGGAAGCCCTCAATGACAATGTCCATGCTAGATCGGATTATGTCCATAATGAGTCCTCATATCAATTAAATTAAATTCAAAGGGCCTTTATTGGAATGAGAAACACATGTTAACATTGCCAAAGCAAGTGAAATAAACAATAAACAAAAGTGAGAAGAAACCAAAACAACATTAACAAAAAAAAAGTGTTATATAATCAGCTAGCAGTGTTTTAACAATGTGCCAATAGTTGTAGTATGAATAGTAGGGGAAAGATAAATAAACATTTTGGTTGTATTTACAATGTCGTTTGTGCTCCACTGGTCGCCCTTTTGTCATGGCAACGGGCCACAAATCGTGCTTCTGTGACTGCACACTGCGGTATTTCACCTGACAGATATGGAAGTTTATTAATGTTTAATTTATTTTCAAAGTCTTTGTGTGTCTGTGTAATCTGTTTGTGTTTGAGAACAGAGCTCTAGAACTAGCTGGCTGAGGGGACTCTTCTCTAGGTTAATCTCTGTGTAGGTGAGGGCTTGGCTGTATGCTGTCATGGTGGGGCAGCATGCGTCAAGTCTCTCCATGACCCTGTGGGCTGAACCCTCCATGCTGTTGAGGCCCTATGCTCCACTAAGAGGCTGTTGAGGCCCTACGCTCCACTAAGAGGCTGTTGAGGCCCTACACTCCACTAAGAGGCTGTTGAGGCCCTACGCTCCACTAAGAGGCTGTTGAGGCCCTACGCTCCACTAAGAGGCTGTTGAGGCCCTACGCTCCACTAAGAGGCTGTTGAGGCCCTACGCTCCACTAAGATGCTGTTGAGGCCCTACGCTCCACTAAGAGGCTGTTGAGGCCCTACGCTCCACTAAGAGGCTGTTGAGGCCCTACACTCCACTAAGAGCTAAAAGAAAAGTAAGTAAAATGTCACCACCAACCACTGAGTGCACAAAACATAAAGAACACCTTTCTAATATTGAGTGAAAACAGTGAATATACTGTATGAAAAAGTACCTGATTAAATTAAACACATTTTATGAAAACCCCTGACCATGACTGTTGAATCCCTGATAGTCAAAATAGCATGGAAGAAAAACATTGTTCCTTCAGAGACCGATTGCTTTGTGAGGTCCAACCAACCTTTTGTTTGTGTCTCCATATTCTCAGAAAGGCAAATCTGAATAGATAAGGCCTGACAAAATACTAACTCTATATCCTGATGGTCTACATCCTGGGGTTTACACCCTGGGCATTACTGCCATTACCACAGCAGCTAGATAACTGTGGTCTACATCCTGGGGTTTACCCAGGACCTCTTCCATTACCACAGCAGCAAGATAACTGCTGATGCAAGACTCCAGGCCAAACATGCTGATTAGCAGGTTTACTCATAGGGCCACAGTCATCATTGACTCCCTAATGGATTACAATGAAAACCTTGTAGACTGACATAGGACACTTTCATCCAAAGGTGAATGTCTTTACACTGCATTTTCCTCATGATGTATAGCACGTGTCAAAGAAGTCAAGTTGGGAACCACTATGTCAAATTCTCCAAACATGTTTAATCCATCATGTGAAACCTGTCCTTATTCTCATTATATAAAGGGCTGTGAAAACAATGAACACAATATATACTGAACAAAAATATAAACGCAACATGTAAAGTATTGGTCCCATGTTTCATGAGCTGTAAAAGATCACAGAAATGTTTCATACACACAAAATAATCCATCCACCTGACAGATGAGGCATATCAAGAAGATTATTAAACAGCGTGATCATTACACAGGTGCACCTGGTGCTGGGGACAATAGAAGGACACTCTAAAATGTGAACTTTTATCATCAACACAATGCCACAGGTGTCTCAAGTTTTGAGGGAGTGTGCAATTGGCATGCTGACAGCTGCAATGTCCACCAGAGCTGTTGTCAGAGAATTGAATGTTCATTTCTCTACCATAAGCCACCTCCAATTTAGTTTTAGAGAATTTGGCAGTACGTCCAACCGGCCTCCCAACCGCAGACCACATGTAATCACGCCAGCCCAGGACCTCCACATCCGGCTTCTTCACTTACGGGATCGTCTGAGAGCAGCCACCCGGACAGCTGATGAAACTGTGGGTTAGCACAACCGAAGAATTTCTGCACAAACTGTCAGAAGGCTGAGAGAAGTGTGCTCTTCACAGATGAATCCCAGTTTCATCAGTACCGGGCAGATGGCAGACAGCGTGTATGGTGTTGTGTGGGCGGGCAGTTTGCTGATGTCAACATTGTTAACAGAGTGCCCCATGGTGGAGGTGGGGTTATGGTATTGGCAGGCATAAGCTATGGACAACGAACACAATTGCATTTTAACGATGGCAATTTGAATGCACAGAGATACCGTGACGACGATCCTGAGGCCCCATTGTCGTGCCATTCATCCGCCGCCATCACCTCATGTCTCAGCATGATAATGCACTGCCCCATGTCGCAAGGATCCAGTTCAAAGGCAGGCTGAAACTCTCCCCCAAAAGAGTCTTTATCAACAGGATCATATTGCCCCTTTCAGGTTACAATGTGGTTTAAACATCAAGGAGTAAAACTGTGGGTTAACTGAGACCTACCTGGATTAACTGAGAGCTATTGTTAGATGTTTGAGGGACGTCTCTGCATGTAAGTCCATCTCTGGTGAGGTGTTAGCTACAATATCTGTCGTACAGAAACGATTCCACAATGGGTGGTACCACATAGACATAGTTCTGCAGCAGACTCCTCATGCTATAAAAACAGCATGTACAGAAATACAGAGATGGGGGAAGAAGACATACATTTTTTTTTTAAGTTTGGGTAAAAACACAGTCCAAGCTGTGTCCCACTCCCAAACTCATTTCGCCCAGGAATACACTGGGTACGACACCTCCCCTTCAGCTCTCCTCTCTCAGCTCATCCTCCACTCTCATCCCGATGTAGGTCGAGTGTTCCGGGCCAGACTGGGGAGTTTCTCTGGACTCCACAGGTAAATTGTGGGAAAGTCTTTGGTTGGACACACTCCAGGTCGGACAGGGGATCAGATTTAGCTGGTTCGATGGCAGCGGTTGGTACAGTTGGCCAGGGGGACTTGTTCCGCCCCGCCGGGGAGTTCAGGGCCAGACACTCTGTGATCTTGGAAATCAAGGCTCTTTACTAAAATGTTAATATTTTTGGTGAGTGAGAACTATCATAATTTTAGTAGGTGAAACAGTTGTTTTTATTTAACTAGGCAAGTCAGTCAAGAACAAATTCTTATTTACAATGATGGCCTACCCCGCTGGGCCAATTGTGCGCCGCCCTATGGGACTCCCAATCACGGCCAGTTGTGACACAGCCTGGAACCGAACCAGGGTCTGTAGTGACACCTCTAGATGCCATTCTAATGCGTGGTGCTGTGAGCCACTGACCGGTGTGTTCCTCCTCAGCCTCAGGCAGCAGCAGGTGGCTTCTAGGTTTTAGGACTACAAGGTGGCAAGCTCTATTACCCCAGACAGAAGGAGTAACCCCGACATGTCACAGAGGGCTATAAAGCTCAAGCATCCGTTCAGAACGTTTTCTCACCACCAAATATGGTCCAGTCGCGGCTAGTGGGGATGGATGGAACTAGCTGACATTCTGCTCATTTTTCTCATCGATGAAACATTTGATCTCAATCATTTTTCTTCTTCTCCCAAAACTAGAATTTGTTACAAACACAGTGCACAAAGATTTATAGACCTTACTCTTTGCCAAAGTTGTAAAAAAAAATGCTTTGTTTAGAAGGAGAGCAAGGTCTAATTGAGTTAGTTCACACACGCCCTTCACAGAGTAGGCAATTACCTAAAGGGAATATACAAATACATGCTACCTCCTTTGCTTGTTCTGCACAATAGGCTTAATGTGCTCCCACGGTAAGGCACACAAGATGAACTATCTCGACTTAGTTATACATATATTTGCTTTTACCGGATGGGCGCACATCAATCCTAGACGACAGGTGCAGCTCTATCGCCGTCTACCGGCTGTCTAGCCAGCATAGTGACGACCTCGCGGCTGTGGTAACTAGTGACGTCCGCAGTCAAGTCGACCGGCTGTCTAGCCAGCATAGTGACGACCTCGCGGCTGTGGTAACTAGTGACGACCGCAGTCAAGCTAACCACCACCACCACAACAACAACAACAACATATCAAAACAGGCTTCAAATATGTTCACGTCGAATGAACTAGCTGCGACAAACTTCGACAACGGAGAAGAAAATTGAGGTCTGTAAGCTGGCTATATGTTATACATGTGTGTAAGTTGTGTTTAGCTAAAGCGGCCTGCGTAGCCAAGTTATTCAGGCTTAGTCGATAGCAACGCTAGTTAGCCGGTTAACTAGGTTAGCTAGCTGCCGTCGACTAACACGTCGTTGTTTAGCTAGCTGCGTTGCTCTCGCTTTCAACAACTCGTTCGGCTATTTGAAAAAAAAAAACCTGAAATACGACGTTGCTTTCTATTTTAGTTTGCACTTTTCACTGAAACTACAAAGAGCCTTCCGGGGTTTAGTTGGCACTGACAAGATACTAGTTTGCGTTAACTAGTTGGTAAACAAGACGAGACTAGGAAGTCCTCGCGATGCTACTACTAGTTAACAATGGCTTTTTTGGTCGTTTTGGTTTAACTAACTAGCTGGACCCAACACTAGCAGACATGGTCGTGTTGTTGTCAGTAGCTGACAGCTACACCGTAGCTAAGTTAGTGCTTGGTTGGGTTACTAAACTTATTGTTTGATTACTATCCTAGATACTTCCTGCGGGAGTGTCCAGTGCAGTGACTAACTAGTGAACTACATATTATGATGCCATGGAGGACAGGAAGCTGAAGAGAAAGATTTCCAGGCCCTCCACCAACCAGGCCCCCGCCCCACCAACCAGCGCCAACACCCGGAAGAACACATCTTCCTCGGGACGTCATCTGGGCTTCAGCCACATGGGTACACACTCCAGCCAGAAGGGGAAGAGCCGCAGGTAAGAACCATAATCATCTTCGTCACTTCAACTGCTTTGAGGTGAACTTCTTAATTTGGTGGCGTGTGTGTATCAGGGGTGTGAAGGCCAGACAGCAGCAGGCTTCAGGCAGTAAGGCAGGCCAGGGCCAGGCAGACCCCATCCAACACTCCTTCCTGACGGATGTCTCCGATGTGCAGGAGATGGAGAAAGGACTGCTGAGCCTCCTCAATGACTTCCACAATGGAAAACTACAGGCCTTTGGTGAGCTGTGTGTGTAAAACTGCAGGCCTTTGGTGAGACCATGGTTCCAGTGGCTCAGTGGATAAAAGCATCTGCTGCTGAAAGAGCATGTTACCTGTGTGTGTTAGTATGCAGGTCATCTTGCTCCCTCTCTCCCCCCCTCATCTTGCTCCCTCTCTCTCCCCCCCTCATCTTGCTCCCTCTCTCTCCCCCCCTCATCTTGCTCCCTCTCTCTCCCTCATCTTGCACCCTCTCTCCCTCCCCTCATCTTGCTCCCTCTCTCCCCCTCCCCCTCATCTTGCTCCCTCTCTCCCCTCCCCCCTCATCTTGCTCCCTCTCTCCCCTCCCCTCATCTTGCTCCCTCTCTCCCCCCTCCCCTCATCTTGCTCCCTCTCTCTCCCCTCCCTCTTGCTCCCTCTCTCTCCCCTGCCTGTCTCCCTCTAGGTAATGAGTGTTCTATAGATCAGATGGAGCATGTGAGAGAGATGCAGGAGAAGTTGGCTCGGCTGCACTTTGACCTTTATGGGGAGGTGGACGAGATGCCTGAGGACCAACGGAAGACCGCCTGCGACTCCAACATGGACAAGCTACTGCTCAACGTAAGATCCGGGCGATAGGTTTTGTTAATATACAGTGCCTTGCAAAAGTATTCAGACCGCTTTGTGTTACAAAGTGGGATTTACAATGGATTTAATTGTCAATGTTTGTCAACAATCTACTCAAAATACTCTGTCAAAGTGGAAGAACATTTTTTAAAAAGATAAATTAGAACTAAAATCCTGTAGTTCCATAACTATTCAGCTTCTTTGTTTAGACAAGCCTACATTAGTTCAGAAGTCAAATGTGGCTTAAAAGTCACATAATAAGTTACATGGACTCAGTGTGTGAAATAATAGAGGTTGACGTGATTTTTGAATGACCAACCCTTTCCTCTGTCCCCCATACATACATAATCTGTAAGGTCCCTCAGTCAAGTATGGAATTTCAAGCACAGATTCAACTATAAAGACCAGGGTGCTTTTCAAACGCTTCATGATGAAGGGCAGTGATTGGTAGATGGGTAACAATAACACAAGACATTGAGTATCTCTTTTTTTTTTTTTAAAACATGATCAAATTAATAATTATGCTGTGGATTATGTATTAAACCACCCAGACACAAAGATACAGTTAGTTGTCTTTCTGAACTGAGCTGCAGGAGTGGAATGGAACTGCTTAGGGGATGCTACCATGAGGCTGTTGGTGATAAACATAAACGCTACAGAGTTCAATTGCTGTGATGGGAGAAAACTAAGGATGGATCAACAACATTGTAGTAGGGCTGGGCGATATATCCAATAAACGTTTTAGCGCGATGTTCCAAGTGCCTGTCTCGCATTGTGAATCAAAGTTGTTATTTTCTTTTCTCCAGTTTTGATGAGCACGCTATGCTTTTTGTTGGGTCTCATCTCCTTTGCTCTTTCTGTGCTGAGCACCTTCCCACTTGCACACAGACACCAAACCCCTCCGCCTGCCGCTCAACAACCACAAGACAAAAAAAAAAAAATAACTTCTTCCACTCTTGACAACAAGCAGTTTAAACTCGCTATTTATATTTTGAGGTTTGGTCCAACAGAATCGGTCATATGGACACGCTTAGTCATCATTTTACCGTAATAGATGAGAACTGAGCTTTTCTAACAGTCCCCTTTTTACGTCTCAACTCCCAACATGTAGAACAGAGCAGACCCCTGCTCAAACGAGAGTATCAAATGAACATGATTGTGGGAAATGACTGTTCTGTTTGTCGCGCGCGGTACCATGTACCGCTTGTTACGGTCCCCAGGTAGAAAGCAACATTTGTCGATAAAACAGTCCATTAACAACAACCAAAACGAAACAGGTGGGGTTCTAGGAGGGTTCTGAAAGACACTGATGGGGGTGTCCACTGAAAGTTGACTAGCAACAACAACAGGAACCTAAAAGACACCCACCATGAGTGACCCACTAAATTTGCCCAAGAAGAGGCAAACAAAAATAAAGTATTTTTTTAATTTTTTTTAAGAAACCAAATGGAGAGAGCCAACTCAAGGTGTTGACCCTCCACATCTCTCAAGCCAACGGGAGCACTGGGCCAGCCGCTATTAAGGTGGAACTGGCATCATTTTAGCAACATGAAATCTTACTAAAACCTCTTCGTATACCCCCACGGAAGAATTTGACACTTAAAGAAACGGAGCTACAGTAGGCCTTTATACAAACAAGCCATTCGCCACACAGGCTTGTCATCATTCACTTTGAACTGGACTGTGTGTTTTACAGGCAGTTGCAAAATACTGGCTGATGTCATAACTCAGGATGTCTTTTCTCCAATGAGCCATTGATCATATTGTTGCGATATTCCTACCTGGAGAAATGTGTAATTTAATGTGTAATTTCTCCTGCACACGTCTCCTACTTGTCTGCCTCTTTAGTCCAGGGTGCATTGCATGGTGCCGTTGCCGGAGATATTATAGAAAGCAGATAGGAATCCAATGAATGAAGGAACATATAAAGCCCCACCCAGCAAGACTGTCGACCAATCACGTTCACGTTGTCATGCGGTTGCATAGCTAATCATCACCCAATCCCTTCTCAAAGTCAGTGTATATGTCGAAGAGAAACGTGCAGATTTTCCTCAAGTACGTAATATCATAATTCCAAAGCTATACGTTTTTTTTTTTTTTACAGATAGCAAGTTAATTATCTCACATCCCAGAATGCCCTGTGCGGCCCATTGACGTACACTACATGACCAAAAGTATGTGGACACCTACTAGTCAAATATCGAATTCTAAAATCATGGATATTAATATGGAGTTGGTCCCCTCTTTGCTGCTATAACAGCCTCCACTCTTCTGGGATGGCTTTCCACTAGTTGTAACATTGCTGCGGGGAATTGCTTCCATTCAGTCACGAGCATTAGTGAGGTTGGGGACTGATGTTGGGCGATTAGGCCTGGCTCGAAGTCGGCGTTCTAATTCATTCCAAAGGTGTTCGATGAGGATTGAGGTCAGGGCTCTGTGCAGGCCAGTCAAGGTCTTCCACACCGATCTCGACAAACCATTTCTGTTTGGACCTCGCTTTGTGCACAGGGGCATTGTCATGCTGAAACAGGAAAGAGCCTTCCCCAAACTGTTGCCAAAAAGTTAGAAGCACAGAATCGTAGAATGTCTAACGCTGTAGCATTACGATTTCCCTTCACTGGAACTAAGGGGCCTAGCTGGAAACATGAAAAACAGCCCCAGACCATTATTCCTCCTCCTTTCACCAAAATAGTTAGTACTATGCATTGGGGCAGGTAGCGTTCTCCTGGCATCCGCCAAACCCAGATTTGTCCGTCGGACTGCCAGATGGTGACTCCAGAGAACGCGTTTCCACTGCTCCAGAGTCCAATGGCGGCGAGCTTTACACCACTCCAGCCGATGCTTGCCATTGTGCATGGTGATCTTAGGCTTGTGTGCGGCTGCTCGGCCATGGTAACCCATTTCATGAAGCTCCCGACGAACTGTTCTTATGCTGACGTTGCTTCCAGAGGCAGTTTGGAACTCAGTAGTGAGTGTTGCAACTGAGGACAGATCATTTTTACGAGCTTCAGCACTCGGCGGTCCCGTTCTGTGAGCTTGTGAGGCCTGACACTGCGCGGCTGAGCCGTTGTTGCTCCTAGACATTTCCACTTCACAATAACAGCACTTACAGTTGACCGGGGCAGCTCTAGCAGGGCAGAAATTTCACGAACTGACTTGATGGAAAGGTGGCATTCTATGACGTTGAAAGTCATTGAGCTCCTCAGTAAGGCCATTCTGCTGTCAATGTTTGTCTATGGAGATTGCATGGCTGTGTGCCTGATTTTTATACACCTGTCAGCAATGGGTAAGGCTGAAATAGCTGAATCCACTAATTTGAAGGGGTGTCCACCTACGGGCAACGTTTCCCGTCTCCACAAAAATACATCTACTGTTGCGAATGTCAGACTCCACTCTGTGAGGCACATCGCTCTGCAGGTTGAATATGGTGAGATTGTAGACTCCTAAATTGATAGTGCAGTTTGTTTGGGGCGATTTTATAGCTAACTAGCTACTTTACATTCTGATATTGGCTTTGATATTATTGTGGGTAGCAATGTTTGTTAGCTAGCCAGATAGCCCATAGACAGAGCATTTCATTGAGAGTAGACAGTGAACGTTCCTGAGTGGCCAAGTTACAGTTTTGACTTAAATCTGCTTGAAAGTCTGTCAAGACTTGAAAATAACTGTCTAGCCATGATCCCCAACATCTTAACAGCGCTTGTTGAATTAAAAAAAATATATATTGTCCAATCCAGGTGGGCAAGGCTCTTATAGATTTACCCCCCCAAAAAAACTGACAGCTGTAATCGATGCCAAAGGTGTTTCTGACATGTATTGACTCAAGGAGTTGAATACCTTTTGCAACAAATATATTTAATTCCATTTTTATTAATATCAACAACAAAAAAAACACTTTTCTTTCACATTAGTGTTTCATATAGATTGTTGACAAAAAAAATTACAATTAAATCCTTTTTAATCCCACTTTGTAACACAATAAAATGTGAAGAAATCCAAGGAGTCTGAATACTTTTGCAAGACACTATATATTTTTGAGTGGGACCATTCCACTCGTCATATTTTTTTGTTTATTGGATAGGAAAGATAGAGGAGAGTGCTGAAATAGCAGTGGGATGGATTCTAACCCACGCTGCAGTGGTAGGTGTGGATTCTAACCCACGCTGCAGGGGTAGAGGGGTTCTGGAGGCAGTGGCTTAGACCATATTAAAAGTAGAAGCAGATAAATTACGTTGCCACGAGCAGCACTGCAGATATTGCTATGAGCGAGATGAGACTTCATACTGTATCTGGTGGTTGGCTTCACTCTGTTCACAGCCTGGTAGCCAGGACACCAAAACAGCGGAGAAGTTGAGCCTCGAGCTTCAACGCTCTTAGTTGTTGCGGAAATTGACCCACTTTGCTGTTTACTTTCTGCATCTGCGTCATATCGCAGAGTCTACCTTTTTTTTAATGTGTTGTGTTGGATCTTTAAATTCTGTTAATACTGTGAAAGTACTTAGTAGCAGTCTAGGCCCTAAGATCCCAACACACAGGGCCTCCCTCAGCGTGTCAAACAGTGATTTCTCAGTTTTCAGAAGGCCAAAGTTGGGCTTAATCTCCATATCTAAGCCTTCTCATGTGAGGGCAAAGCCACACACACACACCTACCTCATGCTTTGTATATGTATCTTGGCTCAATGTTAGCTCAATGGAATGAAACATCTTCTGTCCTTCTCTACAGCTAGAGGAACTGAGTTCATCAATGTATCCTTTTTAAAAAGACTTGTGTGTACAGGGTGTGTACTGTGTGCAGAGCGAGTGAGTGAGGGGTGTGTCTTTGACCTGATTTTAATTCTAGCTCCCAGTTTACAGAGAAATGCAGAATGAATATTAAAAAAAAATGTGCTTATATTACAGGACACTTACTGTAGTTACATAATAAAGGACATTTATTTGTTCTGTTCTCCCTGTGTATGTGTGTTTGTAGGGAGCTCGGGGCTCAGAGCAGAATGAGTGAGGTGTGTGTGTGTGTGTGTGTGTGTGTGTGTGTGTGTGTTTCAGCTGTTCTCCTTGACTTTTCTCTCCTCTCCACAAGTCAGAATCTGAATCTGGCAGACAGCCAGGAGATACCCAGGACAGCCAGCGTCTAAGTCGGTCTGCAGTCAACGGTCTCAGCTCCTTGTCTCCTAACCTCCTCTCCTTATTTGATTTCCTTATCCCCTAAATGCATTTCCTTCCCCTCTTCTTCTCTACCCTCCCCTCTCACTCGTCCCCTTCCCCTCTTCTCCTCTACCGTCCCTCTCTTCTCCTCTCCCCTCTCCTCGGGGGCTAGGGGTTTATGGGATTGGGCCTAATCACCATCCTCCACTTATCTGTCAAAAACACACTGCAAACACGGTTGCACATATTTGCTAGTTTGTTTAACTTCGGAAACTCACTGCACATATCCACATGAGTGTAGCCTTTTTTATCGTTGCCTTGGTTTGAACCAGTGTTACTTTGAGAGATATATATATATATATATACATATATTTGACCTTCTACACATCTTTGTCTTCTATGCAGGTGGAATGCAATAATCATATTTAAAGCTGCTTAATTGTCAACCTTTTATTTTGAGTATTCCTGTACATTACAGATTGAGGATTTATTGTTAATTAATGGTGGTTGGGATGGATTGTTGTGATTTTCTTTTGTTCTCAGTTTTAGGAAAAAAAGTCAATAAAGAGAATTCTAATGACTGAATCACGTTTCTGTGCTTTACTCATATGATGGATGGTGGCGAGGATGAGTCCTCACTCCCCACTATCTGAGATATCTACTGCAGCCCTCATCCCCCACATACAACACCCGTTCTGCCAGTCACATTCTGTTTAAAGGTCCCCAAAGAACACACATCCCTTGGTCGCTCGTCAATTCGCTGCAGCTAGCGACTGGAACGAGCTGCAAACAAACACTCAAACTGGACAGTTTGTTATCTCCATCTCTTCATTGAAAGACTCAATCATGGACACTCTTGCTGACAATTGTGGCTGATTCGTGTGATTTATTGTTGTCTCTACCTTCTTGCCCTTTGTGCTGTTGTCTGTGGCCCAATAATGCTTGTACCATGTTTTGTGCAGCTACCATGTTGTTGTTGTGCTGCTACCATGCTATGTTGTCATGTGTTGCTGCCTTGCTATGTTGTTGTCTTAGGTCTCTCTTTATGTAGTGTTGTCTCTCTGGTCGTGATGTGTTTTGTCCTAATATTAAAACATTTAATTACAAATTAAACATTTTAATCCCAGCACCCATCCCTGCAGGACGCCTTTTAGTAGGCCATCACTGTAAATAAGAATTTGTTCTTAAACTAGTTCAAGGTTAAATAAAAAAAATGATGTCAAAGTCACCATTATTAGTCAGTTGTACAACCGAATGCCTTCAACCGAAATGTGTCTTCCGCATTTAACCCAACCCCTCTGAATCAGAGAGGTGCGGGGGGGCTGCCTTAATCGACATCCACGTCTTCGGCGCCCGGGGAACAGTGGGTTAACTGCCTTGTTCAGGGGCAGAACGACAGATTTTTTCCTTGTCAGCTCGGGAATTCGAACTTGTAACCCTCCGGTTACAAGTCCAACGCTCTAACCACTAGGCTACCTGCCGGCTACCTGTATGTTTTCACCTGTTGATACTCTTTGTTCACATCTTTAATAATGTCCAAGACTTGAACTTACTTTCGCCGCGCCCACAAGTGATGTATTTCAGCAAATGATTGTTCGTGTAGTTACCGATCATGTGCAGTGCACATGCCGATCCTGTTGACCAAGCAGCCCTGTGCAAGCCTAGACTACTCGGTAAACCGATACTCCATGGGCGAGTCCGATAAGTATTCCCTTGGTCCATTCTTGTCTCCTATTCAAAACCCATTGGATGAGAAGGTCGGGTGAGCAGGGACGGCTAACGTGTGTGTGTGGGAATGCTGCATGCGCCTTGTGCTCTTGTTTCTGTTATTCCGTCTCTAAGGAGACACGGCAGGGAGAGTAGGTTTAACACATTTCACTTTATAGTCACACTTGTGCAGGTCTATGGAATAACTTTTGAAATTACATTGCATAGGACCTCCTTGACCGGACAGTTTTAAAACGCAGGTAATTTAACACCGCTGTATCATTGTATTATCACATTTTTAACAGGACTATTGACCGAATAAGATTTTACCCGCACTTTGTTTGTGTGGTTCAAATTCGAGTTTAACAATCGCCTATGAAAGGCAACCCAAAAGTGGGCTATCGATTTAAATGAAACAGAACGTAGTCGGGTAGTGTCCTCAACTGGCCCAAACCACCCATAAAATGACGTCCATGGATCTGACCGTTCGGTCCAGTCCTGGTCCTAACCCAGGTCCTCACAGCGTGAAACAGTGGCAACTGAGCGGGACAGACTACCAACCACAGTCGGCCCTGAGGCATCGCAGCTCGGTCACAGGGACAGCCGACAGGCGCTTCAGTGCCTGGACCCCCATCACAAACAAGACCTCCAACCACCAGGTCAGCCAAGTGAGAAAAGACAGGCAATCATTTTATTTTCTCCTTTTCTTTTTGTCATGGTTTTCCACCACCTTGGCCTTCCCTACTAAAACAAATGTACACTTGAGTCATTTAGGAGAGCTGACTTACAGTAGTGAGTGCATGCATTTTTGTACTGGTGCCCTGTGGGAATCGAACACACAACCCAGCGTTGGTAGCGCCATGCTCTACCAACTGAGCCACAAGGGACAAATCCCCATATAATTTGTACATCTATTCATTCTAGGCTACTATATTTTTGCAACAAAAAAAAAGAAGCATTCTGCGTCCCTGCCATTGTGCCCTTGAGCACAATTACTCTGGGGCCAGCTGACCCATTGCTTCAAGCCCCTTGGGCTGTGCTCGTGTCTCGGGGTAGGCTGTGTGTGCGTGTGTCGGGGTGTGTTGGGTTGTGAGCCTAAAGGTACATTTCCTCCTCTGTAAGTTAATGTAGCCTACTTCTTGTTTTATGACCTGTCAGTTGTTTGAGGAGCGGACGACCCTGGCGCTTCACTGGTTTGACCTTTGGACTGACCGCCAGAGAAAACTCTTCCTCCGGGCGCTGCTGTCACAATGCTCCAACTCCCAGCTCAAGTAAGGACTTCTGACAGACAGGCCTATTGTTATGGTTTATCTGGATCCCCATTTAGCTTTTGTAGAAGCTGCAGCTATTCTTCCTGGGGTCCACAAAAAAACAATTCACATGACAAGTAACAAAACACTGATAGACAAGGACAGTCGCACAAATATTAAATACAATGATATACAAACAATAAAAAAATAATGTGTTAGAGTGTCGTGTGTGTGTGTGTGGGTCCCCTCACAGTCCTTGCCGTTCTATGAAATGTTGTTTAATCTGTATTTTTCTAAAGGTAATTTTGTTTGCTTGAGTAATTGGAGATGGGAGTTCCATGCAATCATGACTCTGTATAATACCGTGCGTTGCCGTTAATTAGTTTTGGACTTGGGGACTGTGAAGAGACCCCTGGTGGCATGTCTTGTGGTGGTATGTATGGGGTGTGTGAGCTGAATGTTATTTGATTATGCAGACAATCTGGAATTGTCATCACAGTAAACATTTCTCATAAAAACTACAAGAAAAGCAGTTCATCTCTCGTCAACCCTCGACCTGGAAAGACTGGTATGTTGTTAGTTCTGTATGTGCAGTTAAGGGGCAAGGCGTGCAGCTCTGTCAATATGACTTGACCATGATAATTGACCATCCAATGTTATACCTAGGAGTTTAGCTTCCTCAAGTTGCTCAATGGTCACACTCTTTATGCACAACTCCAGTTGAGGTCTTAGGGAATGTTTTACACCAAAGCCAATTATTTCATTTTTTTTTAGATGTTTTTAAGACCAGTTTATTATTAATCACCCATTCTGATACTGACTGTAACTCTTTATTTAAAAATTGTAGTGTGGAATCATCCACATACATGGTCATTCTAGCTTTGTGTAAAACCAGTGGCAAATCATTTGTAAAAAAAAATAGAGAACGGTAACGGCCTAAGGCAACTGCCCTGAGGGACACCGCACTGTACATATCTGATTTTAAAGAAGCTTTCATTGAAGAACACCTGCTGGGTTCTATTGGATAAATAAATCTTCAACCATGTGATGGCAGGTGATGTAAAGTCATAGCAAGTTAGTTTCTTATAGTAATTTATGGTCAATAACATCAAAGGCTGCACTGAAATATAACACTACAGCTCCAACTATCATCGTATTATCAATTTCTTTTAACCAATCATCTGTCACCTGGGTGCGGCCCGTCAGGAAGTCCAGGATCCAGTTGCAGAGGGAGATGTTCAGTCCCAGGGTCCTTCGCTTAGTGGTGAGCTTGGAGGGCACTATGATGTTGAACTCTGAGCTGTAGTCAATGAAGAGCATTCTCACATACGTTTTCCTTTTGTCCAGACGGGGAAATCAAATCAAGTCAAGTCAAACTTTATTTGTCACATGTGCCGAATACAAAAAGTGTAGACCTGACCGTGAAATGCTTATTACAAGCCTTTAACCAACAGTGCAGTTCAAGAAGAGTTAAAAAAATATTTACCAAATAAACTAAAGAAAAAAGTAACACAATAACATAACAATAACAAGGCTATATACAGATAGTACCGGTACCAAGTCACTGTGCGGGGCTACAGGTTAGTTGAGGTCATTTGTACATGTAGGTAGGGGTGAAGTGACTATGCATAGATAATAAACAGCAAGTAGCAGAAGTGTACAAAAATAGTCCGGTGGCCATTTGATTAATTGTTCAGCAGTCTTATGGCTTGGGGGTAGAAGCTGTTAAGGAGCCTTTTGGTCCTAGACTTGGCGCTCCCGGTACCGCTTGCTGTGCGGTACCGCAGTCTATGACTTGGATGACTGGAGTCTGACAATTTTATGGGCTTTCCTCTGACACCGCCTGGTATAGAGATCCTGGATGGCAGGAAGCTTGGCCCCAGTGATGTACTGGGCCGTACGCACTACCCTCTGTAGTGCCTTGCGGTCGGAGGCCGAGCAGTTGCCATACCAGGCGGTGATGCAACCAGTCAGGATGCTCTCGATGGTGCAGCTGTAGTACATATTGAGGATCTGGGGACCCATGCCAAATCTTTTCAGTCTCCTGAGGGGGAAAAGGTTTTGTCGTGCCCTCTTCACGACTGTCTTGGTGTGTTTGGACCATGATAGTTCGTTGGTGATGTGGAAACCAAGGAACTTGAAACTCTCGACCCGCTCCACTACAGCCCCGTTGATGTTAATGGGGGTCTGTTTGGCCTGCCTTTTCCTGTAGTCCACAATCAGCTCCTTTGTCTTTCTCACATTGAGGGAGAGGTTGTTGTCCTGGCAACCACACTGCCAGGTCTCTAACCTCCCTATAGGCTGCCTCATCGTTGTCGGTGATCAGGCCTACCACCTTTGTGTCGTCAGTAAACTTAATGATGGTGTTGGAGTCGGGTTTGACCACGCAGTCGTGGGTGAACAGGGAGTACAGGAAGGGGACTAAGTACACACCCCTGAGGGGCCCCAATGTTGAGGATCAGCGTGGCAGACATGTTGTTGCCTACCCTTACCACCTGGGGGTGGTCCGTCAGGAAGTCTAGGATCCAGTTGCAGAGGGAGTTGTTTAGTCCCAGGGTCCTTAGCTTACTTCATGCATGTAACTGATGAGCTTCGTGGGCACTATGGTGTTGAACGCTGAGCTGTAGTCAATGAACAGCAGGAACATTCTCACACATTCTCACATAGGTGTTCCTTTTGTCCAGGTGGGAAAGGGCAGTGTGGAGTGCGATTGAGATTGCGTCATCTGTGGATCTGTTGGTGCAGAATGCTAAATGGAGTCGGTCTAGGGTATCCGGGAGGATGCTGTTGATGTGAGCAATGACCAGCCTTTCAAAGCACTTCATGGCTACCAACGTGAGTGCTACGGGGCGGTGATCATTTAAGCAGGTTACCTTCGCTTCCTTGGGCACAGGGACTATGGTGGTCTGCTTGAAACATGTAGGTATTACAGACTCAGTCAGGGAGAGGTTGAAAATGTTAGTGAAGACACTTGCCAGTTGGTCCGCGTATACTTTGAGTACACGTCCTGGTAATCCATCTGGCCCGCGACTTTTGAATGTTGACCTGTTTAAAGGTCTTGCCCACATCGGCTACCGAGAGCGTTATTACACAGTCGTCTAGAACAGCTGGTTCTCTCGTGCATGCTTCAGTGTTGCTTGCCTCGAAGCGAGCATAAAAGGCATTTAGCTCATCTGGTAGGCTTGTATAACTGGGAAGCTCGCGGCTGGGTTTCCCTTTGTAGTCCGTAATAATTTTCAAGCCCTGCCACATCCGACGAGCGTCAGAGCCGGTATAGTAGGATTTGATTTTAGTCCTGTGTTGACGCTTTGCCTGCTTGATGGTTCGTTCGCTGTTCAGTGTTGTCATTTAACTGAGTTGCTCCACTTTAGTGATTTAAAATGATTGGCAATATCAGGGGCTTCTCTTCTTTACCATTAAGTAGTGTTACCTCGGCAACAGGTAACTTTCAGCTTCATCTGAGAAGGCCACTTTCCACTGTCTCGTGCATCTGAAAGTCTACTAGTATCGGGGTCCTATTCCGTCGCTGTTCATGGTTCTTGTGCATCTGAAAGTCTACTAGTATCGGGGTCCTATTCCGTCGCTGTTCATGGTTCTTGTGCATCTGAAAGTCTACTAGTATCGGGGTCCTATTCCGTCGCTGTTCATGGTTCTTGTGCATCTGAAAGTCTACTAGTATCGGGGTCTTTTTCCGTCGCTGTTCATGGTTCTTGTGCATCTGAAAGTCTACTAGTATCGGGGTCCTATTCCGTCGCTGTTCATGGTTCTTGTGCATCTGAAAGTCTACTAGTATCGGGTCCTATTCCGTCGCTGTTCATGGTTCTTGTGCATCTGAAAGTCTACTAGTATCGGGTCCTATTCGTCGCTGTTCATGGTTCTTGTGCATCTGAAAGTCTACTAGTATCGGGTCCTATTCCGCCGCTGTTCATGGTTCTTGTGCATCTGAAAGTCTACTAGTATCGGGGTCCTATTCCGTCGCTGTTCATGGTTCTTGTGCATCTGAAAGTCTACTAGTATCGGGGTCCTATTCCGTCGCTGTTCACTGTCTCGTGCATCTGAAAGTCTACTAGTATCGGGGTCCTATTCCGTCGCTGTTCATGGTTCTTGTGCATCTGAAAGTCTACTAGTATCGGGGTCCTATTCCGTCGCTGTTCATGGTTCTTGTGCATCTGAAAGTCTACTAGTATCGGGGTCCTATTCCGTCGCTGTTCATGGTGCTGCGATCTTTGTCGCCGCTATTAGCTAGCTCGTTTACGTTAGCACCACGGTTGAATACTTTACTCTTGTGAAAAATGAATCACACCAGCAGACACTGCAATTCAAATCAAACGTTTATTTATACAGCACATTTCAGACACAGATGCAACGCAATGTATGTTACAGGAAAATGAATAAAACACAATATATAGATGACAGCCATGATGGGAGTTTAAACAGTATAGCAGAGAACAAGTAAAAACCGAAATAAATCTCTCTCTATATATATATATATATACTGAATGTACTGTATGTAACAGCCCTGTAGATTGAACAGGCTGTCTGCTCAAATAGTCCCATCTACTAGTCCTAGGCTATAGTTAGATAGACCCCATATATATGCAGGGGACAAGGGAATCAGCACGCTCACTTCAAGTGCACACTATTAAGACACATCCCTAGTGTTTTGCCCCTGATCTCCGTCATGTAAAAGAACTACTGAATTACTGCACACAACCTGTTCATGTGGTAGTGACTATTTAGAGATGTGTAGGGGTGCTGTAGTGCATGTGTAGTTTATGCAGTACTCAAGATACACAAGTAGAGCTTTGTAGTTTTCAGTAGGACAATAGTAGTGTTTCCAGTAGTAATCAGGTAGAGATTTTTACCACTTGTTTGTTTTGTGAATAAGTAGTCAAAGCACTACATGCAGACTACACCGGTTTTTTTCAGTAGTGATCAGTAGAGTTTGGCAGCTCGTGGCTGCACTTCCTGTGCTCACGACCACAGAAGAAGACAAAATAAGAAGTGGTTGATTGTTGTTAGCTAGCTACTGTTTTGACAATCCCGAATGTAATCGTCTTCCATCCTTCGTCATCCTGTCTTTCATAACCCTTATGCTGGTACCATCTGTAAGTGTAACTTTCCTTTATGTTTTATGAATTATTTCATGTCATTGTTTAGCCGTATATATATATCTTGTAACCACATCAAAAAGATTGTTAGCCAAAGTGGTCTTAGCCGTTAGCCGTTTTCATGTAGCAGTGGAGGCTGCTGAGTGGAGGACAGGCTCATAATAATGGCTGGAAATTAGCGAATGGAATGGCATCAAACACATGGAACTCATGTGTTATGATATATTTGATACCATTCCGCCTATTCCGCTCCAGCCATTACCACGAGCCCGTCCTCCCTAATTAAGGTTGCCACCAACCTCCTGTGCTATGTAGCCTCTGTTTTCATCATGCATGTAATAAGTGTGTGTGTTGGTATGCAAATGTACAGTATTTTCATATTAATATACTTAACCATTTTATTTACCTTTTTTTGACCTGTTGCCAAGGAGGCCCTCGACATAAGACTGGAGGCCATTGTTGGTAAGATTGATATTGTTTATATAATGTTTTTCAGTGTTGTCTTACAGTGGAATTCGGAAAGTATTCAGACCCCTTGACTTTTTCCACATTTTACAGCCTTATTCTAAAATCAATTAAACATTTTTTTTTTCTCATCAATCTACACACAATACCCCATAATGACATCACAATACCCCATAATGACATCACAATACCCCATAATCGCAAACACAGTTTTTTAGAAATGTTTGCAAATTATTATTTTTTTAATTATAGTATTCAGTCCTTTTGCTATGAGACTCGAAACTGAGCTCAGGTGCATCCTGTTTCCGTTGATCATCCTTGAGATGTTTCTACAACTTGATTGGAGTCCACCTGTGGTAAATTAAATTGATTGGACATGATTTGGAAAGGCACACGCTTGTCTTTGTTAGGTCCCACAGTTGACAGTGCATGGCAGAGCAAAAACCAAGCCATGAGGTCTGTTCAAAAAGAAAACTGCTATTGCAACCTCTTTGCAGTAAAGGAATTGAGACCAAAAGCTCAAGAGAAGTTTCAAGTGTTTTAATACCAAGGATCCAGTCAGCTGAGTTCATCCATTTAGAAAGGTCACAACACATCTTATACTCTTCCCTTGTAGGCGTCACCTCCCCAGCTATACATTTTATGACCCCAATGACTTGCCCTCCTTTCCCCTGGGGCATGTCCATGGTCCTCTCTTTGTCTAGCTAGAAGTCAGAATCACAACCCTGTCCATCTTGATTCTGGACCTGACCCTTCTCTCTGATCCTAGGCAGTTATCAGATTAGGTCAACCTTTTTTTTTAAATTAGCATAAACACAGTTTCATGGCCTGAACTCCATTAATTCTCACAGTAATCATTCACAAAACAGGATACAAACAAACTACAGTTGAAACTTGAAACATGTTACATTTTAACAGAATCCATCAGGTCAAAGCAATTGTCCATAAAGCTCCGAGACAGGATTGTGTCGAGGCAACAGATCTGGGGAAGGGTACCAAAAAAATTCTGCAAGCATTGAAGGTCCCCAAGAACACGGTGGCCTCCTTCCTTCTTAAATGGAAGAAGTTTGGAACTACCAAGACTTTTCCTAGAGCTGGCCACCTGGCCAAACTGAGCAATCGGGGGAGAAGGGCCTTGGTCAGGGAGGTGACCAAGAACCCAATGGTCACTCTGACAGGTCACTCTTCTGTGGAGTTCACAGAGTTCTTCTGTGGAGATGGGAGAACCTTCCAGAAGGACAACCATCTCTGCAGCACTCCACCAATCAGGCCTTTTATAGTGGAGTGGCCAGACAGAAGCCACTCCTCAGTAAAAGGCACATGACAGCCCGCTTGGAGTTTGCCAAAAGTCACCTAAAGGACTCTCACACCATGAGAAACAAGATTCTCTGGTCTGATGAAACCAAGATTGAACTCTTTCAAAAATGTATAAAAACCTGTTTTTGCTTTGTCGTTATGGGGGTAGTGTGTGTAGATTGATACGTTTTTAAAAAAAATCAATTTTTAGAATGAGGCTGTAATGTAACAAAATGTGGAAAAAGTCAAGGGGTCTGAATACTTCCCGAATGCACTGTGTGTGTCCTCTGTTAGCAGATGATTGATAATGGCTTATAATTGGTTGTCTCTTGTGCTCGTCTTTATTTTCTAAAAGGTTACGGGTTGGAATCAGAAGATAAGTTAAGTCAAAGCTGAATGAAGACAAGGCCTCAAATGGATAAAAAAAAATGTTTTTTTGTAATGAATGAATTTATTAAATGTAATAAATTAAATAAAAACAATTGAAATTATTTTTGTGTACGTTTTGTTTCTTGTGTGATGAACATGTAGGGATTGAGTATGATGCAGCGGCAATGTGTAGTAATTCAATAGTAAAACATGAATTATGTGGGGAAATGTGTAGGTTTTAAGTAATAGACACCCAACCGCTCAGTAGTTTACACTGTTGTCTTTAAGGGATTCAAAACAGGAAATACATAGTAGTGATACGTCCTAATGTTATCACTCATTTACCACTGTAATGACCAACGTTACATAAAACACTACTGGTTTCCTACACATCTCAATATCAATCCGGTAGTAAAAACCTGTTGATCTTGTGTAGTAATAATGTGAAGTAATTCAGTAGTACTTTTTCCATGATGGGGTTCTAATCTCTGACTCTGTGACCCTAGGTCCTGCAGGGATTGGCTGGATGGGGTTCTAATCTCTGACTCTGTGACCCTAGGTCCTGCAGGGATTGGCTGGATGGGGTTCTAATCACTGACTCTGTGACCCTAGGTCCTGCAGGGATTGGCTGGATGGGGTTCTAATCTCTGACTCTGTGACCCTAGGTCCTGCAGGGATTGGCTGGATGGGGTTCTAATCTCTGACTCTGTGACCCTAGGTCCTGCAGGGATTGGCTGGATGGGGTTCTAATCTCTGACTCTGTGACCCTAGGTCCTGCAGGGATTGGCTGGATGGGGTTCTAATCTCTGACTCTGTGACCCTAGGTCCTGCAGGGATTGGCTGGATGGGGTTCTAATCACTGACTCTGTGACCCTAGGTCCTGCAGGGATTGGCTGGATGGGGTTCTAATCTCTGACTCTGTGACCCTAGGTCCTGCAGGGATTGGCTGGATGGGGTTCTAATCTCTGACTCTGTGACCCTAGGTCCTGCAGGGATTGGCTGATGCAGATCGTGCCGGTGACGCGAGTGGACTTCACCTCCGTGTTGCCACGGTTCCTGTCTCTCTATGTGATGTCATTCCTGACCCCTCGTGACCTCTGCTCTGCCGCACAGGTCAGCTGGCATTGGAGGGTCCTGGCTGAACAGGTGAGCGGTGAAGGGTTAGAGGTTAGGGCTCGTTATCTCTCTCCATCGCTCCCTCTCTCTCTCTATTCCTCTTTCTCCCTTAAGTACTGTGAGGTTAACCGACCTCTTACCCCCTCTCTCTCTCCGTAGGACTGTCTTTGGTCGGTGAGGTGTGTGCGCCGGGGCTGGTTCCTGCCCTATAATCCAGGGGACAGAGAGTATGGTGGGTGGAAGAGCCACTATGTGTCCTGTGTGTCCACTCTGGACTGGCTGACACCCAGAGAGGCAGCACAAACGTACGGCACCCTCAACATGCCCTGCTCAGGAGAGAGGGAGGAGGAGGAGGAGAGACGCAGGGAGAGGAGGATCAGACAAACCATCAGGGAGAGAGTGGAGGAGCAGAAGAGTGAGTGAGTGGGGGAGAGGAGAGAGTGGAGGAGAGGAGAGAGTGGAGGAGAGGAGGAGAGTGGAGGAGAGGAGGAGAGAGAGGAAAAAAGTGGAGGAGAGGAGAGAGTGGAGGAGAGAGTGGAGGAGAGAGAGTGGAGGAGAGGAGAGAGTGGAGGAGAGAGAGGAGGAGAGTGGAGGAGAGGAGAGAGTGGAGGAGAGAGAGGAGAGTGGAGGAGAGGAGAGAGTGGAGGAGAGAGTGGAGGATAGGAGAGAGTGGAGGAGAGAGTTGAGGAGAGGAGAGAGTGGAGGAGAGAGTTGAGGGGAGAGGAGAGAGTGGAGGAGAGAGTGGAGGATAGGAGAGAGTGGAGGAGAGAGTGGAGGATAGGAGAGAGTGGAGGAGAGAGTGGAGGAGAGAGTGGAGGATAGGAGAGAGTGGAGGAGAGAGTGGAGGAGAGAGTGGAGGAGAGAGTGGAGGAGTGGAGAGAGTGGAGGAGAGGAGGAGAGTGGAGGAGAGGAGGAGCGGAGAGGAGGAGAAGGGGGAGGAGAGGATCGGCTATGTGGTGCTGTATGGCCCAGCTGGTAGAGCATGAGCCCAGGATAGTGGCTTTGGATAGAAGTATCTCTATTGCTGTGTTGGATAAGATACAGCGTTGGGGTCAGAGGTGGATGATATCTCCTTTCTCTGTGTTCTCCACAGGAGCTTTGCTGAAGTCCAGACCAGCCTGGAAGAGCAACAGCAACAGACCAGGGCGAATAGAGGTCAGCCGTACCCAGGGAGAGAGGCGGGTGCCTGGGAGAACGAGGAGCGTTCAGCCCTCTCCCTCCTGGTTGTCAGACAGGACGGGACGTCTCTGTTTATCCCCTGACGGCAGCCTTAACTTGACCCCCACTCTGACCCTGGAGAAGACCCAGCTCTCCAGCCATGTGAGGTCCCAGGCTATGGGGTGAGAGGCCTTGCCCAATCATAGATATAGACCTCACTTGTTTGGTTCATGGGCCAGTGTATGTAACGTGTGTGTGTTTGGTTCATGGCCAGTGTATGTAACGTGTGTGTTTGATACTGTATGGGTTCAGGGCCAGTGTATATAACGTGTGTGTTTGATACTGTATGGGTTCAGGGCCAGTGTATATAACGTGTGTGTTTGATACTGTATGGGTTCATGGCCAATGTATATAACGTGTGTGTTTGATACTGTATGGGTTCAGGGCCAGTGTATATAACGTGTGTGTTTGATACTGTATGGGTTCATGGCCAATGTATATAACGTGTGTGTTTGATACTGTATGGTTTCAGGGCCAGTGTGTATAACGTGTTTGTTTGATACTGTATGGGTTCATGGGCCAGTGTATATAACGTGTGTGTTTGATACTGTATGGTTTCAGGGCCAGTGTATATAACGTGTGTGTTTGATACTGTATGGGTTCAGGGCCAGTGTGTATAACGTGTGTGTTTGATACTGTATGGGTTCAGGGCCAGTGTATATAACGTGTGTGTTTGATACTGTATGGTTTCAGGGCCAGTGTGTATAACGTGTTTGTTTGATACTGTATGGTTTCAGGGCCAGTGTATATAACGTGTGTGTTTGATACTGTATGGTTTCAGGGCCAGTGTATATAACGTGTGTGTTTGATACTGTATGGGTTCAGGGCCAGTGTATATAACCTGTGTGTTTGATACTGTATGGTTTCAGGGCCAGTGTGTATAACGTGTGTGTTTGATACTGTATGGGTTCAGGGCCAGTGTATATAACGTGTGTGTTTGATACTGTATGGGTTCATGGCCAATGTATATAACGTGTGTGTTTGATACTGTATGGGTTCAGGGCCAGTGTATATAACGTGTGTGTTTGATACTGTATGGGTTCATGGCCAATGTATATAACGTGTGTGTTTGATACTGTATGGTTTCAGGGCCAGTGTGTATAACGTGTTTGTTTGATACTGTATGGGTTCATGGGCCAGTGTATATAACGTGTGTGTTTGATACTGTATGGTTTCAGGGCCAGTGTATATAACGTGTGTGTTTGATACTGTATGGGTTCAGGGCCAGTGTGTATAACGTGTGTGTTTGATACTGTATGGGTTCAGGGCCAGTGTATATAACGTGTGTGTTTGATACTGTATGGTTTCAGGGCCAGTGTGTATAACGTGTTTGTTTGATACTGTATGGTTTCAGGGCCAGTGTATATAACGTGTGTGTTTGATACTGTATGGTTTCAGGGCCAGTGTATATAACGTGTGTGTTTGATACTGTATGGGTTCAGGGCCAGTGTATATAACCTGTGTGTTTGATACTGTATGGTTTCAGGGCCAGTGTGTATAACGTGTGTGTTTGATACTGTATGGGTTCAGGGCCAGTGTATATAACGTGTGTGTTTGATACTGTATGGTTTCAGGGCCAGTGTGTATAACGTGTGTGTTTGATACTGTATGGTTTCAGGGCCAGTGTGTATAACGTGTGTGTTTGATACTGTATGGGTTCAGGGCCAGTGTATATAACGTGTGTGTTTGATACTGTATGGGTTCAGGGCCAGTGTGTATAACGTGTGTGTTTGATACTGTATGGTTTCAGGGCCAGTGTATATAACGTGTGTGTTTGATACTGTATGGGTTCAGGGCCAGTGTGTATAACGTGTGTGTTTGATACTGTATGGTTTCAGGGCCAGTGTATATAACCTGTGTGTTTGATACTGTATGGTTTCAGGGCCAGTGTGTACAGTGGAGGTTGGTCCACTTCCACCAGCAGCAGACCCAGAGCCTCTCTCTCTCTCTCCTCTCCATCACCACCTCTTCTGCTACTGCTGTCCAACAGGATACCTGCCTACGAGGTGAGACATTTGGAGCAGGGAGAGTACTGATGTGGTCAAATATGAAGGTTATCAATTACCAGTAAACCAAATTCCAATTCCAAATGTTCCTCATTAAAAAGCATTGACAAGAATTTGAATGGATGAATAACATCTCTTCTCTCCTCTGCTAGTTGGTCCTGTGTGGTGTGAGAGTAGGAGTGGTGGTGGTTCTATACGATCACAGAGGGACCCTCCAGGCTCTGTTATCCCAGGCAGAGAGGGCTCTGGGTGGGCAGCGAGCTCAGAGACTGGGGGTGCTGGCTCCTGGAGGTACGGAGGAGATCACTCTGCTGCAAGGTGAGGATGGAACACTAGGTCAGGGATCATAGTTCACTGAAGGTCATAGTCACTGTTTGACCTTTGACCCCAGGCTGCAAGGTGACAGAGAGGAGTGTGCTGACCCCTGACTACAGGGAATTCTGGGAGAAGCTGTGTGGCTGGGTCGTTCCACCTGAGGAGGGAGGAGGGGTGGACATCTTCTGTCCCCTCGCAGCGTCTGGTGTGTAGATCGAGAGAATGGTTTATTTTCAAATTCAGAAAGGCGACATTACATGGTATCAATAGCAGCTAACACAATACATCCATCCACACAATAAAATCTACGAATCAGTCACTCAGACAATCGGTCACTCAGTCACTCAGACAATCGGTCACTCAAGCACAGAGAAAAACTACAACTCCCATTGTTCTCTGTCTCTCTGTCTCTGTCTCTCTGTCTCTGTCTCTGTCTCTCTGTCTCTGTCTCTGTCTCTCTGTGTCTCTCTCTCTCTGTCTCTGTCTCTGTCTCTCTGTCTCTCTGTCTCTGTCTCTCTGTCTCTCTGTCTCTCTCTCTCTCTCTCTCTCTGTCTCTCTCTCTCTCTCTCTCTCTCCCTCCCCCTCTCTCTCTCTTTCTCTCTCAGCCAGAGGAGTGCTGCTGGTCCAGTCTCTGTCTACTCTGACAGAGCTAGAGGTCTCAGCTCCTACTGGGATGGCCACCGGATGCTTCCAGAACAGTGAGTCAGGGAGGAATCACCGACCCTAGCAAGTTATTGTATATCAAGTGTGAACACCTATTGACCATGTTTAATAGGGGCCAATCCAAATGAAGGCTCTCGCCCTTCTTCTCTCTCTCTCTCCCCCCTCCCTCCAGTCCTGAGTGAGTGGTCGTGTAGCAGCGGTGACAGTGCCAGGACCGGGGTTAGGGGTGTGTGTGAGTCCCCCGCCCAGCGCTACGTGTGTGAGGGTGTGTTACAGGGATGGAGCTGGCAGACCCAGTGGCTGGAGGAGGCTCTAGGAGCCCTGAGGGACCATCTGGGGCCACAACTACCACGACTGAGTTTGGACACCAGGGGACGAGTACTGGGTAGGAAACACACACACCCACACCCACACACACACCCGAGGTCAGTTTCTGTGGGACTCTGGTCCTAGAGCAGCTGAGTGTGTTTGTATACACTGACTGCACAAAACATTAGGAACATCTTCTTAATATTGAGTTGCACCCCTTTTGTCCTCAGAACAGCATCAATTCGTCGGGGTCATGGACTCTACAAGGTGTCGAAAGCGTTCCACAGGGATGCTGGTCCATGTTGACACCAATGCTTCCCACAGTTGTCAAGTTGTCTGGATGTCCTTTGGGTGGTGGATCATTCTTGAGACACACAGGGAACTGTTGAGCGTGAAAAACCCAGCAGCATTGCAGTTCTTGACACAAACCGGTGCGCCTGGCACCTACTACCATACCCGGTTCAAAGGCACTTAAATATTTTATCTTGTTCATTCAAACCTCTGAATGGCACACATACATAATCCATGTCAATTATCTCAAGGATTAAAGATCCTTCCTTAACCTGTCTCTTCCCCTTCATCTACACTGATTGAAGTGGATTTAACAAGTGACATCAATAAGGGATCGTAGCTTTAACCTGGATTCACCTGGTCAGTCTATGATCAGTCTTTTGTCATGGAAAGTCCTGGAAAAGAGCAGGTTTGTAATGTTCTGTAAAGTCAGTGTGAGTGTGTGATCTGTTCCTAGGTCAGTTTCTATGGGAGGCGGTAGCTCTAGATCATCTGAGTGTCTCTAAGGAAGTGACTGTAGCTCTGACGGAGGGCCTCACAGCACTAGCAACAGAGGAGGTGAGTTACAACACTCAAATAAAACACTTCCTTCAAATGGATTAAAAACATTATTCTTTGACCTTTGCTTCTCTCTCTGTCTCTGTCTCTGTCTCTGTCTCTGTCTCTGTCTCTGTCTCTCTCTCTCTCTCTCTCTCTCTCTCTCTCTCCTCCATGCTTCAGACCAGACCTCTGGAGTTCCTCTCTCTCTTCCTGAGACGATGGGGGGAGAAAAGGAAAGATATAAATGGAGGAGAGGAGACAGAAGGAGGAGAGAGGAGCTCTGTGTTTCTGACAGAGAGGGGTCCACACAGACTCCTCAGTCCCATCCCAGAGATACAACAGGTGTGTGTGTGTGTGTGGGTGAGCATTTATACTTCAGATATACTTCAAATATCTGTCTCTGTCTGTCTGTCTGTCTGTCTGTCTGTCTGTCTGTCTCTCTCTCTGTCTCTCTGTCTGTCTGTCTGTCTGTCTGTCTCTCTCTGTGTTCTCTGTCTAGGAGTGGCGTGGTGTAGTGGTGAGGGAGCTGTATATCAGTGAGCGTGTTTACGTGAGGAGGCTGGAGTCAGTGAAGAGGATCTACCATGATCCTCTGCTGTCAGCTCTTCAGTCTAACAGAGCCATCCTCAGCTCAGCTCACATCAACATGGTCCTCACACCTCTAACACACATACTGGACGTCAACAGGTACACACACAAACACGGATGCACATACACACACATACTGGACACATGTACACACACTCCCTCTCTCCCTTTCTTTTGACACTATTGTGCATGTGTGTGTCAGGTTGTTTCTATCAGAGCTGGGGTCTAGATTGCAGCAGTGGGAGGCTGATCAGTGTGTAGGTGATGTGTGTGTGAAATTCTGCTCCAAACTCCGAGTGTACACCAACTACCTCAACAACTACCCTACTGCCCTACTCACCATAGACAAGGGAAGTACACTCTTCTTCTTCTCTCTCTTCTGTCTCTCTCTCTCTCTCTCTCTCTCTCTCTCTCTCTCTCTCTCTCTCTCTCTCTCTCTCTCTCTCTCTCTCTTTCTGTCTCTGTGTCTCTCTCTCTTTCTCTCTTTCTGTCTCTGTGTCTCTCTCTGTCTCTGTGTCTCTCTCTCTCATTCTCACTCTCCTTCACACACAGGTGTTTGTGTATTGTATGTGTGTGTGTTTTGTGTTGCAGTGCAGAGAGATGAACCCTGCTTTCCGAGCTTTCCTAAAGAGACAAGACAGAACCCTGGAGACACACATGCTGAGGTATGTTAGTGTGGGACTCTAGAGCTCTGGGTTGTTAGTGTGGGACTCTAGAGCTCTGGGTTGTTAGTGTGGGACTCTAAAGCTCTGGGTTAATAGTGTGGGACTCTAGAGCTCTGGGTTGTTAGTGTGGGACTCTAGAGCTCTGGGTTGTTAGTGTGGGACTCTAAAGCTCTGGGTTAATAGTGTGGGACTCTAGAGCTCTGGGTTGTTAGTGTGGGACTCTAGAGCTCTGGGTTGTTAGTGTGGGACTCTAGAGCTCTGGGTTGTTAGTGTGGGACTCTAAAGCTCTGGGTTGTTAGTGTGGGACTCTAGAGCTCTGGGTTGTTAGTGTGGGACTCTAGAGCTCTTGGTTGTTAGTCTGGGACTCTAGAGCTCTGGGTTGTTAGTGTGGGACTCTAGAGCTCTGGGTTGTTAGTGTGGGACTCTAGAGCTCTGGGTTGTTAGTGTGGGACTCTAAAGCTCTGGGTTGTTAGTGTGGGACTCTAGAGCTCTGGGTTGTTAGTGAGGGACTCTAGAGCTCTGGGTTGTTAGTGTGGGACTCTAAAGCTCTGGGTTGTTAGTGTGGGACTCTAGAGCTCTGGGTTGTTAGTGTGGGACTCTAGAGCTCTGGGTTGTTAGTGTGGGACTCTAGAGCTCTGGGTTGTTAGTGTGGGACTCTAGAGCTCTGGGTTGTTAGTGTGGGACTCTAAAGCTCTGGGTTGTTAGTGTGGGACTCTAGAGCTCTGGGTTGTTAGTGTGGGACTCTAGAGCTTTGGGTTGTTAGTGTGGGACTCTAGAGCTCTGGGTTGTTAGTCTGGGACTCTAGAGCTCTGGGTTGTTAGTGTGGGACTCTAGAGCTCTGGGTCGTTAGTCTGGGACTCTAAAGCTCTGGGTTGTTAGTGTGGGACTCTAGAGCTCTGGGTCGTTAGTGTGGGACTCTAGAGCTTTGGGTTGTTAGTGTGGGACTCTAGAGCTCTGGGTTGTTAGTCTGGGACTCTAGAGCTCTGGGTTGTTAGTGTGGGACTCTAGAGCTCTGGGTCGTTAGTCTGGGACTCTAAAGCTTGGGTTGTGTGTGTGTGTGTGTGTGTGTGTGTGTGTGTGTGTGTGTGTGTGTGTGTGTGTGTGTGTGTGTGTGTGTGTGTGTGTGTGTGTGTGTGTAGTCTGCAGGAGCTGTTGCTGTGTCCAGTGTGGCGTATGGAGGAGTATTTAACTCTGCTGCAGGCGCTGTCTCTACACACTGTCTCTCAACACTCCGATCACACACAGCTGTCTGGCGTATTGGACACACTCACCCACTACAGGGACTTCATACGCAAGGTAGAACACACAGTTACCCGCTACAGGGTAGAACACACAGTTACCCACTACAGGGTAGAACACACAGTTACCCACTACAGGGTAGAACACACAGTTACCCACTACAGGGACTTCATACGCAAGGTAGAACACACAGTTACCCACTACAGGGTAGAACACACAGTTACCCACTACAGGGTAGAACACACAGTTACCCACTACAGGGTAGAACACACAGTTACCCACTACAGGGACTTCATACGCAAGGTAGAACACACAGTTACCCGCTACAGGGTAGAACACACAGTTACCCACTACAGGGACTTCATACGCAAGGTAGAACACACAGTTACCCACTACAGGGTAGAACACACAGTTACCCGCTACAGGTACTTTATACGCAAGGTAGAACACACAGTTACCCTCTACAGGGACTTTATACACAAGGCAGAACACACAGTTACCCACTACAGGGACTTCATACGCAAGGTAGAACACACAGTTTCCCGATACAGGGTAGAACACAGTTACCCGCTACAGGGACTTTATACACAAGGTAGAACAAACAGTTACCCACTACAGGGACTTCATACGCAAGGTAGAACACACAGTTACCCACTACAGGGACTTCATACGCAAGGTAGAACACACAGTTACCCGCTACAAGGTAGAACACACAGTTACCCGCTACAGGGTAGAACACACAGTTACCCGCTACAGGGTAGAACACACAGTTACCCGCTACAGGGTAGAACGCACAGTTACCCGCTACAGGGTAGAACACACAGTTACCCGCTACAGGGTAGAACACACAGTTACCCGCTACAGGGTAGAACACACAGTTACCCGCTACAGGGTAGAACACACAGTTACCCGCTACAGGGTAGAACACACAGTTACCCGCTACAGGGTAGACCACACATTTACCCGCTACAGGGTAGAACACACAGTTACCCGCTACAGGGTAGAACACACAGTTACCCGCTACAGGGACTTGACTGAATATAAGCAAGTGACGTCTGCTAAATAATCAAGTCAGGTTTCTCCAGAAAAAAATCATTCTAAATAACTGGATTTATTTACAAATTAGTTGAAAATGTCTCACCCCATGTTCAACAATGGCCTTTTTATCGCTCACTCTAGGTTAAATAAAAACGAAATCTCCAAAATATTGTTACTTTTTAAACAAAGCGATTATTATTATTGATTAATTTAGAATTATATAAAAGCCCGTTAGATATTCTCACAGATCATAACTGGACAATTCCCCTTAGATATTAATTTAGAGTCCTCTAAATGTAATTATTGGCAGAGAGTCACGTCATTGGAAAAAAATATTTTCCGATATACTGTAGGCCTACCAAATGAGTCTCACTAGTGTTGAGTAATGTGCTGTTGAAAATAGTGTAGGTCCTATTTATTTAAAGAGCATATTGAAAGCCTACAACTATTTCAGAACCTTTTCGCGCTGCTCTGAGGCAAGCATGTGGACTGGTCTTGATAAATCAATGAGATTTTTATTTTCACTTAAATATTGGAACAAAGTTTCCTAATGAAGGCAAACAATTTAGAATCCTCCAATCCTGTAGCCTACTTCCGACCGTCACGTTGTACAGCGTAACGGAAACCCTGAGAGTTTCGTTTTTTCGTTTATCTCTGAATAGAAACACCATAATATTAATCAAATGAATTAAGTATGTAATTACAAAAAAGGTTTTAAATTCTCGGGTAATGCCAGTATGGAATACTATCAACTGCTTCTCAAAGATGCCCTCTGGTGGTCAAACTAGCAATAACTTGCAGTAACAGAAGAAATGGCTGAGAATGAAATGACCTGCCACAGAATGCTGCAGCAGCATGCAGGGTGTACCGCAGTATGACGCAACTTTTAAAGGAGGAACCACTGACACAGACACATCACTCCTGTCCAAACCCCAGCTCCATTCTGAATTATATTATTATTCTCTCTCTCTCTCTCTCTGTCTCTGTCTCTGTCTCTGTCTCTCTGTCTCTCTCTTTTACTCAGCTGAAGAGGAACTCAGAGAAAGCCGTGAGGATGCAGGAGACCCAGGGAATGATCCGGGGCTGTCCAGTAAGACCAAAGATAGATCAATGAGACAGATATTTCACTGGATGTATAAATGTGAAGCATCCAGTTGGCGTTTCCACTCACTACCAAATATGGTGATGAGAGGAAGCCCGCTGGCGGGCAATGGGAGAAGATGTAACAAGATGGATTTTGGCTGACATTCTGCCAATCTTCTCATCAATTAAACATTTGATCTCAATACAGTTTGATGTGGCCAAAACTAGAATCTGTTATGAACAGTGGACAAAGTTTTGTAGACTTTACCCTTTGCAAAAGTTTTAAAAATCGTGTTGTTTAGAAGGAGCGGAAAGGCAAATTGAGTTATTGCACATGCGCACTTCCCAGAGTAGGTTTCCCTAACGGAAATATGCAGATGTATACTAGTACGCGCCAATAGGATATCGGCAGCGCGTGCGTGCTTGGCTCTGCCCACCTCCTTGCTTGTTTTACCCACTATGACTCATTTGTTCCCATTGGAAACGACAAGCTGTGATCTCTCTTGGTTTAGTTATAAAAATCTTTGGTAAGACTCTAACACTCGTCCCTCTTACAACCATAATTGTCCTAATAAACTATACTGAAGAAAAGTATAGCGCAACATGTAAAGTGTTGGTCCCATGTTTCATGAGCTGAAATAAAAGATCCCAGAAATTTTCCATGTACAAAAAGCTTATTTCTCTCAAATGTTCTGCACAAATTTGTTTACATTCCTGTTAGTGAGCATTTCTACTTTGCGAAGATAATCCATCCACCTGACAGTTGTGGCATATCAAGAAGCTGATTAAACAGCATGATCATTACACAGGTGCACCTTGTGCTGGGGACAATAAAAGGCCACTCTAAAATGTGCAGTTTTGTCACACAACACAATGCCACAGATGTCTCAAGTTTTGAGGGAGCGTGCAATTGGCATGCTGACTGCAGGAATGTCCACTAGAGCTGTTGCCAGAGAATTTAATGTTCATTTCTCAACCATAAGCCGCCTCCAATGTCGATTTTAGAGAATTTGGCAGTACATCCAACCGGCCTCACAACCTCAGACCACGTGTAACCACGCCAACCCGGGACCTCCACATCCGGCCTCACAACCTCAGACCACGTGTAACCACGCCAACCCGGGACCTCCACATCCGGCCTCACAACCTCAGACCACGTGTAACCACGCCAACCCGGGACCTCCACATCCGGCCTCACAACCTCAGACCACGTGTAACCACGCCAACCCGGGACCTCCACATCCGGCCTCACAACCTCAGACCACGTGTAACCACGCCAACCCAGGACCTCCACATCCGGCCTCACAACCTCAGACCACGTGTAACCACGCCAACCCAGGACCTCCACATCCGGCCTCACAACCTCAGACCACGTGTAACCACGCCAACCCGGGACCTCCACATCCGGCCTCACAACCTCAGACCACGTGTAACCACGCCAACCCGGGACCTCCACATCCGGCCTCACAACCTCAGACCACGTGTAACCACGCCAGCCCAGGACCTCCACATCCGGCTTCTTCACCTGTGGGATCCTCTGAGACCAGCCACCTGGACAGCTGATGAAACTGTGGGTTTTACACAACTGAAAAATTTCTGCACAAACTGTCAGGAACTGTCTCAGGAAAGCTCATCTGTGTGCTGGTCGTCCTCACCAGGGTCTTGACATGACTGCAGTTCAGCGTCGTAACCGACTTCAGTGGGAAAATGCTCACCTTCAACGGCCACTGGCACGCTGGAGAAGTGTCTTCACGGATGAATCCCGGTTTCAACTGTACTGGGCAGATGGCTGACAGTGTGTATGGAGTTGTGTGGGTGAGCAGTTTGCTGATGTCAACGTTGTGAACAGAGTGCCCGATGGTGGAGGTGGGGTTATGGTATGGGCAGGCATGAGCTACAGACAACAAACACAATTGCATTTTATCGATGGATAATTTGAATGCACAGAGATACTGTGACGAGATCCTGAGGCCCATTGTCGTGTCATTCATCCACCACCATCACCTCATGTTTCAGCATGATAATGCACAACCCCATGTCGCAAGGATCTGTACACAATTCCTGGAAGCTGAACATGTCCCAGTTCTTCCATGGCCTGCATACTCACCAGACATGTCACCCAATGAGCATGTTTGGGATTCTCTGTATCGACATGTACGACAGCGTGTTCCAGTTCCCGCCAATATCCAGCAACTTCACACAACCATTGAAGAGGAGTGGGGACAACATTCCACAGACAACAATCAACAGCCTGATCAACTCTATGTGAAGGAGATGTGGATCATTAGCTTTAAAAAAAAAAATAAGCTGTGAATTGTTTGAAATTTGGGCAGCCTGAAGGGCAAAATTAACAAATAGATGATTGTCAGTGAAAAGTAGAGACTTCCAGCCAGGCATATCGTAATATTTCAGAATACAATCGCGGAAAAACCATCGTTTGGAAATCAAATGGCTCTTGCTGTAAAGAGAAGACAATTGAAATACTCAAAGCTGTCTTTTAGTTTTCCCAAATTCTCATCTTAATTGAGAGAACAGTTTAGCCTATCTTATTGACACCAGCGGAAAGAATCGGGCCAATTTTCCCTTGCAAAGAAAGGAGAAGAAACGTATCTGATATAAAATAAAACATCTATGTGAATGTTATTTGTCACAAGCTTTGTAAACAACAGGTGAAGACTAACAGTCTCCGGTGAGTGCGCCTATTCACTGTTTATCGTTGCTGTGTCATTGTTGAAAGTTTGTTTTTGAACAATAATTTCCTCCCTCTGGTTAGATGGACATCATCATATTGTATTTGTGTCTCTCCAGCTGGTAGGCGTTTTATATGGATCAGACAAGGTCGTTGTTTACTGTTTGTCAGGGTCAGCAGAGTAGGCTACCCAGACATTTTGGTCGTATTAAAAAAGAGATTCTGCTAATGTCTCCGTATGTAAAGTAGAATTGCATGACATGTGTTGCTAAAAGGCCAAGATTTTCCTTTGCAAAGAAATGAGAAGAAACGTATCTGATATAAAATAAAAGATCTATGTAAATGTTATTTGTCACGTTCTTCGTAAACAACAGGTGAAGACTAACAGCGAAGTGCTTACAGGTTCTTCTCCAGAGGTAAAGATGAAAATTATCAAATAAAAATGGAAATAGTGACACGAGGAATAAATACACAATGAATAACAATAACGAGTACAAAATAACACGGCTATATACAGGCCTATAGCCTAAGGCTACTCTAAGGCATAATGCTCAGGTCTTTTTTGCGAACAACGATTGAGTTATATTTAAGCAATAAGGCACGAGAAGGTGTGGTATGCCCAATATACCACGGCTAAGGGCTGTTCTTATGTATGACGCAACACAGAGTGCAAAAATCGCTCCGCCATGTCTGACTGCACAGCACAGCCTCTATATTAGCGGGTTAGGGTCAAGTGCGGGTCTCAGATTTTCACTTTATCATATATATATATATATATAGGGGCGGAGTATGCTAGGGGTTCCCCGAGGTGCGGAGTATGCTAGGGGGTCCCCGAGGGGCGGAGTATGCTAGGGGTCCCCGAGGGGCGGAGTATGCTAGGGGTCTCGAGGCGGAGTATGCTAGGGGGTCCCGAGGGCGGAGTATGCTAGGGGTCCAGACGGGCGGAGTATGCTAGGGGGTCCCCGAGGGGCGGAGTATGCTAGGGGTCCCGAGGGGCGGAGTATGCTAGGGGGTCCCGAGGGGCGGAGTATGCTAGGGGTCCAGGCAGGCGGAGTATGCTAGGGGTCCCAGGCGGAGTATGCTAGGGGTCCCAGGGGCGGAGTATGCTAGGGGTCCAGACGGGCGGAGTATGCTAGGGGGTCTCAAGGGGCGGAGTATGCTAGGGGGTCTCAAGGGGCGGAGTATGCTAGGGGTTCCCCGAGGGGCGGAGTATGCTAGGGGGTCCCCGAGGGGCGGAGTATGCTAGGGGGTCCAGACGGGCGGAGTATGCTAGGGGTCCCAGGGGCGGAGTATGCTAGGGTCTCCCAGGGCGGAGTATGCTAGGGGGTCCAGACGGGCGGAGTATGCTAGGGGGTCCCCGAGGGGCGGAGTATGCTAGGGGGTCCAGACGGGCGGAGTATGTTAGGGGTCCCAGGCGGAGTATGCTAGGGGTCCCAGGGCGGAGTATGCTAGGGGGTCCCCGAGGGGCGGAGTATGCTAGGGGGTCCCCGAGGGGCGGAGTATGCTAGGGGGTCCCCGAAGGGCGGAGTATGCTAGGGGGTCCAGACGGGCGGAGTATGCTAGGGGTCTCAAGGGGCGGAGTATGCTAGGGGGTCTCAAGGGGCGGAGTATGCTAGGGGGTCTCAAGGGGCAGAGTATGCTAGGGTGTCCCCGAGGGACGGAGTATGCTAGGGGGTCCCCGAGGGGCGGAGTATGCTAGGGGTCCCAGGCGGAGTATGCTAGGGGGCCCTCCGAGGGGCGGAGTATGCTAGGGGTCCCAGGGGCGGAGTATGCTAGGGGTCCCAGGGGCGGAGTATGCTAGGGGGTCCAGACAGGGCGGAGTATGCTAGGGGTCCAGACGGGCGGAGTATGCTAGGGGTCCCAGGGCGGAGTATGCTAGGGGTCCAGACGGGCGGAGTATGCTAGGGGTCCAGACGGGCGGAGTATGTTAGGGGTCCCAGGGGCGGAGTATGCTAGGGGGTCCCCGAGGGCGGAGTATGCTAGGGGGTCCCCGAGGGGCGGAGTATGCTAGGGGGTCCAGACGGGCGGAGTATGCTAGGGGTTCCCCGAGGGGCGGAGTATGCTAGGGGTCCCGAGGGGCGGAGTATGCTAGGGGGTCCCAGGGGCGGAGTATGCTAGGGGGTCTCGAGGGGCGGAGTATGCTAGGGGGTCCCGAGGGGCGAAGTATGCTCCACTGTCTCAGTAAACCAGAAAGTTGTGATTTGATCATGTTTTGTCAATAGAGATGGATATTCATGTGTGTGTGTGTGTGTGTGTGTGTGTGTGTGTGTTTAGAACTTGTGTGAGGGGGGCAGACAGCTAATCACCACTCAGGACGCGGCTCTGCTTAAATGCCCTAGTGATGACATCACAGCCTCACTCAGGTAAGACCTCTCGGTAGCCTTTGATGTGAATGTGCCCGTATTCTCATCTCTGTGAGATACTAACAGTGTGTGTGTGTGTGTGTGTGTGTGTGTGTGTGTGTGTGTGTGTGTGTGTGTGTGTGTGTGTGTGACAGGATGTATGAACACGTTTCTGACGTGGGTCTGTTCTTGTTCAACGACGCAATGGTTCTGACCGAGAGGAATGTGTGTCACCGACCCTTCACACACACACACTGCGACACACACACCTTCCTGGCTTCTGTCGCCCTGCACAGCCTCACCCTCAGAGAGATCACAGACACGCGCTGTGAGTACAGACACACACACACACTGTACCAGTCAAAAGTGTGGACACACCTACTCATTGAATGTTTTTTCTTTATTTTAACTATTTTCTACATTGTAGAATAATAGTGAAGACAAACTATGAAATAACACATATGGAATCATGTAGTAACCAATTTTTTTTTAAACAAATCAAAATATTTTTTTTATTTGAGATTCTTCAAATAGCCACCCTTTGCCTTGATGACAGCTTTGCACACTCTTGGCATTCTCTCAACCAGCTTCACCTGGATTGCTTTTCCAACAGCCTTGAAGGAGTTTCCACATATGCTGAGCCACTCAATTGGGTCGAGGTCGGGTGATTGTGGAGGCCAGGTCATCTGATGCAGCCCTCCATCACTCTCCTTCTTGGTCAAATAGCCCTTACACAGCCTGGAGGTGTGTTCGGTCATTGTTGAAAAACAAATGATAGTTCCACTAAGTGCAAACCAGATGGGATGGCGTATCGCTGCAGAATGCTGTGGTAGCCATGCTGGTTAAGTGTGCCTTGAATTCTAAATAAATCACTGACAGTATCACCAGCCAAGCACCATCACACCTCCTCCTCCATGCTTCACGGTGGGAACCACACATACGGAGATCCTCCATTCACCTACTCTGCGTCTCACAAAGACACAGCGGTTGGAACCAAAAATCTCACATTTGGACTCATCAGAACAAAGGACATATTTCTCTAATGTTCACTGCTCGTGTTTCTTGGCCCAAGCAAGTCTTCTTATTATTGGTGTCCTTTAGTAGTGGTTTCTTTGCAGCAATATGACAATGAAGGCCTGATTCACGCAGTCTCCTCTGAACAGTTGATGTTGAGATGTGTCTGTTACTTGAACTCCGTGAAGCATTTATTTGAGCTGCAATTTCTGAGGCTGGTAACTCTAATGAACTTGGGTCTTCCTTTCCTGTGGCGGTCGTCATGAGAGACAGTTACATCATAGCTCTTGATGGTTTTTGCGACTGCGCTTGAAGAAATCTTCAAATTTTCCGAATTAACTGACCTTCATGTCTTACAGCAATGATGGACTGCCGTTTCTTATTTGAGCTGTTCTTGCCGTAATATGGACTTGGTCTTTTACCAAATAGGGCTATCTTCTGTATACCACACCTACCATGTCACAACACAATTGATTGGCTCAAACGCATTAAGAAGAAAAGGAATTCCACAAATTAACAAGGCACACCTGTTAATTGAAATGTATTCCAAATGACTACCTCATGAAGCTAGTTGAGAGATTGCCAAGAGTGTGCAAAGCTGTCATCAAGGCAAAGGGTGGCTACTTTGAAGACTCTCAAATATCAAATATATTTTGATTTTTTTAACACTTTTTTGGTTACTACATGATTCCATATGTGTTATTTCATAGTTTTGATATCTTCACTACTATTCTACAATGTAGAAAATAGTAAAAATAAAGAAAAACCCTTGAATAAGTAGGTGTGTCCAAACCTTTGACTGGTACTGTTCAACTGTTCTGCCTGCGGCTATGGAACCCTGACCTGTTCACCAGACATGCTACCTGTCCCAGACCTGCTGTTTTCAACTCTCTAGAGACAGCAGGAGCGGTAGAGATACTCTGAATGATCGGCTATGAAAAGCCAACTGACATTTACTCCTGAGGTGCTGACCTGTTGCACCCTCGACAACCACTGTGATTATTATTATTTGACCCTGCTGGTCATCTATGAACATTTGAACATCTTGGCCATGTTCTTTTATAATCTCCACCCAACACAGCCAGAAGAGGACTGGCCACCCCTCCAAGCTTGGTTCCTCTCTAGGTTTCTTCCTAGGTTCTGGCCTTTCTAGGGAGTTTTTCCTAACCACCGTGCTTTTACACCTGCATTGCTTTCTGTTTGGGGTTTTAGGCTGGGTTTCTGTACAGCACTCTGTGACATTAGCTGATGTAAGAAGGGCTTTATAAATACATTTGATTGAAAATAGATTGATTCTGTACATGCATACATACTACATACAGTGGGGAAAAAAAGTATTTAGTCAGCCACCAATTGTGCAAGTTCTCTCACTTAAAAAGATGAGAGAGGCCTGTAATTTTCATCATAGGTACACTTCAACTATGACAGACAAAATGAGAAAAAGAAATCCAGAAAATCACATTGTAGGATTTTTTATGAATTTATTTGCAAATTATGGTGGAAAATAAGTATTTGGTCAATAACAAAAGTTTATCTCAATACTTTGTTATATACCCTTTGTTGGCAATGACAGAGGTCAAACGTTTTCTGTAAGTCTTCACAAGGTTTTCACACACTGTTGCTGGTATTTTGGCCCATTCCTCCATGCAGATCTCCTCTAGAGCAGTGATGTTTTGGGGCTGTCGCTGGGCAACACGGACTTTCAAAGATTTTCTATGGGGTTGAGATCTGGAGACTGGCTAGGCCACTCCAGGACCTTGAAATGCTTCTTCTGAAGCCACTCCTTCGTTGCGGCGGTGTGTTTGGGATCATTGTCATGCTGAAAGACCCAGCCACGTTTCATCTTCAATGCCCTTGCTGATGGAAGGAGGTTTTCACTCAAAATCTCACGATACATGGCCCCATTCATTCTTTCCTTTACACGGATCAGTCAGTCCTGGTCCCTTTGCAGAAAAACAGCCCCAAAGCATGATGTTTCCACCCCATGCTTCACAGTAGGTATGGTGTTCTTTGGATGCAACTCAGCATTCTTTGTCCTCCAAACACGACGAGTTGAGTTTTTAACAAAAAGTTCTATTTTGGTTTCATCTGACATTCTCCCAATCCTCATCTGGATCATCCAAATGCTCTCTAGCAAACTTTAGACGGGCCTGAACATGTACTGGCTTAAGCAGGGGGACACGTCTGGCACTGCAGGATTTGAGTCCCTGGCGGCGTAGTGTGTTACTGATGGTAGGCTTTGTTACTTTGGTCCCAGCTCTCTGCAGGTCATTCACTAGGTCCCCGTGTGGTTCTGGGATTTTTGCTCACCGTTCTTGTGATCATTTTGACCCCACGGGTGAGATCTTGCGTGGAGCCCCAGATCGAGGAAGATTATCAGTGGTCTTGTATGTCTTCCATTTCCTAATAATTGCTCCCACAGTTGATTTCTTCAAACCAAGCTGCTTACCTATTGCAGATTCAGTCTTCCCAACCTGGTGCAGGTCTACAATTTTGTTTCTGGTGTCCTTTGACAGCTCTTTGGTCTTGGCCATAGTGGAGTTTGGAGTGTGACTGTTTGAGGTTGTGGACAGGTGTCTTTTATACTGATAACAAGTTCAAACAGGTGCCATTAATACAGGTAACGAGTGGAGGACAGAGGAGCCTCTTAAAGAAGAAGTTACAGGTCTGTGAGAGCCAGAAATCTTGCTTGTTTGTATGTGACCAAATACTTATTTTCCACCATAATTTGCAAATAAATTCATTAAAAATCCTACAATGTGATTTTCTGGATTTTTTTCCCTCATTTTGTCTGTCATAGTTGAAGTGTACCTATGATGAAAATTACAGGCCTCTCTCATCTTTTTAAGTGAGAGAACTTGCACAATTGGTGGCTGACTAAATACTTTTTTTCCCCACTGTACATACAGTGGCAAGAAAAAGTATGTGAACCCTTGGATTTAATAACTGGTTGACCCTCCTTTGGCAGCAATAACCTCAACCAAACGTTTTCTGTAGTTGCGGATCAGACCTGCACAACGGTCAGGAGGAATTTTGGACCATTCATCTTTTTCAAAACTCTTTCAGTTCAGCAATATTCTTAGGATGCCTGGTGTGAACCGCTCTCAAGGTCATGCCACAGCATTTTAAATCAGGTTGAGGTCAGGACTCTGACTGGGCCACTCCAGAAGGCGTATTTTCTTCTGTTGAAACCATTCTGTTGGTTTACTTCTGTGTTTTGGGTCGTTGTCCCGTTGCATCACCCAACTTCTGTTGAGCTTCAATAGGCGGACAGATAGCCTAACATTCTCCTGCAAAATGTCTTGATAAACTTGGGAATTAATTTTTCCCCGTCGATGATAGCAAGCTGTCCAGGCCTTGAGGCAGCAAAGCAGCCCCAAACCAGGATGCTCCCTCCACCATACTTTACAGTTGGGATGAGGTTTTGATGTTGGTGTGCTGTGCCTTTTTTCTCCACACATAGTGTTGTGTGTTCCTTCCAAACAACTCAACTGTGGTTTCATCTGTCCACAGAATATTTTGCAGAACTGTGGAACATCCAGGTGCTCTTTTGCGAACTTCAGACGTGCAGCAATGTTATTTTTGGACAGCAGAGGCTTCTTCCGTGGTGTCCTCCCATGAACACCATTCTTGTTTAGTGTTTTACGTATCGTAGACTCGTCAACAGAGACGTTAGCATGTTCCAGAGATTTCTGTAAGTCTTTAGCTGACACTCTAGGATTCTTCTTAACCTCATTGAGCATTCTGCGCTGTGCTGTTGCAGTCATCTTTGCAGGACGGCCACTCCTAGGGAGAGTAGCAACAGTGCTGAACTTTCTCACTTTATAGACAATTTGCCTTACCGTGGACTGATGAACATCAAGGCTTTTAGAGATACTTTTGTAACCCTTTCCAGCTTCATGCAAGTCAACAATTCTTAATCGTAGGTCTTCTGAGATCTCTTTTGTTCGAGGCATGGTTCACATCAGGCAATGCTTCTTGTGAATAGCAAACTCAAACAGTTGTTGTGTTTTATAGGGCAAGGCAGCTCTAACCAACATCTCCAATCTCGTCTCATTGACTGGACTCCAGGTTAGCTGACTCCTGACTCCAATTAGCTTATGGAGAAGTCCTTAACCTAGGGGTTCACATACTTTTTCCAACCAACACTGTGAATGTTTAGATGATGTATTCAATATAGACAAGAAAAATACATACATTTGTGTGTTATTAGTTTAAGCAGACTGTGTTTGTCAATTGTTGTGACTTAGATGAAGAAGGGTTCACATACTTTTTCTTGCCACTGTGTGTGTATAGATATATATATATATACAGATGTGCTCACAATGAATGCATTAGATTCATTTATCTCTCTCTCCCTCCCTCCTCCCTCTCTCTCCCTTCCTCTCTCTCCCTCCTCCCTCTCTCTCTCTCTCTCTCTCTCTCTCTCTCCCTCCCTCCCTCCCTCTCTCTCTCTCTCTCTCTCTCTCTCTCTCTCTCTCTCTCTCTCTCTCTCTCTCTCTCTCTCTCTCTCTCTCTCTCTCTCTCTCTCTCTCCCTTCCTCCTACCTCTCTCTCCCTCCCTCCCTCCTACCTCTCTCTCTTTCTGCTCCCTCCTTCCCTCTCTCTCCTCCCTTCGTCTCTCTCCCTCCTCCCTCTCTCTCTCCTCCCTCTCTCCACCCTCCCTTTCTCCCCTCCCTCCCTCTCCCTCCCTCCTCCCTCTCTCTCCCTCCTCCCTCCCTCCCTCCCTCCCTCTCTCTCTCTCTCTCTCTCTCTCCCTCCTCCCTCCTCCCTCTCTCTCCCTTCCTCCTACCTCTCTCTCCCTCCCTCCCTCCTACCTCTCTCTTTCTGCTCCCTCCTTCCCTCCCTCCTCCCTCTCTCTCCTCCCTTCGTCTCTCTCCCTCCTCCCTCTCTCCACCCTCCCTTTCTCCCCTCTCTCCCTCTCTTTCCCTTCCTCCTTCTCTCCCCACTCTCTCTCCCCTCTCCCCTCCATCTCTATCCCTCCTCTCTCTCTCCCTCCCTCTCCCCCTCTTTCCCCTCCTCTCTCTCTCCCTCCCCTCTCTCTCTCTCTCCCCCTCTCCCCCCCCTCTCTCTCTCTCTCTCTCCCCACTCTCTCTCTCTCCCCTCCATCTCTATCCCTCCCTCCTCCCCTCGTCTCACTGTAGATGTGTGTAATGGGTTTGTCCTGGAGGGTCCTAGTCGTGTGTGGGTGTGTGCTATAGAGAGATTAGAGGAGAAGGAGAAGTTCCTCTGCAGCCTGCGTTCAGCCATACACACGGCCATCACAGAAACTTAGGGTAGAGAACACTCACCATAGACAAGGGAAGTACACTCTTCTTCTTGCTCTCTCTCTCTCTCTCTCTCTCTCTCTCTCTCTCTCTCTCTCTCTCTCTCTCTCTCTCTCTCTCTCTCTCTCACTCTCTCTCTCACTCTCTCTTTCTCAACAGTCTAGCCAGGTCACACAAAAATAGTGTTTTGACCTCATTGAGACTTCCTGGTTTGATGCAATCCGTCATTCTCCAATCAACTACTAGGTTGTAACCAGATAGTATGAGTCCCCATAGATGGCCAAACTCCAAGGTTAAATTTGACTGTATCGTAAAAATGTATAAAACATGTTCTTGATTTGAGGTTAGGCATAAGTTTAGCAGTGTGGTTAGGGTTAAAATCACATTTTAAGAAGATATTGTAGAACTACACATGGGTTCTGACAGATAGTGACTTCCTTTTTATTTTTAATTTTTTTTATTTCACCTTTATTTAACCAGGTAGGCTAGTTGAGAACGAGTTCTCATTTACAACTGTGACCTGGCCAAGATAAAGCAAAGCAGTTCGACACATACAACAGCACAGAGTTACACATGGAATAAACAACCATACAGTCAATAATACAGTAGAAAAAAAACAAATCTATATACAATGTGTGCAAATGAGGTAGGATAAGGAACGTAAGGCAATAAATAGGCCATGGTGGCGAAGTAATTACAATATAGCAATTTAACACAGGAATGGTAAATGTGCAGTAGATGAATGTGCAAAGTAGAAATACTGGGGTGCAAAGGAGCAAGATAAATAAATGACTATGGTAGGGGATGAGGTAGTTGGTTGGGGTATGTACAGGTGCAGTGATCTGTGAGCTGCTCTGACAGCTGGTGCTTGAAACTAGTGAGGGAGATAAGTGTCTCCAGTTTCAGTGATTTTTGTAGTTCATTCCAGTCATTGGTAGCAGAGAACTGGAAGGAAAGGTGGCCAAAAGAGGAATTGGCTTTGGGGGTGACCAGTGAAATATACCTGCTGGAGCGCGTGCTACAGGTGGGTGCTGCTATGGTGACCAGCGATAAGGCGGGGCTTTACCAAGCAGGGACCTGGAGCCAGTGGGTCTGGTGACGAGTATGCAGCGAGGGCCAGCCGACTAGAGCATACAGGTCGCAGTGGTGGGTGGTATGGACCTGAGAGTAACTTGGCCAGATAGGGACAATCTGAGAGTAGTCCCTAAAAGTCCTCCTGTATTCTATGTATGGTTCATACTTCTTCTGTATCACTAGTTAACATTAAACATGGCATAACTTGTCTGCCTTGTTCATTTCTTTTGTGATGATATTGTATGTGACCAGTTATGGGCCTGTTCTATTAAAGGGTGTTTTTATTTTACCTTTAGGAACAGCGGGTTAACTGCCTCGCCAGAGGCAGAATGACAGATTTGTACCTTGTCAGCTCAGGGAATTGAACTTGCAACCTTACAGTTACTAGTCCAACGTTCTTACCACTAGGCTACCCTGCCGCTCCTATTCCCTGGGGACATTTGTTCCTCCAACATCCATTGGACTGAGAGTTTGATCTCTTAATCTCTCTCTCTGTCCCCCCCTCTCAATTCAATTCTCTCTCTCTGCCTCTCTCTCTCTGCCCCTCCCTCCCTCCCTCTCTCTCTCTCTGCCCCTCCCTCCCTTTCTCTCTCTCTGCCCCTCCCTCCCTTTCTCTCTCTCTGCCCCTCTCTCTCTCTCTCTCTTTCTCTCTCTCTCTTTCTCTCTGCTCTGCCCCTCTCCCTCTCTCTCTCTCTCTCTCTCTCTCTGCCCCTCCCTCCCTCTCTGCCCCTCCCTTTCTCTCTCTCTCTGCCCCTCCCTTTCTCTCTCTCTCTGCCCCTCCCTCCACCTCTCTCTCTCTCTCTGCCCCTCCCTCTCTCTCCCTCTCTCTCTGCCCCCCAACCCCCCCTCTCTCCTCAGTTCTCCCAGGTGCAGCAGGTGATAGGGTTGTTAGGACTATACAGAGGAAGTAGTCATTGTGTTGGAGTGTGCTTTGTGATTAATCTCACACACACACGGAGAGAGAAACATACACCAGGGATGTGGACATATTGATCCTCAGGTGATATCTGCTAGTTCCGAATTAGTGTCCAGTGTTCCATCCCGAGTGTTCTGCAGTCATCTTTGAGATCCAGTCTGAGTGTTCTAGAGTTGCCTTAGTGTTTTGAGTGGTCTCAGTGTTCTAGAGTTGCCTTAGTGTTTTGAGTGGTGTCAGTGTTCTAGAGTTGTTCTAGAGTTGCCTTAGTGTTTTGAGTGGTGTCAGTGTTCTAGAGTTGCCTTAGTGTTTTGAGTGGTGTCAGTGTTCTAGAGTTGCCTTAGTGTTTTTGAGTGGTCTCAGTGTTCTAGAGTTGCCTTAGTGTTTTGAGTGGTCTCAGTGTTCTAGATTTGCCTTTGTGTTTTGAGTGGTCTCAGTGTTCTAGAGTTGCCTTAGTGTTTTGAGTGGTCTCAGTGTTCTAGAGTTGCCTTAGTGTTTTGAGTGGTCTCAGTGTTCTAGAGTTGCCTTAGTGTTTTGAGTGGTCTCAGTGTTCTAGAGTTGCCTTAGTGTTTTGAGTGGTCTCAGTGTTCTAGAGTTGCCTTAGTGTTTTGAGTGGTCTCAGTGTTCTAGAGTTGCCTTACTGTTCTAGAGTTGCCTTAGTGTTCTAGAGTTGCCTTAGTGTTTTGAGTGGTCTCAGTGTTCTAGAGTTGCCTTAGTGTTTTTGAGTGGTCTGAGTGTTCTAGAATGGTCTTCACCCCACACTGGACAGACGGGAGGGGACTGGACAGTGCGCAGCTCCTGCCGTGACGACACCTCTAGGTGACTCAAGTAAGTACATTTCATTTTCTTGTATATCGTATGATTGATTTTCTCTTTCCTATCCTCCTTGTCTTGCGTGAAGTGTAGGCAAGGACCAAATACACATTGATTGAAATGTGAAGAAAATACAAAATAATTACGAAATACAGTACCAGTAAAAGTTTGGACAGCTACTCATTGATGACTTTAGAGAATTCATTACTACAACAACAACAACAACAACAACAACAAAGGATATAAGAAACAAACTTTCAAACTAAAGGAAACTTGTTGGCAGGGGAAAACACGTTTGAAAAGAATTGGGGTTTTGTCACAGTTGTGTAGGTGTCATAAAAAAACAACTTAAATACAAAAGTACAGTAGTAAATACAGTAGTACAGTAGTAAAGAGTAGTAAATACAGTAGTAGAAATACTAGAATGAGCTTACAGTACCAGTCAAAAGTTTGGATACACCTACTCATTCCAGGGTTTTTCTTTATTTTGACTATATTCTAGTAGTGAAGATAGTGAAGACATTAAATCTATGAAAGAACACGTATGGAATCATGTAGCAACCAAAAAAGTGTTAAACAATAGAAGTAACCACCCTTTGCCTTGGTGACAGCTTTGCACACTATTGGCACTGTCAAGAAGCATTATGACTATCCTGTGTCACTTTACTTGGACTAAGATAATACTCTTTATGACACTGTCATGAGGCATTATGGCCAACCTGTTTCACTTTACTTGGACTAAGATAATACACTTTATGACACTGTCATGAAGCATCATGACAATCCTAGGCAGATGGGCTTATCAAATACATGCCCTTATGTCTTCAAAGTCAAAGTCACCATTATTAGTCAGTTGTACAACCGAATGCCTTCAACCGAAATGTGTCTTCCGCATTTAACCCAACCCCTCTGAATCAGAGAGGTGCCGGGGGGGGATGCCTTAATCAACATCCACGTCTTCGGCGCCCGTGTTATGACGTTGGGGGTCAAGTAAAAACAGTGGTAATTTTGAGAGTGAAAAACAAAACAAAACAAAAATTGAATTGAAGAAATACAACTGAGAACATAGTTTAGGAAAATATAAAACCTAGGGGTTTATAGGGTTAGTTGTTTATTAACCAGTATATTGACAGAAAACATAGTGTACAAGAGTAGTAGTACACTAAGGACCAGGGGAAGTGTTGACAACATATAACTATTTTAAATAGTTATTATTTATCATCCTTTTTCAGAAGGTGTATGTGTGCAAATGCAGAATTTAGACCAACTATATAAAAAAAAAAAGCATTGTGTAAAAATTGACTGTCCAACTTAAATATATATATATATTTTTTTAAACACAATATAATTCCCACTTTAAAACGTTTGATATGATCCGCTGTGTCTTATTTTTCATGATCTGAAAACCATTAGTCATCCTAGATCAGCACTAGTTTTGGATACCTTGTAAATATGGGCCCAGAAATACGCAGCATATAAAGATGGTGGGTGAACCCAGTTACCAGTTAGTTACGTCTAAGAAGGATAAAAAGGAAGCATGGAATTCCTGATTGACAACATGGCTATATACTGAACAAATACGCTGTAAGTGAGCTTCCCTGGTGGCGCAGAGGATAAAACACTTAGCTTAAAAACCAAACATGTGCAGATTGCATTTGTATTTAATTCATATAAAATATATATATATTTTATATGTTGACAATGTCTCTCTATATCACCTTCACATGTGAATTACCATTGAAATCTGTAGAGAAACATAATGGGGATGTATTCCAGTCTGGAGGGAAACATAATGGGGATGTATTTCAGTCTGAAGAGAAACATAATGGGGATGTATTCCAGTCTGAAGAGAAACATAATGGGGATGTATTCCAGTCTGAAGAGAAACATAATGGGGATGTATTCCAGTCTGGAGGGAAACATAATGAGGATGTATTCCAGTCTGTAGAGAAACATAATGGGGATGTATTCCAGTCTGGAGGGAAACATAATGAGGATGTATTCCAGTCTATAGAGAAACATAATGGGGATGTATTCCAGTCTGTAGAGAAACATAATGGGGATGTATTCCAGTCTGGAGGGAAACATAATGAGGATGTATTCCAGTCTATAGAGAAACATAATGGGGATGTATTCCAGTCTGAAGAGAAACATAATGGGGATGTATTCCAGTCTATAGAGAAACACAGTGGGGATGTATTCCAGTCTATAGAGAAACATAATGGGGATGTATTCCAGTCTGTAGAGAAACATAATGGGGATGTATTCCAGTCTATAGAGAAACATAATGGGGATGTATTCCAGTCTGTAGAGAAACATAATGGGGATGTATTCCAGTCTGTAGTGAAACATAATGGGGATGTATTCCAGTCTATAGAGAAACATAATGGGGATGTATTCCAATCTGAAGAGAAACATAATGGGGATGTATTCCAGTCTATAGAGAAACATAGTGGGGATGTATTCCAGTCTATAGAGAAACATAGTGGGGATGTATTCCAGTCTGGAGGGAAACATAATGGGGATGTATTCCAGTCTGAAGAGAAACATAATGGGGATGTATTCCAGTCTGAAGAGAAACATAATGGGGATGTATTCCAGTCTATAGAGAAACATAATGGGGATGTATTCCAGTCTGGAGGGAAACATAATGGGGATGTATTCCAGTCTATAGAGAAACATAATGGGGATGTATTCCAGTCTATAGAGAAACATAATGGGGATGTATTCCAGTCTGGAGGGAAACATAATGGGGATGTATTCCAGTCTGTAGAGAAACATAATGGGGATGTATTCCAGTCTATAGAGAAACATAATGGGGATGTATTCCAGTCTATAGAGAAACATATTGGGGATGTATTCCAGTCTGAAGAGAAACATAATGGGGATGTATTCCAGTCTGTAGAGAAACATAATGGGGATGTATTCCAGTCTGTAGAGAAACATAATGAGGATGTATTCCAGTCTGGAGGGAAACATAATGGGGATATATTCCAGTCTGGAGGGAAACATAATGGGGATGTATTCCAGTCTATAGTGAAACATAGTGGGGATGTATTCCAGTCTGAAGAGAAACATAGTGGGGATGTATTCCACTCTATAGAGAAACATAATGGGGATGTATTCCAGTCTATAGAGAAACATAATGAGGATGTATTCCAGTCTGTAGAGAAACATAATGGGGATGTATTCCAGTCTGTAGAGAAACATAGTGGGGATGTATTCCAGTCTGAAGAGAAACATAATGGGGATGTATTCCAGTCTATAGAGAAACATAATGGGGATGTATTCCAGTCTGGAGGGAAACATAATGGGGATGTATTCCAGTCTGTAGAGAAACATAATGGGGATGTATTCCAGTCTATAGAGAAACATAATGGGGATGTATTCCAGTCTATAGAGAAACATATTGGGGATGTATTCCAGTCTGAAGAGAAACATAATGGGGATGTATTCCAGTCTGGAGGGAAACATAATGGGGATGTATTCCAGTCTATAGAGAAACATAGTGGGGATGTATTCCAGTCTGAAGAGAAACATAATGGGGATGTATTCCAGTCTGAAGAGAAACATAATGGGGATGTATTCCAGTCTGTAGAGAAACATAATGGGGATGTATTCCAGTCTGTAGAGAAACATAATGAGGATGTATTCCAGTCTGGAGGGAAACATAATGGGGATATATTCCAGTCTGGAGGGAAACATAATGGGGATGTATTCCAGTCTGAAGAGAAACATAATGGGGATGTATTCCAGTCTATAGAGAAACATAGTGGGGATGTATTCCAGTCTATAGAGAAACATAATGGGGATGTATTCCAATCTGTAGAGAAACATAATGGGGATGTATTCCAGTCTGGAGGGAAACATAATGGGGATGTATTCCAATCTGAAGAGAAACATAATGGGGATGTATTCCAGTCTATAGAGAAACATAGTGGGGATGTATTCCAGTCTATAGAGAAACATAATGGGGATGTATTCCAATCTGTAGAGAAACATAATGGGGATGTATTCCAGTCTGTAGTGAAACATAATGGGGATGTATTCCAATCTGAAGAGAAACATAATGGGGATGTATTCCAGTCTATAGAGAAACATAGTGGGGATGTATTCCAGTCTATAGAGAAACATAGTGGGGATGTATTCCAGTCTGGAGGGAAACATAATGGGGATGTATTCCAGTCTGAAGAGAAACATAATGGGGATGTATTCCAGTCTGAAGAGAAACATAATGGGGATGTATTCCAGTCTATAGAGAAACATAATGGGGATGTATTCCAGTCTGGAGGGAAACATAATGGGGATGTATTCCAGTCTATAGAGAAACATAATGGGGATGTATTCCAGTCTATAGAGAAACATAATGGGGATGTATTCCAGTCTGGAGGGAAACATAATGGGGATGTATTCCAGTCTGTAGAGAAACATAATGGGGATGTATTCCAGTCTATAGAGAAACATAATGGGGATGTATTCCAGTCTATAGAGAAACATATTGGGGATGTATTCCAGTCTGAAGAGAAACATAATGGGGATGTATTCCAGTCTGTAGAGAAACATAATGGGGATGTATTCCAGTCTGTAGAGAAACATAATGAGGATGTATTCCAGTCTGGAGGGAAACATAATGGGGATATATTCCAGTCTGGAGGGAAACATAATGGGGATGTATTCCAGTCTATAGTGAAACATAGTGGGGATGTATTCCAGTCTGAAGAGAAACATAGTGGGGATGTATTCCACTCTATAGAGAAACATAATGGGGATGTATTCCAGTCTATAGAGAAACATAATGAGGATGTATTCCAGTCTGTAGAGAAACATAATGGGGATGTATTCCAGTCTGAAGAGAAACATAATGGGGATGTATTCCAGTCTATAGAGAAACATAATGGGGATGTATTCCAGTCTGGAGGGAAACATAATGGGGATGTATTCCAGTCTGTAGAGAAACATAATGGGGATGTATTCCAGTCTATAGAGAAACATAATGGGGATGTATTCCAGTCTATAGAGAAACATATTGGGGATGTATTCCAGTCTGAAGAGAAACATAATGGGGATGTATTCCAGTCTGGAGGGAAACATAATGGGGATGTATTCCAGTCTATAGAGAAACATAGTGGGGATGTATTCCAGTCTGAAGAGAAACATAATGGGGATGTATTCCAGTCTGAAGAGAAACATAATGGGGATGTATTCCAGTCTGTAGAGAAACATAATGGGGATGTATTCCAGTCTGTAGAGAAACATAATGAGGATGTATTCCAGTCTGGAGGGAAACATAATGGGGATATATTCCAGTCTGGAGGGAAACATAATGGGGATGTATTCCAGTCTGAAGAGAAACATAATGGGGATGTATTCCAGTCTATAGAGAAACATAGTGGGGATGTATTCCAGTCTATAGAGAAACATAATGGGGATGTATTCCAATCTGTAGAGAAACATAATGGGGATGTATTCCAGTCTGGAGGGAAACATAATGGGGATGTATTCCAATCTGAAGAGAAACATAATGGGGATGTATTCCAGTCTATAGAGAAACATAGTGGGGATGTATTCCAGTCTATAGAGAAACATAATGGGGATGTATTCCAATCTGTAGAGAAACATAATGGGGATGTATTCCAGTCTGTAGTGAAACATAATGGGGATGTATTCCAGTCTATAGAGAAACATAATGGGGATGTATTCCAGTCTATTGAGAAACATAATGGGGATGTTTTCCAGTCTGGAGGGAAACATAATGGGGATGTAATCCAATCTGAAGAGAAACATAATGGGGATGTATTCCAGTCTATAGAGAAACATAATGGGGATGTATTCCAGTCTGGAGGGAAACATAATGGGGATATATTCCAGTCTGGAGGGAAACATAATGGGGATGTATTCCAGTCTATAGTGAAACATAGTGGGGATGTATTCCAGTCTGAAGAGAAACATAGTGGGGATGTATTCCACTCTATAGAGAAACATAATGGGGATGTATTCCAGTCTATAGAGAAACATAATGAGGATGTATTCCAGTCTGTAGAGAAACATAATGGGGATGTATTCCAGTCTGAAGAGAAACATAATGGGGATGTATTCCAGTCTATAGAGAAACATAATGGGGATGTATTCCAGTCTGGAGGAAACATAATGGGGATGTATTCCAGTCTGTAGAGAAACATAATGGGGATGTATTCCAGTCTATAGAGAAACATAATGGGGATGTATTCCAGTCTATAGAGAAACATATTGGGGATGTATTCCAGTCTGAAGAGAAACATAATGGGGATGTATTCCAGTCTGGAGGGAAACATAATGGGGATGTATTCCAGTCTATAGAGAAACATAGTGGGGATGTATTCCAGTCTGAAGAGAAACATAATGGGGATGTATTCCAGTCTGAAGAGAAACATATTGGGGATGTATTCCAGTCTGTAGAGAAACATAATGGGGATGTATTCCAGTCTGTAGAGAAACATAATGAGGATGTATTCCAGTCTGGAGGGAAACATAATGGGGATATATTCCAGTCTGGAGGGAAACATAATGGGGATGTATTCCAGTCTGAAGAGAAACATAATGGGGATGTATTCCAGTCTATAGAGAAACATAGTGGGGATGTATTCCAGTCTATAGAGAAACATAATGGGGATGTATTCCAATCTGTAGAGAAACATAATGGGGATGTATTCCAGTCTGGAGGGAAACATAATGGGGATGTATTCCAATCTGAAGAGAAACATAATGGGGATGTATTCCAGTCTATAGAGAAACATAGTGGGGATGTATTCCAGTCTATAGAGAAACATAATGGGGATGTATTCCAATCTGTAGAGAAACATAATGGGGATGTATTCCAGTCTGTAGTGAAACATAATGGGGATGTATTCCAGTCTATAGAGAAACATAATGGGGATGTATTCCAGTCTATTGAGAAACATAATGGGGATGTTTTCCAGTCTGGAGGGAAACATAATGGGGATGTATTCCAATCTGAAGAGAAACATAATGGGGATGTATTCCAGTCTATAGAGAAACATAATGGGGATGTATTCCAGTCTATAGAGAAACATAATGGGGATGTATTCCAGTCTGGAGGGAAACATAATGGGGATGTATTCCAGTCTGTAGAGAAACATAATGAGGATGTATTCCAGTCTGAAGAGAAACATAATGAGGATGTATTCCAGTCTGTAGAGAAACATAATGGGGATGTATTCCAGTCTGTAGAGAAACATAGTGGGGATGTATTCCAGTCTATAGAGAAACATAATGGGGATGTATTCCAGTCTGAAGAGAAACATAATGGGGATGTATTCCAGTCTGTAGGGAAACATAATGGGGATGTATTCCAGTCTGTAGAGAAACATAGTGGGGATGTATTCCAGTCTGAAGAGAAACATAATGGGGATGTATTCCAGTCTATAGAGAAACATAATGGGGATGTATTCCAGTCTGTAGAGAAACATAGTGGGGATGTATTCCAGTCTATAGAGAAACATAATGGGGATGTATTCCAGTCTGGAGGGAAACATAATGGGGATGTATTCCAGTCTATAGAGAAACATAATGAGGATGTATTCCAGTCTGGAGGGAAACATAATGGGGATGTATTCCAGTCTGTAGAGAAACATAATGGGGATGTATTCCAGTCTATAGAGAAACATAATGGGGATGTATTCCAGTCTATAGAGAAACATAATGGGGATGTATTCCAGTCTGAAGAGAAACATAATGGGGATGTATTCCAGTCTGGAGGGAAACATAATGGGGATGTATTCCAGTCTGGAGGGAAACATAATGGGGATGTATTCCAGTCTGGAGGGAAACATAATGGGGATGTATTCCAGTCTGGAGGGAAACATAATGGGGATGTATTCCAGTCTATAGAGAAACATAATGGGGATGTATTCCAGTCTATAGAGAAACATAATGGGGATGTATTCCAGTCTATAGTGAAACATAGTGGGGATGTATTCCACTCTATAGAGAAACATAATGGGGATGTATTCCAATCTGCTTTAAGGAGCTTCACATTTGCGTACTGAGAATGTTCTGGTAATATTAGGCAAAACGTACTTATTTTCAAAATGTTCTGAGGACTTCCAAGACAAGGTAAAACATATATTGCGTGAACATCATTGGAATATTGTGTTAAACTTAAAACAAATATGCTTTGAACATCATAAAAACTGACTTGTTTGGAAATTGTGGAACATTGTGGTAATATTATTATTGCAACATCCCAGACAACTCCCATTACTTATTTAAATATTCTGGGAACCTTTTAAGTAGCTTAGATCAGGTGTTCTGTCAACATTTCTACAACATTATAGGAATGTCCAGTGCAACTTAACTTAAACATTGTATTAATGTCATCACAACTGAACATATTTTGTGTTTTGAGAACCTATCTTTTGTAATGTAACCACACTGTTCCCGCAACCTAGTTAAATATTCTGGGGAATCTTTAAAGAAGTTGAATGTTCTGTCAACGTTCTTTCAACATCAAAGGAATGGTTTGTGCACCCTGATACAAATATTATCTTAATGTCAACAGAACTTGAATGTTTTTTGTGTTTTAGGAACATATCTCTTGTCATATCTCCACAATGTTCCCACAACCTAAATAATATTTCTGTGAACCTTTAAAGAAGAAATGTATTCTGGGAACATTCTTGTAACATCAGGTGACTGTTTTTGAAACCCTAAAAGAAACATTGTAGAATCATCTGCACATCTGGACAGTTTGTGTGTTTTGGGAACATATATTTTGTCATGTCCCCACAATGTTCCCATCAGACTGTTCTCACAACCTAATGAAACATTCTGGGAACCTTTAAATAACAGATTAAAGGGGTTCTAGGAACATTCTTGCAACAACAGGCAAATGTTTTATACAAACATTCTATGATCACAACTAGACAGTTTTGTGTTATGAGAACATTTGCCACGACCTAACAAATGTTCTGTGAACTTTCACAGAACCAATTTTGGTTTGCTGGGATGTTATTAGACGGATTGTTTTCAATGAGTGTTCTGTGTCCATGCTGTACATACAATTGACTGTTGAAAGAAAATTAATCTATTCATCACCGGCTGCTGTTTGAATGAACTTAGATCCACTATCAGACTGGTTAAATAGAAATGCACACAATGTGTGTCTGTGTCTGTGTGTGTGCTTGTCAATAGTCAGGGTCGATTTCACGGCTTAGCAGGTGAGCACAAGGATGAGGCAGATCAGAGAGTAAAGAGTGAGTGAACACTGAATATATTTTTAAATCATGAGGAGGTGTTTTCAGTCTGTAGACTACAGGTCAGAAGACAGCTGAGTGACAGTGGGAGGAGGAGGAGGGTCTATCTCAACAGGCAGGTACACAGGTACACAGGCACACAGGTACACAGGCACACAGGTACACAGGTACACAGGCACACAGGCACACAGGTACACAGGCACACAGGCACACAGGCACACAGGCACACAGGTACACAGGTACCATTGTCTCTCACGTCTATCCTCTTTAACATAGCGCAACCTCTTAACCAGCTCTGGGTAAATGTAAGCCTGCTAGCTGAAGGAAAAAGTCTAATAATATACATTTTTTTTGATGAACATGAACTGTAGTTTACTTTGTGTGTGTGTGTGTGTGTGTGTGTGTGTTCATGCATGTCCGTGTGTGTTTAATCAGCAGGTAGTATGATCGGTATGAACATCAGTACCAGGGATAGTTGTGATGTATCCCATCTCTCCAAAAGCCACGTCCCCTTCCCCGGTATTACTTGGCCCTACATCGCCGCTGAGCTGCTCATCGCTCTCCTCGCTATCGCTGGGAATATCCTGGTCTGTCTGGCCGTGAACCGAAACCGGAAGCTACGCACCGTCACCAACTACTTCCTGGTGAGAGGCTGAGAAACGTGTTACACTGTTAAAAAGGTCCCTATGGGAAGCAGGAAGGTCAGAGAGATAGATAGATGACTCTGGATGGATAAAACCTGTTTTAGCAGAGGTATTGCCATTCAGGACTTCCACCATTTTAAAGTAGTCAACTGGGTGGGGATTCCTATGGTTGGGAGCGATCAGCCAATGGTCTAAGGATTGTCTTCTTCAAATTGGATTGTTTATGGTTAGTAAATGGCTTGACGCTATATCACCGCCACCTAGTGGCCACAATAAATTAACGACAAGATTTGGTTCAGTACTCCAGCACTGCAGGTCACCAATATTAGCCTTACGCTTTTTTCAAACATAAGAAGAAAATGTACTACTTTACAAATACCATAATGGCACAGATACAAAGATGAATCCTCTATCTAACTATGTGGAGACGATGAGCTAGTAGGAACCAAAAGAACCCAGGAAGAAATTTCAAAAGGAACTCGTCTCTCCTCGATCCCCTTTCGCAGGTGTCGCTTGCGGTGGCCGACATCTTTGTGGGCGTGCTGGCGATCCCGTGTGCCGTGTTGACCGACCTGGGGCTGCCGCGCCACAACCTGCCTCTGTGTCTGCTCCTCCTGAGCGTGCTCATCGTGCTAACCCAGAGCTCCATCCTCAGCCTGCTAGCGGTAGCCGTAGAGCGCTACGTGGCCATCCTGCTGCCGCTTCAGTACCAGAGGATTGTGAGCCCCAGGTAGGCCACCCAGGTGGATGTAAGCTAGTTAGCTGCTGATCATGTGTTTTCCTGTGTATTTCCATGTATGTGTTGTGTTCTGCGTTGGTCGACACCCAGGACCACATTGGAAATAAGTGTTTTTACGCTTTCATGTGTCATCCTCTGGGTTTCTTTGTACTTTTAAAACTGTATTTAAACCTTTCCATTTTTTTTTTTTACCCCAAATAAAAATCGATCAATCAGGAACGCCCGGCTGGCCTTGGTCCTCACCTGGTGTCTGGCGCTGCTCTCTGGCTGCATCCCTCTGATGGGCTGGCACGGATCACTGCCACCTTCTGGGTGCATATCAAAACATTACATTGTTGAACCTTTTTTCATCTTTAAATCTGTATTAAATGTTAATCTTACAATCTGTAACTACCTGGTTGGCACCAGTATATGGTTACTTGAACTTTCAAATGTAAATTATGCGCTAACTAATTTCTATCAAAATAATGCTATATTAAATTAAATTAAAAGTGTAATCTCTCCTCTTTTTCTTTGCAGGGCCTGTCTGTTCCCCTGTGTGGTCAATTTGAGTTATATGGTCTACTTCAACTTCCTGGGCTGCGTGCTGGTTCCTCTGGTGGTCATGTTTATCATCTACGGTCACATCTTCCTCACGGTCAGACAGCAGCTCAGACGCATCGCAGCCGGGAGGGGACCAGCCAGGCCTGATACCAGGGATGGAGAGACGGGACCAGCCAGGCCTGATACCAGGGATGGAGAGACGGGACCAGCCAGGCCTGATACCAGGGATGGAGAGACGGGACCAGCCAGGCCTGATACCAGGGATGGAGAGACGGGACCAGCCAGGCCTGATACCAGGGAGGGAGAGACGGGACCAGCCAGGCCTGATACCAGGGATGGAGAGAGGGGACCAGCCAGGCCTGATACCAGGGATGGAGAGAGAGGACCAGCCAGGCCTGATACCAGGGAGGGAGAGAGGGAACCAGCCGGGCCTGATACCAGGGAGGGAGAGACAGGACCAGCCGGGCCTGATACCAGGGATGGAGAGAGGGGACCAGCCAGGCCTGATACCAGGGTTGGAGAGACAGGACCAGCAAGGCCTGATACCAGGGATTGTGGGTCTGGGGCTGGGAGCAGAGAAGATGAGGCTGGGGCTGGAAAGAGGGCTAGGGTTGAGCCTGGGGCTGGAAAGAGGGCTAGGGTTGAGGCTGGGGCTGGAAAGAGGACTAGGGTTGAGGCTGGGGCTGGAAAGAGGGCTAGGATTGAGGCTTGGGGTGTTAGTGGGGTAGCAGTGTGGGGAGAAGCTGGGAATAAGTGGTCCGAGGGTGAGAGTTGGAGTGGAAATGCTGAGGTGATGACTAGCCATGCTAGTGGGTATGTTAGAACTGATTCTGGGTCTGTGGTAGCCAGTGAATCCAAGTCTGAGTCCAGAGGTCCAGTAAAGGCCAGGTGTGGGTCCGGCGGCAGTGAGTGTAAGCGAGCGGTGCGTATGCGTCGTGAGGTGAGGAAGGCCACCTCTCTATTCCTGGTGTTGTTCCTGTTCATGCTGTGCTGGCTGCCTCTCCACTTCCTGAACTGTGTTAAGTTGATGTGCCCACGCTGCCACGTGCCCCTGCCCCTCACCCTGGCAGCCATACTGCTGTCCCACGCCAACTCTGCCCTTAACCCGCTCCTCTACGCCTATCGCATGAGGTCCTTCAGACACACACTGAGGGCGCTCTGCTGCACACACACTGCATGACACACACACTTAATGACACACACACACACACACGCTGCATGACACACACACTTAATGACACACACACACACACACACACACACACACTGCATGACACACACACACACTGCATGACACACACACTTAATGACACACACACTTAATGACACACACACACACTGCATGACATACACACTTATTGACACACACACACACACACTGCATGACACACACAAACACACACTGCATGACACAGTATGGGCTCCCGAGTGGCTCAGTGGTCTAAGACACTGCCTCTCAGTGCAAGAGGCGTCAGTGCCTCTTGGCCGGTGTAGGTCGTCATTGTAAATAAGGATTTGTTCTTAACTGACTTGCTTAGTTAAATAAAGGTTAAATAAATAAAATGACACACACACACACACACACAACATAACACAGTCAGATATCTCATCCAGAGGATTGTAATGTGTATTTAGCAGACAAGCTCTGTACATTATGGCAAATTAAAATAAAAGCAAATTCTTCAATAACAACAACGCTTCATACTCTCTCTTGCTAATTTCTGTGTCAGTCTCATCAAGTAGTGAAAGTAGTTTAATTATTCTGGGTCAGTCAAGTAGTAGTATCTCGTTGCCATGCCGGAGGGCAGGTAGTTTGCTCCGGTGATGCGTTGGGCAGACCGTACCACTCTCTGGAGAGCCCTGCGGTTGTGGGCTGTGCAGTTGCCGTACCAGGCGGTGATACAGCCCGACAGGATGCTCTCAATTGTGCATCTGTAAAAGTTTGTGAGGGTTTTAGGTGACAAACCAAATTTCTTCAGCTTCCTGAGGTTGAAGAGGCGCTGTTGCGCCTTCTTCACCACACTGTCTGTGTGGGTGGACCATTTCGGTTTGTCAGTGATTTCGGTTTGTCAGTGATATGTATGCAGAGGAACTTTAAAACTTTCCACCTTCTTCACTGCTGTCCCATCGATGTGGATGGGGGGTTGTGTTACAGCCTTAATTTAAAATGGATTCAAGTGAGATTTTGTGTCACTGGCCTACACACAATACCCTATAATGTCAAAGTGGAATTTAGTTTTTAGAAATGTTTACAAAATGTATTAAAAATGAAAAGCTGAAATGTCTTGAGTCAATGAGTATTCAACCCCGTTGTTATGGCCTCAAGCCTAAATAAGTTCAGGAGTAAAAATGTGCTTAACAAGTCACATAATAAGTTGCATGGACTTACTCTGTGTGCAATAATAGTGTTAAACATGATTTTTGAATGACTACCTCATCTCTGGACCCCACACATACAGCTATCTGTAAGGTCCCTCAGATGAGCAGTGAATTTCAAACACAATAGGGGGGGGAGTCTTTCTCTCCTTAGCCTCCAGTATTGGCTAAAGAAATGTCCCTTTTTCTCCAGAGAGTTTTACCCGCCCATAACTCGAACGTCCAAAAAAGTGGATAATGGAACAATAATTGTAACATAAAGAATGTGGGGACTGGTCAGTGGGGAGATATGGAAAGCGAATATAATATTTATTTTCATTTTGTGATGTCATTGATAACTGTATGGAGTAAATACTGTCAAGTGTCCATCTAAAATGCTGTGCAAACGATTTGAAAAAGGATTCAAGCATTTTCGTTAAGATATGAATGTGATTTTATCCATCTCCTATGAACTGTTCATAAGTAAGTAGCCACGCCCCGAGTGAGGTCTGAGAGCGTGTCAGACGGACAGACGGAGCCGTTCACTTTGACGAGAGTGCATAAAAAGCATGAGGCGGAGAGCTGCACGTTTCGAATGGTTGACGCTTTGAACCTCAACACGAGGTGAAGAAATAAACTCACCTTCCTTTGGACCAGAGAGACGAAGAGCTGCAGCTCATGTCCATCGTGGTCCAACTCCTGAATGCCAACACGAGGAGGAAGAGGCGTAAAGCTCACCTCAGACAATCACTGGTACCGCTGATTAGCTGTTCTGAGGAATGAACACCCATGGAGACCAGATAACTAAGAAGGAGGACATTGTGACCTCTTGTGGACAATCAGAGCCTTACACCCACAGGAAACCCCACCAAAACCCTTTTCCAAGAAGGATTGGTTCCGAAATTGATAAACGACGAACGAAGGCATAGAATGTGTACAGTTTTCACTCCTCTTCATTCGTTCTGTATCAGCCACCGTATTTTGTCAGTCCATTAGGGACCTTTGTCTCATGTAAGTGTGTGTGTGTGTTATTATTTAGTTAGCTAGTAACTAAATAATTAAACCAATTTGTGTAGTACTGAATAATGAGCTAAGCTGGGGGTTTTGCAGATCCAGGAAGGTTACAACTGGTCAGATATGATAAGGGGTAATAATTAATCAGATGACTGTTCAGAGTGATGATATGATAAGAGGTAATGATTAATCAGATGACTGTTCAGAGTGATGATATGATAAGAGGTAATGATTAATCAGATGACTGTTCAGAGTGATGATATGATAAGATGTAATGATTAATCAGATGACTGTTCAGAGTGATGATATGATAAGATGTAATGATTAATCAGATGACTGTTCAGAGTGATGATATAAGAGGTAATGATTAATCAGATGACTGTTCAGAGTGATGATATAAGAGGTAATGATTAATCAGATGACTGTTCAGAGTGATGATATAAGAGGTAATGATTAATCAGATGACTGTTCAGAGTGATGATATGATAAGAGGTAATGATTAATCAGATGACTGTTCAGAGTGATGATATGATAAGAGGTAATGATTAATCAGATGACTGTTCAGAGTGATGATATGATAAGAGGTAATGATTAATCAGATGACTGTTCAGAGTGATGATATGATAAGATGTAATGATTAATCAGATGACTGTTCAGAGTGATGATATAAGAGGTAATGATTAATCAGATGACTGTTCAGAGTGATGATATAAGAGGTAATGATTAATCAGATGACTGTTCAGAGTGATGATATGATAAGATGTAATGATTAATCAGATGACTGTTCAGAGTGATGATATAAGAGGTAATAATTAATCAGATGACTGTTCAGAGTGATGATATGATAAGAGGTAATGATTAATCAGATGACTGTTCAGAGTGATGATATGATAAGAGGTAATGATTAATCAGATGACTGTTCAGAGTGATGATATGATAAGAGGTAATGATTAATCAGATGACTGTTCAGAATGATGATATGATAAGAGGTAATGATTAATCAGATGACTGTTCAGAGTGATGATATGATAAGAGGTAATGATTAATCAGATGACTGTTCAGAGTGATGATATGATAAGATGTAATGATTAATCAGTTGACTGTTCAGAGTGATGATATAAGAGGTAATGATTAATCAGATGACTGTTCAGAGTGATGATATAAGAGGTAATGATTAATCAGATGACTGTTCAGAGTGATGATATAAGAGGTAATGATTAATCAGATGACTGTTCAGAGTGATGATATAAGAGGTAATGATTAATCAGATGACTGTTCAGAGTGATGATATGATAAGAGGTAATGATTAATCAGATGACTGTTCAGAGTGATGATATGATAAGAGGTAATGATTAATCAGATGACTGTTCAGAGTGATGATATGATAAGAGGTAATGATTAATCAGATGACTGTTCAGAGTGATGATATGATAAGATGTAATGATTAATCAGATGACTGTTCAGAGTGATGATATGATAAGAGGTAATGATTAATCAGATGACTGTTCAGAGTGATGATATGATAAGAGGTAATGATTAATCAGACGACTGTTTATCGATGTAATAGATATACACCTTATAGAGTTTAATTCAGGAGATGGTAACTCGTTAAACAACCTCTTCCGTGGTGCCCCAAATCCTAATGAGTTAATTGTTACATGATTAATTTTAATCGGGTAACAATTAAACATAGTTAGTGGATTAAATAAATAAGTCATCAGATTAATGAAAGTAAAGTCACGACACTGGCGACGTCAAACATAACATATCTCTGTCTTTCTGTGCACGTGCATGGTCCCTCTATATCGCGTGTCTGTCTGTGCACGTGCACGGTCCCTCTATCGCTGTCTTTCTGTGCACGTGCATGGCCCGTCTATCGCTCTGTCTGTCTGTGCACGTGCATGGTCCCTCTATGTCTCTGTCTGTGTGTGACTAGAAGCCAATGCTTGTGGTGATATAAGCATCATAAAACAAGAAATGTCTGCTTCTGCTGGACATCGGTTGGCATTTACTGGGATGAATCTTGCCCTAGAGGCAGCTCTGCAGAGCGCTCACTAGACGGCACAGCCAACAAGTAATACAATTTTATTTAAAACTAAACCTTGACCCTGACTACACTGCTAACCCTAATGCCTACCCTTAACCTTGACCCTGACTACACTGCTAACCCTAATGCCTACCCTTAACCTTGACCCTGACTACACTGCTAACCCTAATGCCTACCCTTAACCTTGACCCTGACTACACTGCTAACCCTAATGCCTACCCTTAAACTTAAATTAAGACCAAAAAGCTATTTATTTTTATGAATGTTTATGTTATAGCCAATTTTGACTTTGTAGCTGGCTCATCTATCGGAAATCGCTAAGTTCTGCCTCCAAGGCAAGATTCATGACAATAAACGTAATTGGTATTTGCAGCACGGCATGCTGCCTTTCCTTCCAACTGTAGGCAATGCAATTTAAAACAATCCACAACTTTTTTTTTAAATAAATTAATCAATCTTCTGTCCTCAGCCTATTTTGAATGATTTTATATATTTCTGTATAGACAGGAGACATGAGTGGGCTAATTAGGTTTTCATTTTGGCAATTAAATTGACTTTAGGGAAAGTTTAGCTTCCTCTAGTCTTATGGTTACTGAAAAGAGCTAGGCTTGGTGAGAGTTGACTTTAGGGAAAGTTTAGCTTCCTCTAGTCTTATGGTTACTGAAAAGAGCTAGGCTTGGTGAGAGATGCCAATGGTAACATTAAGATGAAGTAAAATAAGTACAAATAGATGAATGAATGAGTGAATGAACGAGTGAACAAACGAGTGAGCGAGTGAGCGAGTCATTTGCCAAAAGAGAGAGTCAGAGACGCCAATATTATTTGTCAGGATAGAGTGTGATTAGTTTTATAATTTTATTTAACAGATTTGTAGTTGTATCAAGAGTTACTGTTCATATGTACAAAAAAATACATGTAAATAAGTATACAGATATTAATTTGACCGGTTTCTCATAGCAGGGAAATAATCCTGCAGCAACAGGAAATGTGCATTATTATATAGGGGTTGATACATTTTTTGTTAGTGCAAATCAAGTCTGAAATTTTAAAGTGGATAATACAAACTTAATAATAATTTTTAAACCTTAAATACACAAAGTTAGCATTACTGCTGTGCAGGACATTTCCTACAACAACAGGGTAATCAAATTAAGATTACATTTACTTTTAGTTCCTTCTCAGGCAATGCAATTCCACTTGGATCAGGGCCCGTATCCACAAAGCATCTCAGAGTAAGAGTGCTGATCTAGGATCAGTCTAGCATTTTAAATATTAACAAATAAGATTAAAGACAGATCCTAGATCATAACGAACAACACCTATTTGGACAGATCCTAGATCGTAACGAATAACACCTATATGGACAGATCCTAGATCGTAATGAATAACACCTACAGTGGGGCAAAAAAAGTATTTAGTCAGCCACCAATTGTGCAAGTTCTCTCACTTAAAAAGATGAGAGAGGCCTGTAATTTTCATCATAGGTACACTTCAACTATGACAGACAAAATGAGGAAAAAAAATCCAGAATATCACATTGTAGGATTTTTAATGAATTTATTTGCAAATTATGGTGGAAAATAAGTATTTGGTCACATACAAACAAGCAAGATTTCTGGCTCTCACAGACCTGTAACTTCTTCTTTAAGAGGCTCCTCTGTCCTCCACTCGTTACCTGTATTAATGGCACCTGTTTGAACTTGTTATCAGTATAAAAGACAACTGTCCACAACCTCAAACAGTCACACTCCAAACTCCACTATGGCCAAGACCAAAGAGCTGTCAAAGGACACCAGAAACAAAATTGTAGACCTGCACCAGGTTGGGAAGACTGAATCTGCAATAGGTAAGCAGCTTGGTTTGAAGAAATCAACTGTGGGAGCAATTATTAGGAAATGGAAGACATACAAGACCACTGATAATCTTCCTCGATCTGGGGTTCCACGCAAGATCTCACCAACCGTGTGTGAAAACCTTGTGAAGACTTACAGAAAACGTTTGACCTCTGTCATTGCCAACAAAGGGTATATAACAAAGTATTGAGATAAACTTTTGTTATTGACCAAATACTTATTTTCCACCATAATTTGCAAATAAATAAATAAAAAAATCCTACAATGTGATTTTCTGGATTTCTTTTTCTCATTTCGTCTGTCATAGTTGAAGTGTACCTATGATGAAAATTACAGGCCTCTCTCATCTTTTTAAGTTGGAGAACTTGCACAATTGGTGGCTGACTAAATACTTTTTTGCCCCACTGTATATGGACAGATCCTAGATCAGCACTTCTACTCCAAGATACTTTGTGAATATAGGCACAGTTGACCATCCCCAGATCTTAATCTACTCCTAGACACAGATTTAGGGTCAGTTGACCTTCCCCAGGTCCTATCCTTATTAACAGACATACACAGTAAAGCTCTGACTGTAACCATCAGAGGGGGGGGGAAAAAGCAACAAACCGAAAACTGAAGTGCTTTAGAATGTCCTGGATAGATATGTCCCATCAGCCCTCTGAGTTATTAAAGTGCATGCAGAGTACAAAACATTAAGAACACCTTCCTAATATTGAGTTTGTCCTCAGAACAGCCTCAATTCTTCGGGGCGTGGACTCTACAAGGTGTCGAAAGCGTTCCACAGGGATGCTGGCCCATGTTGACTCCAATGCTTCCCCACAGTTGTGTCAAGTTGGCTGGATGTCCTTTGGGTGGTGGATCATTCTTGATACACACGAGAAACTGCTGAGCGTGTAACACCCAGCAGCGTTGCAGTTCTTGACACAAACCAGTAGGCCTGGCACCTACTACAATACCCGGTTCAAAGGCACTTAAATATTTTGTCTTGTCCATTCACAGATACACAATCCATGTCTCAATTGTCTCAAGTCTTAAAATATGTCAGTGGATTTAACAGGTGACATCAATTAAGGGATTGTAGCGTTCACCTGGATTCACCTGGTCAGTCTATGTGATGGAAAGAGCAGGTGTTCCTAATGTTTTGTACACTAAATATCTAATCCACTGTATTTCTGTTGGTGTCAGACAGCAGTATATAATCCACTGTATTTCTGTTGGTGTCAGACAGCAGTATATAATCCACTGTATTTCTGTTGGTGTCAGACAGCAGTATATAATCCACTGTATTTCTGTTGGTGTCAGACAGCAGTATATAATCCACTGTATTTCTGTTGGTGTCAGACAGCAGTATATAATCCACTGTATTTCTGTTGGTGTCAGACAGCAGTATATAATCCACTGTATTTCTGTTGGTGTCAGACAGCAGTATATAATCCACTGTATTTCTGTTGGTGTCAGACAGCAGTATATAATCCACTGTATTTCTGTTGGTGTCAGACAGCAGTATATAATCCACTGTATTTCTGTTGGTGTCAGACAGCAGTATATAATCCACTGTATTTCTGTTGGTGTCAGACAGCAGTATATAATCCACTGTATTTCTGTTGGTGTCAGACAGCAGTATATAATCCACTGTATTTCTGTTGGTGTCAGACAGCAGTATATAATCCACTGTATTTCTGTTGGTGGCAGACAGCAGTATATAATCCACTGTATTTCTGTTGGTGGCAGACAGCAGTATATAATCCACTGTATTTCTGTTGGTGGCAGACAGCAGTATATAATCCACTGTATTTCTGTTGGTGTCAGACAGCAGTATATAATCCACTGTATTTCTGTTGGTGTCAGACAGCAGTATATAATCCACTGTATTTCTGTTGGTGTCAGACAGCAGTATATAATCCACTGTATTTCTGTTGGTGTCAGACAGCAGTATATAATCCACTGTATTTCTGTTGGTGGCAGACAGCAGTATATAATCCACTGTATTTCTGTTGGTGTCAGACAGCAGTATATAATCCACTGTATTTCTGTTGGTGTCAGACAGCAGTATATAATCCACTGTATTTCTGTTGGTGTCAGACAGCAGTATATAATCCACTGTATTTCTGTTGGTGTCAGACAGCAGTATATAATCCACTGTATTTCTGTTGGTGTCAGACAGCAGTATATAATCCACTGTATTTCTGTTGGTGTCAGACAGCAGTATATAATCCACTGTATTTCTGTTGGTGTCAGACAGCAGTATATAATCCACTGTATTTCTGTTGGTGGCAGACAGCAGTATATAATCCACTGTATTTCTGTTGGTGGCAGACAGCAGTATATAATCCACTGTATTTCTGTTGGTGGCAGACAGCAGTATATAATCCACTGTATTTCTGTTGGTGGCAGACAGCAGTATATAATCCACTGTATTTCTGTTGGTGTCAGACAGCAGTATATAATCCACTGTATTTCTGTTGGTGTCAGACAGCAGTATATAATCCACTGTATTTCTGTTGGTGTCAGACAGCAGTATATCCAACTGGCAACTGGTCAGTTTTCTGCTCTGTGATGTCGTCCATGTGATTCCCAACCAGGGGGAACTTGGCCTATCAACACTCAGGTACTTGAGAAGACCCCATGACGTACTGCAGGGGTATTTCGGACAGAGCAAAATACTGTTGGCGCTACAGTAACCGAGAAAGGTTGGGAACCACTGCTGTAGAGTACTCTGCTTTGTCCTACTGTCCAGAAGAGGTGCTTCCGTTCCCCTCCCCTAGTGTCTCTCTCGTAGCCTGTACCCCTCCCCCGCTCTCCATTTTAGGTAATCCACCATAGAAAGCAGTTTTAATCCAACCAACGAGGAGCGGATATGCTGAACAATCTCCCTATATGATATACAGCCGCAGGTTCATGAGACCTCCAGCAGGTGGAACCCTCCGTTAGCCTCTCGTTGTGTCTCTCTCTTCCTGGTCTGGACCAGGGTAAAGACCAGAGCAGACAGAGTGTTCCTTCCCAGGCCCAAAGCCGCGCGGTTCACACTGCGCTCCACGTAGCTGGAGCACAACTCGCGGCTCCTCACGAAGTACGTCTTGACGTTCCCCTGCCGCTCGCTCACACCTTTCACGTAGATCTCCCCCCTCAGCTCGCGAACGAAGCCACGCTCAGCCAGGACATGACTGGTACTCTCTGGGACCTGGGATACACACACACACACAGCGCCGCACATTAACCGACATATTAACACGCCAAACCTCTGTTACACACCCGCCAACCCACCTACACACAGTCCTACCTGTATGCGTCCACTGACCCCGGTGCTGTCCATACGGCTGGCCAGGTTGACGGTCATTCCCCAGATGTCATACTGAGGCTTAGTGGCTCCTATCACCCCAGCCACCACTGGACCATGGGCTATGCCTACACAAACAGGTCAGAGGTCAAGGTGTGTGTGTGTGTGTGTGTGTGTGTGTGTGTGTGTGTGTGTGTGTGTGTGTGTGTGTGTGAGAATGTGTGTGTGTGTGTGAGAGTGTGCGTGCGTGCGTGCGTGAGAGTGTGAGAGTGTGTGTGTGAGAGTGTGTGTGTGTGTGTGTGTGTGAGAGTGTGCGTGCGTGCGTGAGAGTGTGAGAGTGTGTGTGTGTGTGAGAGTGTGTGTGTGTGTGTGTGTGTGAGAGTGTGTGTGTGTGTGTGTGAGAGTGTGTGTGTGTGTGTGTTCTCTCACCAACACGGAGCAGAAAGCTGTTTCCAGAGTGTGTGTTGATTCGTTTGAGCGTCTCCTGCATTTCCATGGCAAACAACACCAGCTCACTGAGGTGACGCCACTCATCACCACACTCCTACAACACACACACACACGCACACTGATAATTTGACTATTCCTACTAAATTCAACTCAAATGTAAAGTCAAAGTCCTACTTTGAACAGAATGAAGCCAGGTGAATAGAAGACACTAAACAGGGTCGAATTGAAGGCAGACAATTCAGGAAATAAACTGAAATTCCAATTCAATAATTGAAAAAGACGTCGCTCTATTTCTGTATTTTAAATTCAAATCACTTTGAGCCCAACCCTGTGATACTAAGAGAGCTGACCTGTTGATCAGGGGAGAGGCCAGAGGCAGCCATGTAACAGCTGCCAATGGTTTTGATTTTCTCAATGTCCTGGAAATATGTCTCATCTAATAACTAGAGACAGACAAACAGAGACAGACAAACAGAGAGAGAGACAGACAAACAGAGAGAGACAAACACAGAGAGAGAGAGAGAGAGAGAGAGAGAGAGAGAGACAGAGACAGAGACAGAGACAGACAGAGTGAGGCAGTGAGAGACAGAAACAGAGAGAGAAAGAGGTGGATATTAGAAAACAAATCAATTGTAAGCATGGTAACATATCACAGAGAAATGGCGTGTGTAGATTGGATTCTAACCTCGTCGAAGTCAGCTATGATCTCATTGAGAAGCCGTAGACACTCCACATCCTGATGGATCAACTCTTTCTGTTCATAGTAGTCTGTAAACCCGGGGATGGACGCAAACAACACCCCCACACGCTCATAGGACTGAGAGTACAGATCCTACACACACACACACACACACACACACACACACACACACACACACACACACACACACACACACACACACACACACACACACACACACACACACACACACACACACACACACACACACACACACACACACACACACACACACATTAACATCAAGATGGCCTTCTCTAGAACTGAGGACAGAGACCCAAACAAAACACACACGCACACCTCATTGTGGCGGTCTCTCTCTAGGAAGTGCTGTGCGACGTGTGAAGGCAGAATGTTGAAGAGTAAACACTCATTATGTTCCCTCAGCTCCTTCATGTCCTCCACTTCCTGTCTGGCCTGCAGACGCCACAGGAAGTCCAGCCGCGCCGTCGCCTCCAACTGGACAGGAGGGAACAACAACCATCACATGCAGTAGGGTGAAGGGAGGGGAGAGGAGGATTAGGGAGGAGAGAGGAGGAGTAGGGAGGGGAGAGGAGGAGTAGAGGACAGAGGAGGAGTAGAGGAGGAGTAAAGAGGGGTATGGAGGAGATAGGAAGCATAGGGAGGAGAGAGAAGGAGTAGAGGAGGAGGAGTAGAAGACGGAGGAGGAGTAGAGAGGAGGAGTAGAGGACAGAGGAGGAGTAGAGGACAGAGGAGGAGTAGAGGACAGAGGAGGAGTAGAGGAGTAGAGAGGAGTAGAGAGGAGGAGAGGAGTAGAGAGGAGGAGTAGAGGACAGAGGAGGAGTAGAGGGCAGAGGAGGAGTAGAGGAGGAGAGAGCCCATGTCCTACCTGTCTACTGTTGTAAATTACAGCCACCACAAACATGGCCATGAGCAGGACACACACATCCTTCCTCCTCAGGTACTGCTGCCTACAAGGGACAGACACAACCAGACAGTCACCACACGCACACTACACACACACACTACACACACACTACACACTACACACACACACACACACACACACACACACACACACACACACACACACACACACACACACACACACACACACACACACACACACACACACACACACACACGGTCACCAGTGTGTGTGTTTATTCAGTACCTGGTGTTTTCAGAGGTCTGGCGTATAAACAGTGTGTGGTAGCTGACTTCTATGAGGTACGTGTAGACAGCTATGGCCAGAAGCAACACAGCCAGCTTCAGTAGAGAGTGCAGCCTGAAGAACACAGCGCACGACACCATGGCCACCACCCCGCTGAAAACCAGGAACTACAGAAGACAGGGAGAGACAGTCACAAAATGGATCAAAACCTTCTGGACCAATGAAAATCTAAATGTGTGTGTGTGTGTGTTACCTCAGGGTGTGTACAGATGTTGACAGGCCAGGACCAGGTCTGCTGCTGGGAGCTGCTTCTGTTGTTAGGGTCCATCTCAGACTCTACACACCACAGCTAGAACACACACACACACACACACAATCAAACTGCAGAACTGCAGCTACTTCAAAACAAGTTTATAGTGCAGCAGATAGGCAAACCTTCATGAAAGAACAGTTCGTATAATGGCCTGAGGGCACAGAACATATTGGTCATAGTGGATAACGATAAACTCACTATATCAGACGAGGCCACCCCAAAGTTGATGATAATGGCGGTGAGCGTGAGCAGTGTTCTGACAGTCTTGGTCTCGTTGATCCAGCAGCACAGGAACCGCAGCACTAGAGGGCTCTGTTCAAACTCTTCAGCTAGGACCACCATCAGCAGCAACACATACACACACACACACACTCCAAACTGAACCAGCATAGGACACAGTCTGTGTGTGTGTGTGTGTGTGTGTGTGTGTGTGTGTGTGTGTGTGTGTGTGTGTGTGTGTGTGTGTGTGTGTGTGTGTGTGTGTGTGTGTGTGTGTGTGTGTGTGTGTGTGTGTGTCGGCCGGAGAGATTGAGGATGGAGAGGGGAAGTGAGAAACAGGGAGGAGGAGGAGGATCAAACGATGAAGAGAGAGAAACAGGGAGGAGGAGGATTAGACGATGAAGAGAGAGAAACAGGGAGGAGGAGGAGGATCAGACGATGAAGAGAGAGAAACAGGGAGGAGGAGGAGGATCAGACGATGAAGAGAGAGAAACAGGGAGGAGGAGGAGGATCAGACGATGAAGAGAGAGAAACAGGGAGGAGGAGGATTAGACGATGAAGAGAGAGAAACAGGGAGGAGGAGGAGGATCAGACGATGAAGAGAGAGAAACAGGGAGGAGGAGGAGGATCAGACGATGAAGAGAGAAACAGGGAGGAGGAGGAGGATTAGACGATGAAGAGAGAAACAGGGAGGAGGAGGAGGATCAGACGATGAAGAGAGAGAAACAGGGAGGAGGAGAGGATCAGATGAAGGAGAGAGAGAGAAGCATGTGAGTGGTAGAGAAAGATTACTCAAAAGATCTTTAATAAATGAAGTAAAAGAAAATATCATACTTTTAATTAAATAAAGAACACACACCTTGCGGCGGGGACGAGGGCCTGTGCACCCATGAGGCAGAGGAGCATGATGAAGGAGCAGACCAGGTTTGACTTGAACATCTCATCACGCATCTGGGAAAACTGAGAAGAGAGAAACATTCCTCAATTATACCACCCATCAACCCACCTCCCCACCCATCCACCCACCTCTCCACCCATCAACCCCCACCCATCCACCCACCTCTCCACCCATCCACCCACCTCTCCACCCATCAAATTGTCTATAAAGTGAGAAAGTTCAGCACTGTTGCTACTCTCCCTAGGAGTGGCCGTCCTGCAAAGATGACTGCAACAGCACAGCGCAGAATACTCAATGAGGTTAAGAAGAATCCTAGAGTGTCAGCTAAAGACTTACAGAAATCTCTGGAACATGCTAACGTCTCTGTTGACGAGTCTACGATACGTAAAACACTAAACAAGAATGGTGTTCATGGGAGGACATCACGGAAGAAGCCTCTGCTGTACAAAAGAAACATTGCTGCACGTCTGAAGTTTGCAAAAGTGCCCCTGGATGTTCCACAGCGATGTGGGCAAAATATTCTGTGGACAGACGAAACTACAGTTGAGTTGTTTGGAAGGAACACACAACACAGTGTGGGAAAAAAAGGCACAGCACACCAACATCAAAACCTCATTCCAAATGTAAAGTATGGTGGAGGGAGCATCCTGGTTTGGGGCTGCTTTGCTGCCTCAGGGCCTGGACAGCTTGCTATCATCGATGGGGAAAAATGAATTCCCAAATTTATCAAGACATTTTGCAGGAGAATGTTAGGCTATCTGTCAGCCAATTGAAGCAGAAGTTTGGTGATGCAACAGGACAACAACCCAAAACATCCTAAGAATATTGCTGAATTGAAAGAGTTTTGAAAAAGATGAATGGTCCAAAATTCCTCCTGACCGTTGTGCAGGTCTGATCCGCAACTACAGAAAACGTTTGGTAGAGGTTATTGCTGCCAAAAAATACAAGGGTTCACATACTTTTTCCACCCTGCACTGTGAATGTTTACACGGTGTGTTCAATAAAAACATGAAAACATACTATTGTTTGTGTGCTATTAGTTTAAGCTGACTGTGTTTGTTTATTGTTGTGACCTAAATGAAAATCAAATTAAATTTGATGACCAATTTATGCAGAAATCCAGGTAATTCCAAAGGGTTCACATACTTTTTCTTGCCACTGTAGCCTACATACCAAGTAATCAACTGTGTGTGTTTGAGTGTGTGTGGCCCCTACCTTGCCCTCTGTGTGTGTTTCTGTTGCGGGCCCCTACCTTGCCCTCTGTGTGTGTTTCTGTTGCGGGCCCCTACCTTGCCCTCTGTGTGTGTTTCTGTTGCGGGCCCCTACCTTGCCCTCTGTGTGTGGTTCTGTTGCGGGCCCCTACCTTGCCCTCTGTGTGTGGTTCTGTTGCGGGCCCCTACCTTGTCCTCTGTGTGTGGTTCTGTTGCGGGCCCCTACCTTGTCCTCTGTGTGTGTTTCTGTTGCGGGCCGCTACCTTGCCCTCTGTGTGGTTCTGTTGCGGGCCCCTACCTTGTCCTCTGTGTGTGGTTCTGTTGCGGGCCCCTACCTTGTCCTCTGTGTGTGTTTCTGTTGCGGGCCCCTACTTTGCCCTCTGTATGTGGTTCTGTTGCGGGTCCCTACAGTGGTTACTCCTTTAAAAGTTGCGTCATACTGCAGTACACCTTGCAGAATTCTATGGCACGTTATTTAATTGTCAGCCATTGTTACCATTAATGCTAGTTAGTGCTAGTTTGACCACCAGAGGGCATCTTTGAGAAGTATTTGATAGCCTTCAATAGTGGCTGTACTAGAGAATTTAAAACCTTTTTTTTGTAAGAATATAGTATTGGGGACTGATATTAAGAAATGTTGCTTAATTAATTTGACTAATATTATGTTTCTATTCCAAGAAAAACGACACCCTCAGGGTTTCCGTTAGGATGGAACGGAAAATATGGCGCTGTACAACGTGACGTTCGGGAGTAGGCTACAGTACTAACAGCATAACATTTCCACACCCATCAAGACCAGTCCCCATGCTTGTCTCAGAGCAGACCGAAACGGTGCTGAAATAGTTGGGTAGGCTATTGCTTCAAATCCTATTGCTTCTAACTTCAATATGCTCTTTAAATAAATAAGACCTACACCACTTTTAACTTCTTAGGGAGCGGCTCCCGAGGTGACGGTTTTGGAGAGTCTGGCGTGCCCAAAGTAAAATGCCTCCCACTCAGGCCCAGAAAATAGGATATGCACATAATTAGTACTATTGGATAGGAAACACTCTGAAGTTTCTAAAAGTGTTAACATAATGTCTGTGAGTATAACAGAACGGATATAGCAGGCGAAAACCCGAGGAATTTCTGTCCTGGAAAAAGTGTTTTTGACACATTGCCTTGTTTTGAACCCCTCCCTATTGAAAACAGCCATTTCTGGGAGTAAGATTGCAGTACCTATTGCTTCCACTGGATGTCAACAGTCTATAGACAGTGTTTGGTGATGTTTAGTTGCTCTGGATGGTAATAGAAGAAGAATTTCGAACTAGTCATCGGATGTAAACAGAAGTGGAAGCGCTTTCACGGGCTCGCACGCGCTGTGGTTTTTTTCCTTTCCTATCGTCCAGTTTATAATCCGGTTGAAATAGTACAGTAAATATACATAAAAGTGTTCCTAAGGATACATTATCAATGATGTTTGATTGTTCTTGGACAAGTGTATAGGTATAGGTTGAACGCGTTCTCTTCACGGTTCAATGGGCGAGTGGACCCTGTATTTTCTGAACATAACGCGCCAACCAAACGGAGATTTATGGATATAATAAATGACTTTTTCTAACAAAAGAACCATTGGATGTCTTCGTTGGACACTTGGGAAGCCCTCAGCAGAAGTTCTTCAAAAGGTAAGGGATTTGTTTTCGCTGTGAAATGTGTTTTGTGTGAACCGCGATGGTTTATGAATTTATGCTAATAGAAAATATTGGAGGTGCTACCCTCAAACAATCAAATGTTGTGCTTTCACCGTAAAGCCTTTTTGAAATCTGACAATGCTGTGATATTGCCAAGAAGCAGAGCTTTTGATGACTATGCAACACTTGTAGCGCCCCAACACTCCTTAAGTAGTTAACAGCACATTAAACACTAGTGAGACTCATGTCGTCTACAGTATGTCGACATTTGTCTTTTCAATGACATGACTCTCCGCCAATAATTACATTTAGAAGATTGGAGGATTCTAAAATAATATCTAAGGGGAATTTTTCATTAGGGCAAATCTGATCTGTGAGAATATCTAACGGGCTTTTATATAATTCTAAATGAATTAATAATAATAATTGCTTTGTTTAAAAAAAATACGATATTATGAAGATTTCATTTTCATTTAGCCTAGAGTGAGTGAGAAAAAAAGGCCATTGTTGAACATGGGGTGAGACATTCTCACTAATTTGTAAATAAAGCCAATTTGTTATTTAGAATGATTTATGTCTGTTTTTAGAGGGAGAGAAACCAAAAGCCTCATGGGTATCGAACCGGCATCTGTAGCAACGCAGTTTGCACTGCAATGCAGTGTCTTAGACCGCTGCTCCACTCGGGCACTGTACAACGTGACCAGTCGGGAGTAGGCTACAGTACTACAGTAAGAGCAAAATAATCCTAACATTTCCACAACCTAATTGCAGTCTAAATTTCTCTTAAAACCTTAGTGGAACAACAGTTTTAGTAAGTAATACTGAAGTCGTGCACAATTATCAGTCCTATTTGATTTATGTCGCCCATTCATTGTCAGTTAGAGACACATTAACGCCTTGGGACCCAAAAGCATCATCAGTGCTCTAACTCCCCCTTGTGGTGGTCTGGAGCAATGAAGTGGTGACGCAGGGTACCGTACTAAACCACAAATTACCTCTAAGTTCCGTAGCATATCCGCAAAACTTTTAGTGGAGCAACCACCGTACCTTTCCCTCTGTATGTGTTTCTGTTGTGGGCCCCTACCTTGCCCTCGATGTGTGTGTCCTTGAACTCCTGTGTGAAGCTGGTGATGTGTTCCTGTCTCATGCGTTCACTGCTCCTGACCTCGATGGCCTGGCGGATCCTCTTGTTGACTTCACGCGTCCCCGTCCCTGAGCCGCCAGCTGGTTAGGTAACTGGGCCAGAGAGCCGTTGCTGAAGGTCGCCAGGATCTGGTCAGGGGTGAGAGGTTAGGGGTCAAAGGTTAGGCAGAGGCCAGACAAAGAGGATCTAGAACTGACAATAGACTCTCTAACAATAATAATAAATGTCAGCAAAAGGCGAAAGGCAGGTGGGAGGAGGCGGAAGGCAAGCGGAAAAATTCTAGCCAATGAGCATCCAGGCACAAAATCGCTTTTCTCAAAGTTGCCAGGATGCCACATGCGTCCACGTACAGTATATCAGTACAGTCGTCACACCCTAAGCATTAGGAAACTTCTATTTGATCAAATAAGCCTCACGTAGCAAATTAGCAATTCAAGTATATGTTGACCAAATTCTACACTCTCATTGTTCTCCATACCAACAATCCCCAATTCAACTTCTTAGCTCTTCATTTTTGCACTGACAGATTTTAGGTCGCACTCAGCCCTCTCGCTTCACCTAACCCTCTTCCGCTCTGAGGTAGAGGGTAAAGGTTAGGAGGCAGGGGTTAGAGGTCACCTACACAGTTCATTCCGATGATGTTTCCAAACGGCAGCTCAGTAGTCCAGCCAGCATTAATGGTGTCATCTCGACTGGGCCGGCGAGCTTTCTTGGCAGGAGCCTCCTCCTTGGGCGTGTGGCGAATCAGGAACGTGTCGATTTTGTGTTTCCGTAGAAACTCGTTCCTCTCGTGGCCACGCCCCTCTTCCGTCTCATAGACCCCGCCCAGACAGTCCAGCGTTGCCCGGGAGATGTGGATACGGCCCGGCACCCCTCCTACCTCCAGCATGTTAGCGATGTCCACATCCCAGGACCACACATCAAACTGCCACTTCTGCAGCCCCAGCACCCCACACAGCACTGAGCCAGAGTGGACACCGATACGCATGTCCACCTCATGTTTCAACTCCCTTCGCACATACCTACAGGTCAACAAGGAGAGACAGACTGTTGAAAACCCAATCTACTAGGAACAATATTGATGATTCCAGATTAAAGTTGGGGTGAAAAGTTTTGATCATGACTTGTGTGTGGTTGTGTGTGGTTGTGTGTGATTGTGTGTGCATACATAGTTAGTGTGTGTGGGGTTGCATGTAGTACTTTATGGTGCTGATCATGGAGAGGCCCATCTCCACACAGCAGCGAGCGTGATCTGTCTCTGGCTCTGGGACTCCGGACACACAGTAGTAACAATCCCCAAGGATCTTGATACGCATGCAGTGGTGCTCCTACACACACGCACACATGCACACGCACACACAAACACGCACAAATGAAACATACTCTGAATTTCATGAATTGCTTACTGAGTTCAGGATGACATGACCGTACGGTCTCACCTCAGCCAGGCGGTCGAAGCGTCCAAACAGCTCATTGAGCGTTCGGACCAATTCCTGAGCCGACAGGACCATGGACAGAGACGTGAAGCCTTTTATATCAGCAAACAGAATACTGCAGAGAAAGAGAGAAATGTATTATTACACAGGGCAGACTAGGCCTAGTACTGGAATGAAAACAACTTTCAATGGACAAGCTACACTGCTTTTCAGTCCAGTACTTGAAAACCACCTTAACCAGCTTCCTGGACCTGGATTAAGCCAGTGTGTGTGCCTGTGTGTGTGTGTGTGTGTGTGTGTGTGTGTGTGTGTGTGTGTGTGTGTGTGTGTGTGTGTGTGTGTGTGTGTGTGTGTGTGTGTGTGTGTGTGTGTGTGTGCCTGTGTGTACTGTAGACGTGTGTGTGTTTACCTGACGTCTTTGTACTGGTGAATATAAATCTTGTGGAACTGCTGTGGCAACAGTTCATCATCCATGTTGGACATGTCAGCGATCATCTCCAAGGCAACGAACCGCGGAATGATGGAGTTCACCAAGCGCTCCTGAGGAGGACAGGTACCGAGTGACTCTCTCACATGCTTGGTAAACAACAGGTGTAGAGACTAACAGTCAAATGCTTACTAACGGGCCCTTCACAACAATCAGTCAATCACCCTGTGATATTGTTTGTCTGTCTGTCAGTCACACGGTCTCTCTCTCTCTCTACCTGTCTCTACCTGTCTCTGGTTCTCCCTCTCCAGGCGTACTCGTCCCTCAATGCAGCGTCGTGTCTCCAGGAAGGCTTGTCTCTGTGTGTGGTCTGACAAGTAGTGGATGAACAACCCCGCTGTGTTCATACCCAGGTACAACAAGCCCTTCGCCAGAACCTACACACACACACACACACACACACACGGTTAGTCCACACTAAACACACCTGAGACCAAACACACACACACAAAAATGAGGAGGAAGAAGAGGAGGAGGAAGAAGAGGAGGAGGAGAGAGGAAGGCAGTGGGAGGGAGTCTGAGTTGACCTCTCACCTTTCTGTAGAGCGCGGTGTCGTCGTAGTGGTGGACGGTTTCCACCAGGAGGTGCAGCGTGGCGGTGAGCAGGCCGGTGGAGAGGGACCAGAGCAGGGGGAGGGGCAGGAGGGTGTAGGTGGAGAACAGTGTGAAGAGGACGTACCAGGCCTGGTCCTTCTCCAAACCCCCCACCACACCTCCCAACACCTGCACTGTCTGGGACAACCAGCTGGCTAGAGCCATGTACCTAGGACCACATACAGTTGAAGTCAGAAGTTTACATACACCTTAGCCAAATACATTTAAACTCAGTTTTTCACAATTCCTGACATTTAATCCCAGTAAAAATTCCGTGTTAGGTCAGTTAGGATCACCACTTTATAAAATAAATGTAAAATGTCAGAATAATAGTAGAGAATTATTTATTTCAGCTTTTATTTCTTTCATCACATTCCCAGTGGGTCAGAAGTATACATGACTCAATTAGTATTTGGTAGCATTGCCTTTAAATTGTTTCACTTGGGTCAAAAGTTTCGGGTAGCCTCCCACAAGCTTCCCACAATACGTTGGGTGAATTTTGGCCCATTCCTCCTGACAGAGCTGGTGTAACTGAGTCAGGTTTGTAGGCCTCCTTGCTCGCACACGCTTTTTCAGATCTGCCCACAACTTTCTATGGAATTGTGGTCAGGGCTTTGTGATGGCCACTCAAATACCTTGACTTTGTTGTCCTTAAGCCATTTTGCCACAACTTTGGAAGTATGCGTGGGGTCATTGTCCATTTGGAAGACCCATTTGCGACCAAGCTTTAACTTCCTGACTGATGTCTTGAGATGTTGCTTCATTATATCCACATAATTTAAATTTCTCACGATGCCATCTATTTTATGAAGTGCACCAGTCCCTCCTGCAGCAAAGCACCCCCACAACATGATGCTGCCACCCCCGTGCTTCACGGTTGGGATGGTGTTCTTCGGCTTGCAAGCCTCCCCCTTTTTCCTCCGTCATTATGGCCAAACAGTTCTATTTTTGTTTCATCAGACCAGAGGACATTTCTCCAAAAAGTACGACATTTGTCCCCATGTGCAGTTGCAACCATAGTCTGGCTTTTTTATGGCGGTTTTGGAGCAGTGGCTTCTTCCTTGCTGAGCGGCCTTTCAGGTTGTCGATATAGGACTCGTTTTAATGTGGATAGAGATACTTTTGTACCCGTTTCCTCCAGCATCTTCACAAGGTCCTTTGCTGTTGTTCTGGGATTGATTTGCACTTTTCGCACCAAAGTACGTTCATCTCTAGGAGACAGAACGCATCTCCTTCCTGAGCTATATGACGGCTGCGTGGTCCCATGGGGTTTATACTTGCGTACTATTGTTTGTACAGATGAGCGTGGTACCTTCAGGCGTTTGGAAATTGCTCCCAAAGATGAACCAGACTTGTGGAGGTCTACAATTTTTTTCTGAGCTCTTGGCTGATTTCTTTTGATTTTCCCATGATGTCAAACAAATTCTCCAAGCTGTTTAAAGGCACAGTCAACTTACTGTATGTAAACTTCTGACCCACTGGAATTGTGATACAGTGAATTATAAGTGAAATAATCTGTCTGTAAACAATTGTTGGAAAAATTACTTGCATCATGTACAAAGTAGATGTCCTAACAGACTTGCCAAAACAATAGCTTGATAAGAAGAAATTTGTGGAGTGGTTAAAAAACGAGTTTTAATGACTCCAACCTAAGTGTATGTAAACTTCTGACTTCAACTGTATATAGATACAGTGCCTTGCAATAGTATTCACCCCCCTTGGCGTTTTTCCTATTTTGTTGCATTACAACCTGTAATTTAAGTAGATTTATATTTGGATTTCATGTAATGGACATACACAAAATTGTCTAAATTGGTGAAGTGAAATGAAAATAATTAGTTGTTTTAAAAAAATACGGAAAAGTGGTGTGTGCATATGTATTCACCCCCCTTTGCTATGAAGCCCCTAAATAAGATCTGGTGCAACCCATTACCTTCAGATGTCACAAAATTAGTTAAATAAAGTCCACCTGTGTGCAATCTAAGTGTCACATGATCTGTCACATGATCTCAGTATATATACACCTGTTCTGAAAGGCCCTGCAGTCTGCAACACCACTAAGCAAGGGGCACCACCAAGCAAGCGGCACTATGAAGACCAAGGAGCTCTCCAAACAGGTCAGGGACAAAGTTGTGGAGAAGTACAGATCAGGGTTGGGCTATAAAAAAATATCAGAAACTTTGAACATCCCACGGAGCACCATTAAATCCATTATTAAAAAATGGAAAGAATATAGCACCACAGCAAACCTGCCATAAGAGGGCCACCCACCAAAACTCACGGACCAGGCAAGGAGGGCATTAATCAGAGAGGCAACAAAGAGACCAAAGATAACCTTGAAGGAGCTGCAAAGCTCCACAGCGGAGATTGGAGTGTCTGTCCATACGACCAGTTTAAGCCGTACACTCCACAGAGCTGGGATTTACGGAAGAGTGGACCAAAAAAAGCCATTGCATAAAGAAACAAATGCCAAAAGGCATGTGGGAGACTCCCCAAACATATGGAAGAAGGTACTCTGGTCAGATGAGACTAAAATGTAGCTTTTTGGCCATCAAGGAAAACGCTATGTCTGACGCAAACCCAACACCTCGCATCACCCCGAGAACACCATCCTCACAGTGAAGCATGGTGGTGGCAGCATCATGCTGTGGGGATGTTTTTCATCGGCAGGGACTGGGAAACTGGTCAGAATTGAAGGAATGATGGATGGCGCTAAATACAGGGAAATTCTTGAGGGAAACCTGTTTCAGTCTTCTAGAGATTTGAAACTGGGACGGAGGTTCACCTTCCAGCAGGACAATGACCCTAAGCATACTGCTAAATCAACAATTGAGTGGTTTAAGGGGCAACATTTAAATGTCTTGGAATGGCCTAGTCAAAGTCCAGACCTCAATCCAATTGAGAATCTGTGGTCTGACTTAAAGATTGCTGTACACCAGCGGAACCCATCCAACTTGAAGGAGCTGGAGCAGTTTTGCCTTGAAGAATGGCAACAATCCCAGTGGCTAGATGTGCCAAGCTTATAGAGACATACCCCAAGAGACTAGCAGCTGTAATTGCTGCAAAAGGTGGCTCTACAAAGTATTGACTTTGGGGGGGTGAATAGTTATGCACGCTCAAGTTCTGTTTTTTTGTCTTATTTCTTTTTGATTAGCAAAAAAATATTTTGCATAAATCATTTAGGCATGTTGCGTAAATCATATTATACAAAACCCCCCAAAATAAATTTTAATTCCAGGTTGTAAGGTTGAAATTTAGCCAAGGAGGGTGAATACTTTCACAAGCCACTGTACATACATACACATACATACATACATACAGGAACACAAAGCATGGTTGCAATATCTAACTTCCCCAATATTCAAGAGATCCCAACAGATATTTAGAGAGTTGGGACATTGAGCTTTAAAATTATGCATTCATATGACACTACAACATTCTATGGCAGCCATGTTGGCTCCTCATTAACAAAATATGGGGAATATTTAAACAATGCTATGTAACTGAATGCCTAGAATTAGAACAATATAAAACCGGGGATCCAATACTGGAGTAGACGACCATCCCAAACACCTGTCGCACCTCAACCACTCTGGCGATGACATCATCCCCTTAGAACTGAGCACCAGCACGCAGAGTCCAGCCCCCAGAGCGATGAACAGGCCGACCAGCCAACCATTGGCTGTGTCCAGGCTCTGAGGCCCCGCCCATAGGGTCAGACCCAGGATGTGTAGTTTGGTGATGATGTCGATAACGTTAGTGAAAACCAGAGAGGTTATCCTCTGGCTTGATGCATGCTGCTGGTACAACTTCTCCAGGTCGGGAGACCTACACACACACACACACACACACACACACATCAAACAATCGAATCCACCGGCTCTGACGCTCGTCGGATTTGGCATGGCTTGCAAACTATCACAGACTACAAAGGGAAACTCAGCCCCAAGCTGTCCAGTGACGCCAGCCTACCAGACGAGCTAAATACCTTCTATGTTCGATCCGAGGCTAGCAACACTGAACCATGCATAAGAGCACCAGCTGTTCCGGACGGCTATGTGAATAAGGCTGTAACTTAACAATATGTGTAGAAAGTCAAGGGGTCTGAATACTTTCCAAATGTACTGTACATACCTACCTCGCTTACCTCGTACTCCTGCACATAGAATCGGTACTGGTACACTGTGTATATAGCCATCTCATTGTGTATCTATTCCTTGTGTTATTTTTTCAATTTGTTGTGACAAGGGCCCACGAGGAAGCCATGCGCAATGGGGGTGATTTACAACTACACATTAAAACAGGAACCAGGGTCACCCTTCCTGCCCTTGAGTGTGTTACAAGAGCCACTGGAATGTGCTTCATTATATGACGGGGCTCATCTGTTCACCCCCTTTAAGACCCTGAGTGCCCTCTGGGAAGAGAACGTTAAAAACATCTCTGTGTGAACAAAGAGATAAAAAGGGAGCCAATTGTGCCAGAACACATTAACGACATTTCTTATTATACTGAAAAGCTCATGTTCTGGTTTGAACCCTGATAAAAAAAAAAAAATGATATTTTTCCTCTGCTTTTAAAAAAGTATAATATGTATTTCACTATAACATAAAATCTATCTTATTCAAGTCATGTTTAGAATCTATGGATTTCTTGTTTCCTTTTAAGATTGTGAAATTATTCTCTGTACAGGAAAAAATAAATTCTGTGAACAGTTATGAGGAAATCTCAGGTTTATCTCATATAGGTTTATATCTCATATGGGTTCATATCTCATATGGGTTTATATCTCATATGGGTTCATATCTCATATGGGTTCATATCTCATATGGGTTCATCTCTCATGTGGGTTCATCTCTCATAAGGGTTCATATCTCATATGGGTTCATATCTCATATGGGTTCATCTCATATGAACATTAAATCAACAGGGCGTTCCCACTGTCACACTGTCCGGCCATTAGAGCCCGGCTTCTGTGAGTCTCCCTATAAATTAGAGGACTTACTAAACAGGAATTAGATGGAGGAGAATCAAAAGGGAGTTCAAATTCCACTAGGTGAGGCCATGCCCGTTGGACGAATGATCCCATCTCCATGGAAACGCAGTTTAAAACTCAGCCGAGAGAGACAGACAGGAGAACGGGAAAAGACCGGTCTAAGTTGGCTCCTCAACTACACAGACAAATGGAAAATGTAATCGACTTGGAGGAGAAAGAGACTTGTCTTGCAGGAGGGAGAGGAGAGTAGGCATGACTAAGAGGTGTCACTCTTGGACTGAAACAGAACTTTAGGAAATGGCCTCTGAACTCAGAGACACACATCTTCCTCACGGGGATGGAACACTGACAAGGAATGAAAAAAAAAATGGACAGCCACTTTGCTGAAGAATCAATGGCCCACAAGAGTGGGGTCTTGGACTACTTTATACCGTGTGCTGCAACACAAAGCTGACTGTACCAATAGACGGTACCGACACGGGTTGAGGGGGGAGCGGGAGAGAGAGAAAGAGGAGAGAGAGATCCTGACCAGTGACTCAGTATATATGGCAGCATTCTCTGTGTTTCATACTTGACTATTCAGCATCGCATAATATTAATTTTATTGTGTGTTTTTTGGCGTAATAATAAATCCTATCTTCATAAATAAGTTTTCCCTTGCTTTGACAAATGCTCTTAGACAATTAAAGACCTTACGTATCCTTTAAGATTGTTGATATGAGACTTGATGATGGAGGCTAAACTACTAACTAGAGTTTCAAGTTAATTGTACTCCTTGAATACAACATTATTACTGGTACCCTTATACAATGTTATTCATTTGAAATAGTAGGCAGATTAACCAATTATTAGACCACTAAAGTCCCTACATATCTTGCTTTCTCTCTGCATTGTTGAGAAAGAGAGAGAGAGAGAGAGAGAGAGAGAGACACACAGAGAGAGAGAGAGAGAGAGAGAGAGAGAGAGAGAGAGAGAGAGAGAGAGAGAGAGAGAGAGAGAGACACAGAGAGAGAGAGAGAGACACACAGAGCGAGAGAGAGAGAGAGAGAGAGACATACAGAGCGAGAGAGAGAGAGAGAGAGACACAGAGAGAGACACAGAGAGAGAGAGAGAGACACATACACACACAGGGAGAAAGAGACACAGAGAGAGACAGAGAGAGAGAGAGAAACAGAAAGACAGAGAGAGACACACACACACACAGGGAGAAATAGACACAGAGAGACACAGAGAGAGAGACACACACACACACACACAGGGAGAAAGAGACACAGAGAGACACAGAGAGAGAGAAACAGAAAGAGACACAGAGAGACACAGAGAGAGACACACACACACACACACAGCGAGAAAGAGAAACAGAGAGAGACACAGAGAGAGACAAAATATCACAGGGTGATTGTTTGATTGTTGGGAAGGGCCCGTTAGTAAGCATTTCACCTGTTGTTTACCAAGCATGTGACAAATACAATTAGATTTTGTTTGACAAACACGCACACACCTTAGTGTACCTACATGTGCGGCTGTCCTGCCTGAAGGTGTGTGTGTGTGCGCGCGCGTGTATTTCCTACTTGAAAGTTTGCGTGTGTGTGTGTGTGATCGCGTGTCCTACTTGAAGGTGTGATGAAGGGCGGGCAGGAAGACCCCTCTGACTGTAGACCCCCAGGAGACAAAGTAGTCAGCATCACTGAAGGAGTCGCTGCTCTTCTGGGTCACCGTGGACAGTCGGTCCTGATTGGCTGGGTGGATACGAGCTACAGAAGAACGCCGCTTATGTCCTGCTCCACCCCCGAGATGCCTTGCTGCGGATCTGCCTGTTGATCAATCACTATATGATTATAAGTATATTATAAAGTCAGTATATATATATATATATATACACACACACACACACTATATAGAAGTATTTCCTGAACGTGCTTCCTCCATGGAACACGAGACAGTATATTGTATATAAACTCAGCAAAACAAAAAGATACGTCCTCGCACCGTCAACTGCGTTTATTTTCAGCAAACTTAACATGCGTAAATATTTCTATGAACATAACAAGATTCAACAACTGAGACAAACTGAACATGTTCCACAGACATGTGACTAACAGAAATTGAATAATGTGTCCCTGAACAAAGGGTGGGGGTCAAAAGTGTGGCCACCAGCTGCATTAAGTACTGCAGTGCATCTCCTCCTCATGGACTGCACCAGATTTGACAGTTCTTGCTGTGAGATGTTACCCCACTCTTCCACCAAGGCACCTGCAAGTTCCCGGACATTTCTGGGGGGGAATGGTCCCAGCCCTCACCCTCCGATCCAACAGGTCCCAGACGTGCGCAATGGGATTGAGATCCGGGCTCTTCGCTGGCCATGGCAGAACACTGACATTCCTGTCTTGCAGGAAATCACGCACAGAACGAGCAGTACGGCTGGTGGCACCACATGAGCGAGGAGGATGTCTTCCCTGTAACGCATAGCGTTGAGATTTCCTGCAATGATCCCGCTCCGGAGTACAGGCCTCTGTGTAACGCTCATTCCTGCGACGATAAACGCGAATCCGACCATCACCCCTGGTGAGACAAAACCGCGACTCATCAGTGAAAAGCACTTTTTGCCAGTCCTGTCTGTTCCAGCGACTGTGGGTTTGTGGCCATAGGCGACGTTGTTGCCGGTGATGACCTGCCTTACAACAGGCCTACACGCACGGGGAACAGTGTTTAAACCCTTTACAATTAAGATCTGTTACAAATTATCTTTGAAAGACAGGGTCCTGAAAAGGGGACATTTCTTTTTTTGCTGAGTTTACATAGCGGCATATAGAGCCTTGCGAAAGTATTCACCCCCCTTGGCATTTTTCCTAATTTGTTTTCGTACAACCTGGAATTAAAATAGATTTTTGGGGGGTTTGTATCATTTGATTTACCCAACATTCCTACCACTTTGAAGATGCAAAATAAATAAAAAATGTGAAACAAACTAGAAATAAGAAAAAAAAAAGAAGAAAACTTGAGTGTGCATAACTATTCAACCCCCCAAAGTCAATACTTTGTAGAGACACCTTTTGCAGCAATTACAGCTGCAAGTCTCTTGGGGTATGTCGCTATAAGCTTGGCACATCTAGCCACTGGGATTTTTGCCCATTCTTCAAGGCAAAACTGCTCAAGCTCCTTCAAGTTGGATGGGTTCAGCTGGTGTACAGCAATCTTTAAGTCAGACCACAGATTATCAATTAGATTGAGGTCTGGGCTTTGACTAGGCCATTCCAAGACATTTCAATGTTTCCCCTTAAACCACTTGAGTGTTGCTTAAGCAGTATGCTTAGGTCCTTTTCCTGCTGGAAGGTGAACCTTCGTCCCAGTCTCAAATCTCTGGAAGACTGAAACAGGTTTCCCCTCAACATTTCCCTGTATTTAGCGCCATCCATCATTCCTTCAATTCTGATCAGTTTCCCAGTCCCTGCTGATGAAAAACATCCCCACAGCATGATGCTGCCACCACCATGCTTCACTGTGAGGATGGTGTTCTCGGTGTGATGAGAGGTGTTGGGTTTGTGCGCTTTCTTTGATGGCCAAAAAGCTCCATTTTAGTTTAATCTGAACAGAGTACCTTCTTCCATATGTTTGGGGAGTCTCCCACATGCCCTTTGGCGAACACCAAACGTGTTTGCTTATTTTTGTCTTTAAGCAATGGCTTTTTTCTTGGCACTCTTCTGTAAAGCCCAGCTCTGTGGAGTGTACGGCTTAAAGTGGCCCTATGGACAGATACTCCAACCCCCGCTGTGGAGCTTTGCAGCTCCTTCAGGGTTATCTTTGGTCTCTTTGTTGCCTCTCTGATTAATGCCCTCCATGCCTGGTCGGTGAGTTTTGGTGGGCGACCCTCTCTTGGCAGGTTTGTTGTGGTGCCATATTCGTTCAATTTTTTTATAATGGATTTAATGGTGCTCTGTGGGTCTGTATTTCTCCACAACTTTGTCCCTGATCTGTTTGGAGAGCTCCTTGGTCTTCATGGTGCCGCTTGCTTGGTGGTGTTGCAGACTATGGGGCCTTTCATAACAGGTGTGTAATAGATTATATATATATATATATACACAGTGGGGCAAAAAAGTATTTAGTCAGCCACCAATTGTGCAAGTTCTCCAACTTAAAAAGATGAGAGAGGCCTGTAATTTTCATCATAGGTACACTTCAACTATGACAGACGAAATGAGAAAAAGAAATCCTGAAAATCACATTGTAGGATTTTTAATTTATTTATTTGCAAATTATGGTGGAAAATAAGTATTTGGTCAATAACAAAAGTTTATCTCAATACTTTGTTATATACCCTTTGTTGGCAATGACAGAGGTCAAACGTTTTCTGTAAGTCTTCACAAGGTTTTCACACACTGTTGCTGGTATTTTGGCCCATTCCTCCATGCAGATCTCCTCTAGAGCAGTGATGTTTTGGGGCTGTCGCTGGGCAACACGGACTTTCAACTCCCTCCAAAGATTTTCTATGGGGTTGAGATCTGGAGACTGGCTAGGCCACTCCAGGACCTTGAAATGCTTCTTCTGAAGCAACTCCTTAGTTGCCCGGGCGGTGTGTTTGGGATCATTGTCATGCTGAAAGACCCAGCCACGTTTCATCTTCAATGCCCTTGCTGATGGAAGGAGGTTTTCACTCAAAATCTCACAATACATGGCCCCATTCATTCTTTCCTTTACACGGATCAGTCGTCCTGGTCCCTTTGCAGAAAAACAGCCCCAAAGCATGATGTTTCCACCCCATGCTTCACAGTAGGTATGGTGTTCTTTGGATGCAACTCAGCATTCTTTGTCCTCCAAACACGACGAGTTGAGTTTTTAACAAAAAGTTATATTTTGGTTTCATCTGACCATATGACATTCTCCCAATCCTCATCTGGATCATCCAAATGCTCTCTAGCAAACTTCAGACGGGCCTGAACATGTACTGGCTTAAGCAGGGAGACACGTCTGGCACTGCAGGATTTGAGTCCCTGGCGGCGTAGTGTGTTACTGATGGTAGGCTTTGTTACTTTGGTAGGCTTTGTTACTCCCAGCTCTCTGCAGGTCATTCACTAGGTCCCCCCGTGTGGTTCTGGGATTTTTGCTCACCGTTCTTGTGATCATTTTGACCCCACGGGGTGAGATCTTGCGTGGAGCCCCAGATCGAGGAAGATTATCAGTGGTCTTGTATGTCTTCCATTTCCTAATAATTGCTCCCACAGTTGATTTCTTCAAACCAAGCTGCTTACCTATTGCATATTCAATCTTCCCAACCTGGTGCAGGTCTACAATTTTGTTTCTGGTGTCCTTTGACAGCTCTTTGGTCTTGGCCATAGTGGAGTTTGGAGTGTGACTGTTTGAGGTTGTGGACAGGTGTCTTTATACTGATAACAAGTTCAAACAGGTGCCATTAATACAGGTAACGAGTGGAGGACAGAGGAGCCTCTTAAAGAAGAAGTTACAGGTCTGTGAGAGCCAGAAATCTTGCTTGTTTGTATGTGACCAAATACTTATTTTCCACCATAATTTGCAAATAAATTCATTAAAAATCCTACAATGTGATTTTCTGGATTTTTTTTCCTCATTTTGCCTGTCATAGTTGAAGTGTACCTATGATGAAAATTACAGGCCTCTCTCATCTTTTTAAGTGAGAGAACTTGCACAATTGGTGGCTGACTAAATACTTTTTGCCCCACTGTGTGTGTGTATATATATATATATATATATATATATATATATATATATATATATATATATATACACACACACACACACACACACACACACACACACACACACACACACACACACACACACACAGAGATCATGTGACACTTAAATAAAGTCCACCTGTGTGCAATCTAACAAATTATGTGACTTCTGAAGGTAATTGGTTGCACCAGATCTTATTTAGGGGCTTCAAAGCAAAGGGGTAGAATATATATGCATGCACCACTTTTCCATTTGTAATCTTTTAGAATTTTTTGAAACAAGTAATTTTTTTCATTTCACTTCACCAATTTGGACTATTTTGTGTATGTCCATTACATGTAATCCAAATAAAAATCAATTTAAATTACAGGTTGTAACGCAACAAAATAGGAAAAACACGAAGGGGGATGAATACTTTTGCAAGGCACTGTACCGTGAAACACACACAGTTGAAGTCAAAAGTTTACATACACCTTAGCCAAATACATTTAAACTCAGTTAACAATTCCTGACATTTAATCCTAGTTAAAATTCCCTGTCTTAGGTCAGTTAGGATCACCACTTTATTTTAAGAATGTGAAATGTCAGAATAATAGTAGAAAGAATGATTTATTTCAGCTTTAACTTCTTTCATCACATTCCCAGTGAAGTATACATGCACTCAATTAGTACTTGGTAGCATTGCCTTTAAATTGTTTCACTTGGGTCAAACGTTTTGGGTAGCCTTCTACAAGTTTCCCACAATAAGGTGAATTTTGGCCCGTTCCTCCTGACAGGGCTGGTGTAAGTCAGGTTTGTAGGCCTCCTTTTCTATAGGATTGAGGTCAAAGCATTGTGACGGCCACTCCAATTCCTTTACTTTGTTGTCCTTAAGCCATTTTGCCACAACTTTGGAAGTATGCGTGGGGTCATTGTCCATTTGGAAGATCCATTTGCGACCAAGCTTTAACTTCCTGACTGATGTCTTGAGATGTTGCTTCAATATATCCACATAATTTTCCTCCCTCATGATGTCATCTATTTTGTGAAGTGCACCAGTCTCTCCTGCAGCAAAGCACCCCCACAACATGATGCTGCCACCCCCAGGATTCACGGTTGGGATGGTGTCTTCTGCTTGCAAGCCTCCCCTTTTTCCTCCAAACATAACGATGGTCATTATGGCCAAACCGTTCTATTTTTGTTTCATCAGACCAGAGGACATTTCTCCAAAAAGTACGATCTTTGTCCCCCTGTGCAGTTGCAAACCAAAGTCTGGCTTTTTTATGGCGGTTTTGGAGCAGTAGCTTCTTCCTTGCTGAGCGGCCTTTTAGGTTATGTCGATATAGAACTCGTTTTACTTTGGATATAGATACTTTTGTACCTGTTTCCTCCAGCATCTTCACAAGGTCTTTTTCTGTTGTTTTCTTTTCGCACCAAAGTACGTTCATCTCTAGGAGACAGAACGCATCTCCTTCCTGAGCGGTATGACAGCTGCGTGGTCCCATGGTGTTTATACTTGCGTACTATTGTTTGTACAGATGAACGTGGTACCTTCAGGCATTTGGAAATTGCTCCCAAGGATGAACCAGACTTTTTTTCTGAGGTCTTGGCTGATTTATTTAGATTTTCTATGATGTCAAGCAAAGAGGCACTGAGTTTGAAGGTAGGCCTTGAAATACATCCACAGGTACACCTCCAATTGACTCAAATAATGTCAATTGGCCTATCAGAAGCTTCTAAAGCCATGACATCATTTTCTGGAATTTTCCAAGCTGTTTAAAGGCACAGTCAACTTAGTGTATATAAACTTCTGACCCACTGGAATTGTGATACAGTGAATTATAAGTGAAATAATCTGTCTGTAACCGACTTGCCAAAACTATAATTTGTTAACAAGAAATTTGTTGAGTGGTTGAAAAACGAGTTTTAATGACTCCAACCTAAGTGTATGTAAACTTCCGACTTCAACTGTATACAGTACATGAACAAAAGTATGTGTACACCTGCTCGTCAAACATCTCATTCCAAAATCATGGGCATTAACATGGAGTTGGTCCCCCCCTTTGCTGCTATAACAGCCTCCACTCTTCTGGGAAGGCTTTCCACCAGATGTTGGAACATTGCTGTGGGGACTTGCTTCCATTCAGCCACAAGAGCATTAGTGATGTTGGGTGATTAGGTCACTAAGCTCTTCAATAAGGCTATTCTACTGCCAATGTTTGTCTATGGAGATTGCATGGCTGTGTGCTGGATTTTATACACCGGTCAACAACAGGTGTCACTGAAATAGCCGAATCCACTAATTTAAGAGGTGTCCATATACTTTCGTACATATATAGTGTATATATATATATATATATATATATATATATACACACACACCACTAAACCCATACAGTATACAGTGGTGTAAAGTACTTAAGTAAAAATACTTGAAAGTACTACGTAAGTCGTTTTTTTGTGGTATCTGCACTTTACTATTTATATTTGACTCCACAACATTCCTAAAGAAAAGAATGTTCTTTCTACACTCAAAAGTATTTGTTACATTTTGAATGCTTACCAGGACAGGAAAATGGTCAAATTGCAGCCCTTATCAAGAGAACATCCCTGGTCATCCCTACTGCCTCTGATCTGGCGGACTGATTAAACACACATGCTTCATGTGCCCCAAGCTTTACGTAAAAAAATAAAATGGTACAGTCTGGTTTGAAATTATTTAAACATTTATTTTTTATACTTAAGTATATTTAACACCATATACTTTTAGACTTTCACTCAACTAGTATTTTGCTGGGTGACTCACTTTTATTTGAGTCATTTTCTATTAAGGCATCTTTACTTTTACTCAAATATGACAATTGGGTACATTTTCCACCACTGACAGTATATATCTATATATTTATTTTTTTACACAGTGCATACAGTATTCAGACATCTTGACTTTTTCCACATTGTGTTACGTTACAGCCTTATTCTAAAATGGATTAAATTGTTTTTTCCCCACTCATCAATCTACACACAATAGCCCACAATGACATCACAATACCCCACAATGACATCACAATAGCCCACAATGACATTATTGTTGCAAATTTATAAAAAAAAAAAAAAATAGTATTCAGACCCTTTATTCAGCACTTTGTTAAAGCACTTGGCAATGATTACAGACTAATTTAATCCATTTTAAAATAAGGCTGTAATGTAACAAAATGTGGAAAAAGTCAAGGGGTCTGAATACTTTCATAGTAGCATACACCGCTAAACACATGCAGTACATGGTTTATAGTTTAGGTGCACAGCTTCCAACTGGGTGATGCACGGAGGTCATTTTCTACACACCTGTTGATGTCGTTGATGTAAGCGTCTGTGAGCACTATGCGGGTTCCTGCTCCCCCTCCCCCTGTCCCTCTCTCAAGGTCAGAGGTTGCAGGGTAGAGGTCGTGCCGATCGATGACGTGCCGCATGGCGCTCTGCCACATCAGGCGTTTCCTCCGCAAGCTCGGGGAAATGGCAGGACTGATGTGAACAGAAAGGACTGGCGGCTGCAGTGTGATGTCACTGGAGCGCCGCGGCTCGCACCCGCTCCCCTCCACCTCACAGGTAGCCATGGCTACGCCGCTCTGGACCGCCACGTTGAGGTGATTTGGTCCAGGTGTAGGGGTTCAGAACGTCCAAGGACGTGTCAGAGACTGAGAGTGCAAACACATCGGCCTACAAAGAAAGAGTGTATAGAAAGAGTTAAAGGAGAGTTATCCTATTTCTGAAGTAAATCACTTTGTGATTTGTCTCGTCTTTGAGAAACTTACCCCAGCAGCGATTCACTTACTCATTGCTTGTTGTGCAGTATCATTCAGGCCCATGTTAACCCTGACCCTCCCGTTCAGGCCCAAATTAACCCTGACCCTACCCACCCATTCAGGCCCATATTAACCCTGACCCACCCATTCAGGCCCATATTAACCCTGACCCACCCATTCAGGCCCATATTAACCCTGACCCTCACATTCAGGCCCATGTTAACCCTGACCCTCCCGTTCAGGCCCAAATTAACCCTGACCCTACCCTCCCATTCAGGCCCATGTTAACCCTGACCCTCTCATTCAGGCCCATGTTAACCCTACCCTCTCATTCAGGCCCATGTTAACCCTGACCCTCTCATTCAGGCCCATGTTAACCCTGACCCTCTCATTCAGGCCCATGTTAACCCTGACCCTCCCATTCAGGCCCATGTTAACCCTGACCCTCTCATTCAGGCCCATGTTAACCCTGACCCTCTCATTCAGGCCCATGTTAACCCTGACCCTCTCATTCAGGCCCATGTTAACCCTGACCCTCTCATTCAGGCCCATGTTAACCCTGACCCTCTCATTCAGGCCCATGGCCTCTTCAGAATGTAGATCCCCCCCAACAACAGCCTACACACTGACCAATGACACAATTTACTGGCTTTTAGTGCAGGGAAAACTAAGTACACACTTTGCTCCACAGATGATGAAGATGATGAGGGGACATATCTTGATGTGTTTTACATGGTGGAGTGTGTGTACAGACTACCGATACACAGATACAGCACCACAGACAGTTAGCAATGTGGAATTACAACCTCTTCTCTACTGATCATACTTAAAAGTATAAAACTCTGAGGTTAAATGTTATGTGTGTGTCATGTGGAAAAGCGGGTGTAACTTACCATAGTAGATGAGTTGGGGTGGTGATGAGGCGTGTACATCCAGCCACTGAGCGTGTCGTCTCCTCATGAGATCTAGAATTCAGCGTGGTAGTTCTATATGGAACGACATGACTCTCCCATCAGACACCCGTTAACCCGTTCCTGCTCAGAACAACATGACTCTCCCATCAGACACCAGTTAACCCGTTCCTGCTCAAAACAACATCCTCTTTGCCTGCATGTTATTGTTCATACACCACTTCAGAAGTCTTCCAGTCTTCTCCTCTCTCCTCTTCCCTTCCTGTTTCTCTGCTAACCCACTTAGCGATCAGTTAACCGTCTCCCTCTCACAATCTTCTATCCTGTCAGATATATGTTGCATCCAGAACATAATAACCTCCTTAAAAGATTCAGCTTGGGGCAAAAAGCCAAACAGAGCCAGTCCAGTCCAGTCGGGTCCAGTGGATAGTAATGTATTAAAGTAAGGTTAGGTAAAGGTTGTCACTGGCACCCCGTCACAGAGTGGAAAGGGTTTAGTGGTGCTGCTCTTAGCCCTGAGCAAAAGGTAATGAGCTGATGGGCTAACCAGATGGGCCCAAAGCTCCCTGGCCTTTCCTGACCTGCTCTGGGCCTGGCTGGGCATGTACTGCACCACGACTTTAGCTCCACTAATCCACAGAGAGCCAATATAGGACAAAGGAACAAAGAGAAAGGAGAGAAGGGGAGGAGAATCGTCATTTTTAACAGTTAGCCTGACTATACACACACACAGTGAAGGAGCCAGCAGTACACAGGGAGACAGAACCTCATGTCCTCTCTCCTCACCGCCTCCTTCTCAAAATGTATTGGATGACACGGTCCCTCGTCTCTGACCTTTTAAGGAGTCAAGAAAATACAACTGAGATTTTCTCCAGTTTCAATAGATAGTGGAAAGGTTAGTTAGAGAACTGTGTCACTGCTGTGTCTCCCACTGAGATCCGTGGCAGAGATCAGTGTCAGAGTGCACCATGGTCAGTGTACTCCGAGATCAGTGGCAGAGTGCACCATGGTCAGTGTACTCCGAGATCAGTGTCAGAGTGAACCATGGTCAGTGTACTCCGAGATCAGTGGCAGGGTGTGTCAGTTTGTCCAGTCATGGATAGACTGACTCAAAGTGAAGTCACCAGTGTGTGTGAGTGTGTAATCATATGGCAGTGTGCCCGACGTGCTTTAATCAGCCTGGTCAGCCTTTTATCCAGATTATACCCAGCATGCCGTGAGGTCAGGGACCACCCAATCACATCCTGCCACCAAGAGGCCAGCCTAGGAATGCCAAAAAGATCTTCAAGGACCTCAGCCACCTGAGCCATGGCCTGTTCACCCCGCTATTATCCAGAAGGCGAGGTCAGTACAGGTGCATCAAAGCTGGAACTGAGAGACAGCTTCTATCTCAAGGCCATCAGACTGTTAAATAACCATCAATAGCCTCCACCAAGAACTCTACCCTGAACTTTAGTCCCTGTTACTAGCCGGCTAACACCTGGTTACCCTATCCTGCACCTTAGAGACTACAACAGGACAACGACCCTAAGCACACAGCCAAGACAACGCAAGAGTGGCTCTGAATGTCCTTGAGTGGCCCAGCCAGAGTCTGGACTTGAACCCAATCGAACATCTCTGGAGAGACCTGAAAATAGCTGTGCAGCGACGCTCCCCATCCATCCTGACAAAGCTTGAGAGGATCTGCAGACAAGAATGGGAGAAACTCCCCAAATACAGGTGTGAATAGCTTATAGCGTCATACCCAAGAAGACTCTAGGCTGGGGCTCCCGAGTGGCGCAGCGGTCTAAGGCACTGCATCTCAGTGCAAGAGGCGACACTAGAGTCCCTGGTTTGAATCACATCCGGCCGTGATTGGGAGTCCCATAGGGTGGCGCACAATTGGCCCAGTGTTGTCCGGGTTTGGCCGGGGTAGGCGTCATTGTAAATAAGAATTTGTTCTTAACTGACTTGCCTAGTTAAATAATGGTTAAAATAAATAAATAAATAAATAAATGTCATGGAATCACTGGTCACTTTAATAATGGAACACTGGTCACTTTAATAATGTTTACATACTGCACTGCATTATGGGCAAAATGCTGAAAAATACTGTTATTAACTGTAATTCGGAAGCCTCCTGTAAAAATAACTCTAACATACTATTTCTTTACAGTAATAGAATCCACATTAGCCGTTACAAAAGCAGCAACTACTCTTCCCGGGGTCCACACAAAACATGAAATAATACAGAACATTAATAGACAAAATATTAATTGACCCCCAGCCAGTCACACAGCAAGGCACCCCCTCTCTCGCCCCGGCCACGCCACGTCTTCTCACTGACTAATACGTCAAAGCGAACACATCATAACCCCCTGTTATTCACTCACACAGTCTCTCACAGAGCGAATCAAACGAACACACCATAATCAAAGCTAACAGCGCAATCTACTGCATGGTATTGAAGCTAGTGATCACTAGAACTCTTGTTGTCATTGTTCACTCACTGTGCTCTGCCTGGTTCAAAACATGCTTCACAGTAACAATTCAGTACAATAAATATCCTCTTATCAAATAGATAAATCATCACCATACATACATACAGTACATACATACATATAAAAAACATACTATACATGATGAAAGGAATAAAATATAGTTCAATACATTTTACACAGGTCTGGAAGTACCACTACATATCTTTATAGTCACACAGTATGTTCACTCTTCTGGTGTTGATATAAAACATATAAATAGTATGGATTTCATATAGACATCTGTCTGCATGTTTAAATAGCCATTGTTGGATTTGGGATAAACTTTTAACATTAAGATATTAAATAAATGATCAGAAGCATCGTGTATAAGGAGTGAAAGAGACTGGGTTTCATGTCAGAAGTTAAAATGGTTCTCTGTAGAAAGACTTTGAAATGTGCCGGGTGGACGGAAGGAGATCCCAGGGGGAAGCGGATGGACATCTGTGAATTAGGCGAAGGAGGGGTTGAGGTCAGGTCAGATCCCCTGAATGGAGTAATAAGGGTTTAGCATCCTGTTACCCTCTTCCTGTAGAACCATAAGATGTAAGGATTGTAGAGAAGATGGAGTGCCCAAAGTGGGAATATATATATATACACTTGTGACGGTAAGAATACATTTCTTGTCTGAATACAGCTGTAACGTCCATTTGGGAAGAATTAAACTTGGTTACGCTTCTCTGGTGTCCGTGAGTTATTTACTCTGGTAAATAAGAATCGAACATCATGCTCACTACTCAGGCTAAAATCATCTATCTTCTCATGTATTAGTTGTACCTTTCAAAGGCCCAGCGCAATCAAAAACGTGATTTTTCCGTGTTTTATATTTCCACACTCTGGAGGTTGGAAAAATACTGTGAAATTGTGAAAATGATGATGAAAGTCCTTTTAGTGTAAGAGCTGTTTGAAAAGACGGCCCTGAAATTTCAGCCTGTTTTAGTGGGATGAGGTTTTGGCCTGCATGGTGACATCACCAGGCGGTGAATTAGTTAATAGACCAATAAGAAAGAGAGTTCCAAACCTCTCTGCCAATAACAAATCGTTTTCCATTTTCCCCTGCCCACTCAGAACCACTCATACAGTCAAATTGAAAAATTGCTCTTTGTTAATAATTGCTCTTTGTTTCTTTGTGACCATTTGAATTAAAAACAAAATCACAGTAAGGTACTTCATTGTTGCCCAGAAATTATTTGATATGGAGATAAACATGTCTGCATTGGACCAATACGAGCAGTAAACAAACACCCCAGTCTAGTTTGTCTATAAAATACCCAGTGGGCCGTATCAGAAAACACATTCACTAAGTTAACCTACAAAGCTATCAATTATCTTATTATTCTTCAATTTTTATTTTAAAAACTTGGATATGGGTTGTTGTGGTCGTTGAGTTAATTACACCATGCCATTTTTCAATCTATCTTCTTAAACATATGAAGTTATTGAAGAAAATGTAGGCCAGTGAGCAGGGTAACTAATTGATCGTGCTTGGTAACATCTCTCCCCTATTCCAGAGTTCTCACAGACATAGAATCTATAGAACGGGCCTCCCCATTCAAGTCAATAGGGTCAGAGGCTCCAAACCCCTTCTATAGATTGTATTCTATGATTACAACCTCTATCATCATCCTCATCGTCATGTAAACACCACTGTTAGGGTTTGGCACTGCTGATGTCATAGCTCTACCTACCAATCAGGTGCTCTGTCAGCTATGAAGTCATCAGCAGACATTTCAGTAAACGTTTGAAGGTGGTATGATGACATTGATTGGAACAATATGTCGTCATCATCAACTACAACAATATAGGAATATGAAATATATACCGGGGGGAATTATCTAACACATTGTGGATGAGTAATAGGACGTGACTGATAATTCAGATTATTATAACCAAACTGGGATTTGGTCTGGTGTACGGAGAGCTGGGGTTCTGTAGTGGGTGATGGTGGATATACACGTGACTCTCTAGAGCCAAGGTTGACACTTGCTTAGAGGTTCGTTTGCTGCAGTTTCCCCATCTCTCAGTTAGCTACTACACCCCTCAGTGAATCTGTGGCTGTGGAGACACAAAATGTCTGAGGAAGGGAACACAGCATACGCTATGAACACTGAGTTATTCTGTATGGGGTTGGCTGGGGTAAGTATTTAAAGGATGAAGCCAAGCTTGCCCCAGAGGGCAGAGTAGGGACTGTAGTCTAGTATGGACCAGTGCTTCTCAAACCCGTTCAAACATGAAGAAAAATGGTCCATTAGTCACATCCCTGCAAGATGAACAACCAATATTTCTGACGTCAGAAAATTTAAAATCGGGTCATATCCGACAAGGGTCTGTAAAATGGAACACCCATCGTCGGTGCGTCCTCGACCTGTCCCGACGTACTGATCCTAGCCCAAGTTCATAGGATTTCAGGAAAATTTGTCTGGGAAAAAGGCAAAAAAACAATCACTTCAGGGTATTTTTTTAGCATTACCCACCTTATTACAACCATTTACGTTTACAGCACCTATAGCTCTTGTCCAGAGCGTTACGTGCGTAGGGCTTGCGGACGTTGAGCCTTCCTTAACTCAACAAGCTGCTTGAACGCTCTAGACCAGAGCTAACAACATTTCGGTTAGTAGTAATTGATACAGTCACATATCGGGATATTATTTTTGACAATATTGCACTATAATTATTGCGCAAGTTGGCTGTACCAGCGCCAACATTTCTCCTCCATAGCTTGTTCTCCAACTCCTTTTTAAATAGGGAGCCAATTAGTTTTCAGCACTTTTATTTCCATGACTGATCGAAAAACTTGTTTTCACATCGTATCGACACCTAAGTATTGTGACAATATCGTATCGTGAGGTCCCTGGCAATTCCCAGCCTTACTGGTTAGGAACAAGTTAATGACTTACCAGGTCGTCCACTGACTTCTCTTTGCAGTGTGTGAAATATGACAGTTTAAAGCATTGATAGTCTTCCTTACAGAGAGACAGAGTTGCTGTGGCACGTCATCAGTAGTGACTTTATAAAACACTGTTGTAGCAAAATGTAATGGCACCTGGTGGGAGGGGTGGATACCAGGAAGGGGGGAGAAGGGTTGGGAGAGGGTAGAAAAGGCTAATGACATTCTGGGGCGAGGGGTCAGGGTGCCCATGTGGAGTGTAGAGCATTGTCCCTAGCTGGCGTTGGTTTGGCGGAGTGTCTACTTGATGTTCTTGAGCAAGGAGGTGCGAGCGTTCACCACGGCCTTGAAGGCATCCTCGCTGCCCGGGGCCACGCACTTATCCGGATGGAGCAGCACTGCCAGCTTCCTGTATGCCTTGTTAACCTCCTCCCTGGAAACACAAAAAAGGAACCAAGGTTAGACCAAGAGGAAGGCGCTGTTGAAGCCACCGTGTGTGTGTGTGGAAGAAGTTGATTGTCAGGTAGACAGAGTAATGAGATTTTCCACTGTCTCCTAATCCCCTCGCTAAATCCAAGCCCCCAATCCCCTCCACACACACACACCTAGCTGCCTCATATCAGGGAAGATAGAAATTACTGAGAGAAGTCAGCTTTTTTTGAGAGAGCGAGAGAGAGAGTAGAGAGGGAGAGAGGGCGAGAAGGAGAGAGAGAGAGAGCTAGAGAGAGAAAGAGAGGGAGAGAGTGAGAGAAAAAGAGAGAGGTAGAGAGAGGTAAAGAGAAAGAGAGAGAGTTTGTCCCATATAAATATTATCTCATTCTAGTTCTGCTGTTACTCTCTTCTTTGGTCTGGTCTGGATAGTCCAGATATTCCAATATAGAGGCTCTACAGATGATCATACTATCAACAAACTATCTGTTGATAAGCAACTGCTTGCTAAGGTTAGGTTTAGAATAAGGGTTAGGGCTAGAATAAGGGTTAGGGCTAGGGTTAGAATAAGGGTTAGGGTTAGAATAAGGGTTAGGGTTAGAATAAGGGCTAGGGTTAGGGCTAGAATAAGGGTTAGGGCTAGGGTTAGAATAAGGGTTAGGGTTAGAATAAGGGTTAGGGTTAGAATAAGGGCTAGGGTTAGGGTTAGAATAAGGGTTAGGGCTAGGGTTAGAATAAGGGTTAGGGTTAGAATAAGGGTTAGGGCTAGGGTTAGAATAAGGGTTAGGGTTAGAATAAGGGTTAGGGCTAGGGTTAGAATAAGGGTTAGGGCTAGGGTTAGAATAAGGGTTAGGGCTAGAATAAGGGTTAGGGCTAGAATAAGGGTTAGGGCTAGAATAAGGGTTAGGGTTAGAATAAGGGTTAGGGTTAGAATAAGGGCTAGGGTTAGGGTTAGAATAAGGGTTAGGGCTAGGGTTAGAATAAGGGTTAGGGTTAGAATAAGGGTTAGGGCTAGGGTTAGAATAACGGTTAGGGCTAGAATAAGGGCTAGAATAAGGGTTAGGGCTAGAATAAGGGTTAGGGCTAGAATAAGGGTTAGGGCTAGGGTTAGAATAAGGGTTAGGGCTAGAATAAGGGTTAGGGTTAGGGAAAGGGTTAAGTTTAGGGTTAAGGTTAGAACTAGAGTAGATGGACTAACTATCAGTAACATTTAACCTATCTGTAGATGCTCTACAGACTATCCAAATAAAGTGTTCTCCCTTCTTTTGCCAATATGAACCTGTCATGTCAATAAACACATTTCATTTAATTGAATGCAGATCAGATTGTGGAGGATTAATTGACAGAGTAGAGGATAGGATAGCGTGACTGAGTGGGCTGTTGGAGTGGGACTGCATGGTAACATGGCAACAGGGTCTAATTGCAGTAATAGACAGGAAGGGGTTAAGCAGAGATGATCTTTCTTCCTCCTGATCTTCTTAACCCCTGCTTCAGCCTGACAGAGGCCCTGTTGTCATAACATCCTCTAGCCCCTAGACACTTATCTAACAGTGATTGGACAGGTCATTGTGTCCTTCTGAGTGATTGGACAGGTTATTGTGTCATTCTGAGTGATTGGACAGGTCATTGTGTCATTCAGAGTGATTGGACAGGTCATTTGTGTCATTCTGAGTGATTGGACAAGTCATTGTGTCATTCTGAGTGATTGGACAGGTCATTGTGTCATTCTGAGTGATTGGACAGGTCATTGTGTCATTCTGAGTGATTGGACAGGTCATTACGGTAATACAATCCAGTTGATCAGAGGTTAATGTGGAGCTATTCCAAGTGTCTAGAGCACAGGGGTCAAACTCATTCCAAGTGGCTAGGGCACAGGGGTCAAACTCATTCCAAGTGGCTAGGGCACAGGGGTCAAACTCATTCCAAGTGGCTAGGGAACAGGGGTCAAACTCATTCCATGGAGGGCTGAGTGTCTGCAGGTACTCACTCCTCCCTTGACTGATCAATTAAGGTTATTGGTTAGTTAGGAATTCTGCTCACCTGGTTGTCTAGGTCTTAATTGGTTAGTTAGGAATTCTGCTCACCTGGTTGTCTAGGTCTTAATTGGTTAGTTAGGAATTCTGCTCACCTGGTTGTCTAGGTCTTAATTGGTTAGTTAGGAATTCTGCTCACCTGGTTGTCTAGGTCTTAATTGGCCACAAATTTAAAAGAAATAACCAAAACCAGCAGAGACTCGGCCCTCCATGGAATGACTTAAGACACCCCTGGTCAGGGGGTCAGGGGTTGTTTCTGGACTGGGCCTGAGGCGCCGTGTTTGACTCCTGACCCCTGTTCTTACCGTGTGGCTCCAGGTTTTACCCCCAGCATATCCCAGGAGTCCTTGCTGTTGCGTATGCGTCGGATGGTGTCGGCCTGCTCCTTGGTGAAGCCGACAGTGACCTCCTCAACCGGGCGTTTCCCACCATTCTCACACATGTCCGTTATCGAGGAGAAAAACGCCTGGAGAACACACACACACACACACAAAGATCACTATAATCTATAAATCTATCTATTTATCGACAGTATATATCTACAGTATCTATCTACAGTTAAAGTCGGAAGTTTACATACACTTAGGTTGGAGTCATTAAAACTCGTTTTTCAACCACTCCACAAATTTGTTGTTAACAAACTATAGTTTTGGCAAGTCGGTTAGGACATCTACTTTGTGCTTGTACAAGTAATTTTCATCTACCTACAGTATCTATCCATCATCTACCTACAGTATCTATCGATCTACAGTATCTATCTATCTACAGTATCTATCCACCTATCTATCTATCTATCTAGAGTATATCTATCTATCAATCTACAGTATCTATCTATCTATAGTATCTATCTATCAATCTACAGTACATCTATCTATCAATCTACAGTATCTATCGATCTACAGTATCTATCGATCAATCTACAGTAACTATATCTATCTATCTATCTATCTATCAATCTACCTACAGTATCTATCAATCTATCAACCACCCCACTACCACTATCAGATTAGAGCCATAAAGGAGGCTAGACATCTACCACCCCACTACCACTATCAGATTAGAGCCATAAAGGAGACATCTACCACCCCAATACCACTATCAGATTAGAGCCATAAAGGAGACCAGACATATACCACTATCAGATTAGAGCCATAAAGGAGGCTAGACATCTACCACCCCACTACCATTATCAGATCAGAGCCATAAAGGAGACTAGACATCTACCATACCACTACCACTATCAGATTAGAGCCATAAAGGAGACATCTACCACCCCAATACCACTATCAGATTAGAGCCATAAAGGAGACATCTACCACCCCACTACCAGATTAGAGCCAAAAAGGAGGTTATACATCTACCACCCCACTGCCACTATCAGATTAGAGCCATGAAGGAGACTAGACATCTACCACTATCAGATTAGAGCCATACGGGAGACTAGACATCTACCACTATCAGATTAGAGCAAAACGGGAGACTAGACATCTACCACTATCAGATTAGAGCCATAAAGGAGACTATACATCTACCAGTATCAGATTAGAGACATAAGTGAGACTAGACATTTACCACCCCACTACTACTATCAGATTAGAGCCATAAAGGTGACTAGACATCTACTACCCCACTATCACTATCAGATTAGAGCCATAAAGGAGACTAGACATCTACTACCCCACTATCACTATCAGATTAGAGCCATAAAAGAGACTAGACATCTACCACTATCAGATTAGAGCCATAAGGGAGACTAGACATCTACCACCCCACTACCACTATCAGATTAGAGCCATAAAGGAGACTATACATTTACCACTATCAGATTAGAGCCATAAGGGAGACTAGACATCTACCACCCCACTACCACTATCAGATTAGAGCCATAAAGGAGGCTATACATCTACCACTATCAGATTAGAGCCATAAATGAGACTAGACATCTACCACATCTATCTACAGTATCTAAGGAGACTATACATCTACCACTATCAGATTAGAGCCATAAAGGAGACTAGAGACTAGACATCTACCACTATCAGATTAGAGCCATAAATGAGACTAGACATCTACCACCCCACTACCACTATCAGATTAGAGCCATAAATGAGACTAGACATCTACCACCCCACTACCACTATCAGATTAGAGCCATAAAGGAGACTAGAGACTAGACATCTACCACTATCAGATTAGAGCCATAAATGAGACTAGACATCTACCACCCCACTACCACTATCAGATTAGAGCCATAAAGGAGGCTATACATCTACCACTATCAGATTAGAGCCATAAAGGAGACTAGACATCTACCACTATCAGATTAGAGCCATAAGGGAGACTAGACATCTACCACCCCACCACCACTATCAGATTAGATCCAAAAAGGAGGTTATACATCTACCACCCCACTGCCACTATCAGATTAGAGCCATGAAGGAGACTAGACATCTACCACTATCAGATTAGAGCCATAAATGAGACTAGACATCTACCACCCCACTGCCACTATCAGATTAGAGCCATGAAGGAGACTAGACATCTACCACTATCAGATTAGAGCCATAAAGGAGACTAGACATCTACCACTATCAGATTATAGCCATAAGGGAGACTAGACATCTACCACCCCACTACCACTATCAGATTAGAGCCATAAAGGAGACTAGACATCTACCACCCCACTACCACTATCAGATTAGAGCCATAAAGGAGACTAGACATCTACCACTATCAGATTAGAGCCATACGGGAGACTAGACATCTACCACTATCAGATTAGAGCCAAACGGGAGACTAGACATCTACCACTATCAGATTAGAGCCATAAGGGAGACTAGACATCTACCACCCCACTACCACTATCAGATTAGAGCCATAAAGGAGACTAGACATCTACCACCCCACTACCACTATCAGATTAGAGCCATAAGGGAGACTAGACATATACCACTATCAGATTAGAGCCATAAGGGAGACTAGACATCTACCACCCCACTACCACTATCAGATTAGAGCCATAAAGGAGACTAGACATCTACTTGATACAAGTCATTTTCATCTACCTACAGTATCTATCCATCATCTACCTACAGTATCTATCTATCTATCGATCTACAGTATCCATCTATCTATCTACAGTATCTATCAATCTATAGTATCTATCTATCAATCTAGAGTATATATATCAATCAATCTACAGTATCTATCTATCAATCTACAGTATATCTATCTATCTATCTATCTATCTATCTATCTATCTATCTATCTATCTATCTATCTATCTATCTACAGTATCTATACTATCTATCTACAGTATCCATCTATCAATCTACAGTATCCATCTATCTATCTATCTATCTATCTATCTATCTATAGTATCTCTATCTATCGATCTACAGTATCTATCGATCTACAGTATCTATCAATCAATCTACAGTAACTATATCTATCTATCAATCTACCTACAGTATCTATCTATCTATCTATCTATCTATCTATCTATCTATCTATCTATCTATCTATCTATCTATCTATCTATCTATCTACAGTATCTATCATTATTGATGTGCATCTTTCCCTATCAAGACGATTCGATACGTTTCTAAATAAATGGAATCCGATACGATACAGGAATGATACGTTTTAGTTTGAAACGATTCGGTTTGATTAGAGAACAAATCGATGTGATTAGATGCAATACACTAACATTTGTTGCATAGACATTTTCTATTCTAAATCAAAATCTGAAGATGATGGAGCTTATGAGCTGGGCCTCTCTGAGCTGGGCCTCTCTGAGCTGGGCCTCTCTGTACATGTGAATGATATCTATGTCTGTACTATGTAGTCCCCTGATCTGAGCCATAAGGGTGACAGGCATCAACCACCCAACTATCACTATCAGATTAGAGCCATAAGGGAGACTAGACATCTACCACCCCAATACCACTATCAGATTAGAGCCATAAGGGAGACTAGACATCTACCACCCCAATACCACTATCAGATTAGAGCCATAAGGGAGACTAGACATCTACCACCCCACTATCACTATAAGATTAGAGCCATAGGAGACTAGACATCTACCCTATCAGATTAGAGCCATAAGGGAGACTAGACATCTACCACCCCACTACCACTATCATATTAGAGCCATAAAGGAGACTAGACATCTACCACCCCACTACCACTATCAGATTAGAGCCATAAGGGAGACTAGACATCTACCACCCCACTACCACTATCAGATTAGAGCCATAAAGGAGACTAGACATCTACCCTATCAGATTAGAGCCATAAGGGAGACTAGACATCTACCACCCCACTATCAGATTAGAGCCATAAAGGAGACTAGACATCTACCACCCCACTATCACTATCAGATTAGAGCCATAAAGGAGACATCTACCACCCTAATACCACTATCAGATTAGAGCCATAAAGGAGACTAGAAATCTACCATTATCAGATTAGAGCCATAAAGGAGACTAGACATCTACCACCCCACTACCACTATCAGATTAGAGCCATAAAGGGGGCTAGACATCTACCACCCCTCTATCACTATCAGATTAGAGCCATGAAGGAGACATCTACCACCCCAATACCAATATCAGATTAGAGCCATAAAGGAGACATCTACCACCCCAGTACCACTATCAGATTAGAGCCATAAAGGAGACTAGACATCTACCACCCCACTACCAATACCAGATTAGAAGATAAAGGAGACTAGACATCTACCGCCCCACTACCACTATCAGATTAGAGCCATAAAGGGGGCTAGACATCTACCACCCCTCTATCACTATCAGATTAGAGCCATGAAGGAGACATCTACCACCCCACTACCATTATCAGATTAGAGCCATAAAGGAGACTAGACATCTACCACCCCACTACCAATATCAGATTAAAGCCATAAAGGAGACTAGACATCTACCACTATCAGATTAGAGCCATAAGGGAGACTAGACATCTACCACCCCACTACCACTATCAGATTAGAGCCATAAGGGAGACTAGACATCTACCACCCCACTACCACCCCACTATGTCTATCATCAGATTAGAGCCATAAAGGAGACTAGACATCTACCACTATCAGATTAGAGCCATAAATGAGACTAGACATCTACCACCCCACTACCACTATCAGATTAGAGCCATAAAGGAGGCTAGACATCTACCACCCCACTGCCACTATCAGATTAGAGCCATGAAGGAGACTAGACATCTACCACTATCAGATTAGAGCCATAAGGGAGACTAGACATCTACCACCCCACTACCTCTATCAGATTAGAGCCATACGGAGACTAGACATCTACCAGATTAGAGCCAAACGGGAGACTAGACATCTACCACTATCAGATTAGAGCCATAAGGGAGACTAGACATCTACCACTATCAGTTTAGAGCCATAAGGGAGACTAGACATCTACCACCCCACTATCACTATCAGATTAGAGCCATGAAGGAGACTAGAGCATCTACCACTATCAGATTAGAGCCATAAGGGAGACTAGACATCTACCACCCCACTACCACTATCAGATTAGAGCCATAATGGGAGACTAGACATCTACCAGATTAGAGCCAAACGGGAGACTAGACATCTACCACTATCAGATTAGAGCCATAAAGGAGACTAGACATCTACCACTATCAGATTAGAGCCATAAGTGAGACAAGACATTTACCACCACACTACCACTATCAGATTAGAGCCATAAAGGAGACTAGACATCTACTACCCCACTATCACTATCTGATTAGAGCCATAAGGGAGACTAGACATCTACCACTATCAGATTAGAGCCATAGAGGAGGCTAGACATCTACCACCCCACTATCACTATCAGATTAGAGCCATAAAGGAGACTAGACATCTACCACTATCAGATTAGAGCCATAAGGGAGACTAGACATCTACCACCCCACTATCACTATCAGATTAGAGCCATAAAGGAGACTAGACATCTACTACCCCACTATCACTATCTGATTAGAGCCATAAGGGAGACTAGACATCTACCACAATCAGATTAGAGCCATAAAGGAGACTAGACATCTACTACCCCACTATCACTATCTGATTAGAGCCATAAGGGAGACTAGACATCTACCACTATCAGATTAGAGCCATAAGGGAGACTAGACATCTACCACCCCACAACCACTATCAGATTAGAGCCATAAAGGAGACATCTACCACCCCAGTACCACTATCAGATTAGAGCCATAAAGGAGACTAGACATCTACCACCCCACTACCACTATCAGATTAGAGCCATAAAGGGGGCTAGACATCTACCACCCCTCTATCACTATCAGATTAGAGCCATGAAGGAGACATCTACCACCCCAATACCAATATCAGATTAGAGCCATAAAGGAGACATCTACCACCCCAGTACCACTATCAGATTAGAGCCATAAAGGAGACTAGACATCTACCACCCCACTACCAATATCAGATTAGAGCCATAAAGGAGACTAGACATCTACCGCCCCACTACCACTATCAGATTAGAGCCATAAAGGGGGCTAGACATCTACCACCCCTCTATCACTATCAGATTAGAGCCATGAAGGAGACATCTACCACCCCACTACCATTATCAGATTAGAGCCATAAAGGAGACTAGACATCTACCACCCCACTACCAATATCAGATTAAAGCCATAAAGGAGACTAGACATCTACCACTATCAGATTAGAGCCATAAGGGAGACTAGACATCTACCACCCCACTACCACTATCAGATTAGAGCAATAAGGGAGACTAGACATCTACCACCCCACTACCACTATCAGATTAGAGCCATAAAGGAGACTAGACATCTACCACTATCAGATTAGAGCCATAAATGAGACTAGACATCTACCACCCCACTACCACTATCAGATTAGAGCCATAAAGGAGGCTAGACATCTACCACCCCACTGCCACTATCAGATTAGAGCCATGAAGGAGACTAGACATCTACCACTATCAGATTAGAGCCATAAGGGAGACTAGAGCATCTACCACCCCACTACCACTATCAGATTAGAGCCATACGGGAGACTAGACATCTACCACTATCAGATTAGAGCCATAAGGAGACTAGACATCTACCACCCCACTATCACTATCAGATTAGAGCCATAAAGGAGACTAGACATCTACTACCCCACTATCACTATCTGATTAGAGCCATAAGGGAGACTAGACATCTACCACTATCAGATTAGAGCCATAGAGGAAGCTAGACATCTACCACCCCACCACCACTATCAGATTAGAGCCATAAAGGAGACTAGACATCTACCACTATCAGATTAGAGCCATAAGGGAGACTAGACATCTACCACCCCACTATCACTATCAGATTAGAGCCATAAAGGAGACTAGACATCTACTTGATACAAGTCATTTTCATCTACCTACAGTATCTATCCATCATCTACCTACAGTATCTATCTATCTATCGATCTACAGTATCCATCTATCTATCTACAGTATCTATCAATCTATAGTATCTATCTATAAATCTAGAGTATATCTATCAATCAATCTACAGTATCTATCAATCTACAGTATCTATCTATCTATCTATCTATCTATCTATCTATCTATCTATCTATAGTATCTATCTATCAATCTACAGTATATCTATCTATCTAGACATCTACCACTATCAGATTAGAGCCATAAGGGAGACTAGACATCTACCACCCCACTATCACTATCAGATTAGAGCCATAAAGGAGACTAGACATCTACTACCCCACTATCACTATCTGATTAGAGCCATAAGGAGACTAGACATCTACCACTATCAGATTAGAGCCATAGAGGAGGCTAGACATCTACCACCCCACCACCACTATCAGATTAGAGCCATAAAGGAGACTAGACATCTACCACTATCAGATTAGAGCCATAAGGGAGACTAGACATCTACCAGATTAGAGCCAAACGGGAGACTAGACATCTACCACTATCAGATTAGAGCCATAAGGGAGACTAGACATCTACCACTATCAGTTTAGAGCCATAAGGGAGACTAGACATCTACCACCCCACTACCACTATCAGATTAGAGCCATACGGGAGACTAGACATCTACCAGATTAGAGCCAAACGGGAGACTAGACATCTACCACTATCAGATTAGAGCCATAAGGGAGACTAGACATCTACCACTATCAGTTTAGGAGCCATAAGGGAGACTAGACATCTACCACCCCACTATCACTATCAGATTAGAGCCATGAAGGAGACTAGACATCTACCACTATCAGATTAGAGCCATAAGGGAGACTAGACATCTACCACCCCACTACCACTATCAGATTAGAGCCATACGGGAGACTAGACATCTACCAGATTAGAGCCAAACGGGAGACTAGACATCTACCACTATCAGATTAGAGCCATAAAGGAGACTAGACATCTACCACTATCAGATTAGAGCCATAAGTGAGACAAGACATTTACCACCACACTACCACTATCAGATTAGAGCCATAAAGGAGACTAGACATCTACTACCCCACTATCACTATCTGATTAGAGCCATAAGGGAGACTAGACATCTACCACTATCAGATTAGAGCCATAGAGGAGGCTAGACATCTACCACCCCACTATCACTATCAGATTAGAGCCATAAAGGAGACTAGACATCTACCACTATCAGATTAGAGCCATAAGGGAGACTAGACATCTACCACCCCACTATCACTATCAGATTAGAGCCATAAAGGAGACTAGACATCTACTACCCCACTATCACTATCTGATTAGAGCCATAAGGGAGACTAGACATCTACCACTATCAGATTAGAGCCATAGAGGAAGCTAGACATCTACCACCCCACCACCACTATCAGATTAGAGCCATAAAGGAGACTAGACATCTACCACTATCAGATTAGAGCCATAAGGGAGACTAGACATCTACCACCCCACTATCACTATCAGATTAGAGCCATAAAGGAGACTAGACATCTACTTGATACAAGTCATTTTCATCTACCTACAGTATCTATCCATCATCTACCTACAGTATCTATCTATCTATCGATCTACAGTATCCATCTATCTATCTACAGTATCTATCAATCTATAGTATCTATCTATCAATCTAGAGTATATCTATCAATCAATCTACAGTATCTATCAATCTACAGTATCTATCTATCTATCTATCTATAGTATCTATCTATCAATCTACAGTATATCTATCTATCTAGACATCTACCACTATCAGATTAGAGCCATAAGGGAGACTAGACATCTACCACCCCACTACCACTATCAGATTAGAGCCATAAGGGAGACTAGACATCTACCACCCCACTACCACTATCAGATTAGAGCCATAAAGGAGACTAGACATCTACCACTATCAGATTAGAGCCATAAATGAGACTAGACATCTACCACCCCACTACCACTATCAGATTAGAGCCATAAAGGAGGCTAGACATCTACCACCCCACTGCCACTATCAGATTAGAGCCATGAAGGAGACTAGACATCTACCACTATCAGATTAGAGCCATAAAGGAGACTAGACATCTACCACCCCACTGCCACTATCAGATTAGAGCCATGAAGGAGACTAGACATCTACCACTATCAGATTAGAGCCATAAGGGAGACTAGACATCTACCACCCCACTACCACTATCAGATTAGAGCCATACGGGAGACTAGACATCTACCACTATCAGATTAGAGCCATAAGGGAGACTAGACATCTACCACCCCACTATCACTATCAGATTAGAGCCATAAAGGAGACTAGACATCTACTACCCCACTATCACTATCTGATTAGAGCCATAAGGGAGACTAGACATCTACCACTATCAGATTAGAGCCATAGAGGAAGCTAGACATCTACCACCCCACCACCACTATCAGATTAGAGCCATAAAGGAGACTAGACATCTACCACTATCAGATTAGAGCCATAAGGGAGACTAGACATCTACCACCCCACTATCACTATCAGATTAGAGCCATAAAGGAGACTAGACATCTACTTGATACAAGTCATTTTCATCTACCTACAGTATCTATCCATCATCTACCTACAGTATCTATCTATCTATCGATCTACAGTATCCATCTATCTATCTACAGTATCTATCAATCTATAGTATCTACAGTGGGGAAAAAAAGTATTTAGTCAGCCACCAATTGTGCAAGTTCTCTCACTTAAAAAGATGAGAGAGGCCTGTAATTTTCATCATAGGTACACTTCAACTATGACAGACAAAATGAGGAAAAAAAATCCAGAAAATCACATTGTAGGATTTTTTATGAATTTATTTGCAAATTATGGTGGAAAATAAGTATTTGGTCACATACAAACAAGCAAGATTTCTGGCTCTCACAGACCTGTAACTTCTTCTTTAAGAGGCTCCTCTGTCCTCCACTCATTACCTGTATTAATGGCACCTGTTTGAACTTGTTATCAGTATAAAAGACACCTGTCCACAACCTCAAACAGTCACACTCCAAACTCCACTATGACCAAGACCAAAGAGCTGTCAAAGGACACCAGAAACCAAATTGTAGACCTGCACCAGGTTGGGAAGACTGAATCTGCAATAGGTAAGCAGCTTGGTTTGAAGAAATCAACTGTGGGAGCAATTATTAGGAAATGGAAGACATACAAGACCACTGATAATCTTCCTCCATCTGGGGCTCCACGCAAGATCTCACCCGTGGGGTCAAAATGATCACAAGAACGGTGAGCAAAAATCCCAGAACCACAGGGGGACCTAGTGAATGACCTGCAGAGAGCTGGGACCAAAGTAACAAAGCCTACCATCAGTAACACACTACGCGCCAGGGACTAAAAATCCTGCAGTGCCAGACGTGTCCCCCTGCTTAAGCCAGTACATGTTCAGGCCCGTCTAAAGTTTGCTAGAGAGCATTTGGATGATCCAGATGAGGATTGGGAGAATGTCAGATGAAACCAAAATATAACTTTTTGGTAAAAACTCAACTCGTTGTGTTTGGAGGACAAAGAATGCTGAGTTTCATCCAAAGAACACCATACCTACTGTGAAGCATGGGGGTGGAAACATCATGCTTTGGGGCTGTTTTTCTGCAAAGGGACCAGGACGACTGATCCGTGTAAAGGAAAGAATGAATGGGGGCCATGTATCGTGAGATTTTGAGTGAAAACCTCCTTCCATCAGCAAGGGCATTGAAGATGAATCGTGGCTGGGTCTTTCAGCATGACAATGATCCCAAACACACCGCCCGGCAACGCGAAGGAGTGGCTTCAGAAGAAGCATTTCAAGGTCCTGGAGTGGCCTAGCCAGTCTCCAGATCTCAACCCCATAGAAAATCTTTGGAGGGAGTTGAAAGTCCGTGTTGCCCAGCGACAGCCCCAAAACATCACTGCTCTAGAGGAGATCTGCATGGAGGAATGGGCCAAAATACCAGCAACAGTGTGTGAAAACCTTGTGAAGACTTACAGAAAACGTTTGACCTCTGTCATTGCCAACAAAGGGTATATAACAAAGTATTGAGATAAACTTTTGTTATTGACCAAATACTTATTTTCCACCATAATTTGCAAATAAATTCATTAAAAATCCTACAATGTGATTTTCTGGATTCTTTTCCGTTATTTTGTCTGTCATAGTTGAAGTGTACCTATGATGAAAATTACAGGCCTCTCTCATCTTTTTAAGTGAGAGAACTTGCACAATTGGTGGCTGACTAAATACTTTTTTTCCCCACTGTATCTATCAATCTAGAGTATATCTATCAATCAATCTACAGTATCTATCAATCTACAGTATCTATCTATCTATCTATCTATCTATCTATCTATAGTATCTATCTATCAATCTACAGTATATCTATCTATCTAGACATCTACCACTATCAGATTAGAGCCATAAGGGAGACTAGACATCTACCACCCCACTATCACTATCAGATTAGAGCCATAAAGGAGACTAGACATCTACTTGATACAAGTAATTTTCATCTACCTTCAGTATCTATCCATCATCTACCTACAGTATCTATCTATCTATCGATCTACAGTATCCATCTATCTATAGTATCTATCTATCAATCTAGAGTATATCTATCAATCAATCTACAGTATCTATCAATCTACAGTATCTATCTATCTATCTATCTATAGTATCTATCTACAGTATCTATCTATCAATCTACAGTATATCTATCTATCTATCGATCTACAGTATCTATACTATCTATCTACAGTATCCATCTATCAATCTACAGTATATCTATCTATCTATCTACAGTATCTATCTATCTATCTATCTATCTATAGTATCTCTATCTATCAATCTACAGTATCTATCTATCTACAGTATCTATCTATCTATCTATAGTATCTCTATCTATCGATCTACAGTATCTATCTATCTACAGTATCTATCTATAGTATCTCTATCTATCGATCTACAGTATCTATCGATCTACAGTATCTATCAATCAATCTACAGTAACTATATCTATCTATCTATCTTAAAGGAGACTAGACATCTACCACTATCAGATTAGAGCCATAAAGGAGACTAGACATCTACCACTATCAGATTAGAGCCATACAGGAGACTAGACATCTACCACTATCAGATTAGAGCCATAAAGGAGACTAGACATCTACCACCCCACTACCACTATCAGATTAGAGCCATAAAGGTGACTAGACATCTACTACCCCACTATCACTATCAGATTAGAGCCATAAAGGAGACATCTACTACCCCACTATCACTATCAGATTAGAGCCATAAAGGAGGCTAGACATCTACCACTATCAGATTAGAGCCATAGAGGAGGCTAGACATCTACCACCCCACTACCACTATCAGATTAGAGCCATAAAGGAGACTAGACATCTACCACCCCAATACCACTATCAGATTAGAGCCATAAAGGAGACTAGACATCTACCACCCCAATACCACTATCAGATTAGAGCCATAAAGGAGACTAGACATCTACCACTATCAGATTAGAGCCATAGAGGAGTCTAGACATCTACCACTATCAGATTATGAGGCAATGTAGACCGTTTTTGTCCCCCCCACTTTGGTTCACCCACTAATTCACTCATCATTTTTGCAGATGAAGTGTTTGAGCTAGTAATGTGTCGATATTTATCTTTTACAAATGAGCTATGACATAGCCAATCAATATATAGCACACGGTTGGATTTCAAAAATCGGTTGGTTTACCATGCAGTGCGACTCGCAAAAGTGATTGCTGTCCCGCGTTATGAAAGGATTAACTTGACCGTGTTTATCTAAAAATGACCATGTATATTGATTGTTTAAAGCAGAACTACCAAAACTATTACTGATGGTGAATCTGAACGATCAAAATAAAATATATTCTAAGCCCCATTCAGCAGGTATAGCCCCACTACCAATATCAGATTAGAGCCATAAAGGAGACTAGACATCTACCACTATCAGATTAGAGCCATAAGGGAGACTAGACATCTACCACCCCACTACCACTATCAGATTAGAGCCATAAGGGAGACTAGACATCTACCACCCCACTACCACTATCAGATTAGAGCCATAAAGGAGACTAGACATCTACCACTATCAGATTAGAGCCATAAATGAGACTAGACATCTACCACCCCACTACCACTATCAGATTAGAGCCATAAAGGAGGCTAGACATCTACCACCCCACTGCCACTATCAGATTAGAGCCATGAAGGAGACTAGACATCTACCACTATCAGATTAGAGCCATAAGGGAGACTAGACATCTACCACCCCACTACCACTATCAGATTAGAGCCATACGGGAGACTAGACATCTACCAGATTAGAGCCAAACGGGAGACTAGACATCTACCACTATCAGATTAGAGCCATAAGGGAGACTAGACATCTACCACTATCAGTTTAGAGCCATAAGGAGACTAGACATCTACCACCCCACTATCACTATCAGATTAGAGCCATGAAGGAGACTAGACATCTACCACTATCAGATTAGAGCCATAAGGGAGACTAGACATCTACCACCCCACTACCACTATCAGATTAGAGCCATGGGAGACTAGACATCTACCAGATTAGAGCCAAGCGGGAGACTAGACATCTACCACTATCAGATTAGAGCCATAAAGGAGACTAGACATCTACCACTATCAGATTAGAGCCATAAGTGAGACAAGACATTTACCACCACACTACCACTATCAGATTAGAGCCATAAAGGAGACTAGACATCTACTACCCCACTATCACTATCTGATTAGAGCCATAAGGGAGACTAGACATCTACCACTATCAGATTAGAGCCATAGAGGAGGCTAGACATCTACCACCCCACTATCACTATCAGATTAGAGCCATAAAGGAGACTAGACATCTACCACTATCAGATTAGGAGCCATAAGGGAGACTAGACATCTACCACCCCACTATCACTATCAGATTAGAGCCATAAAGGAGACTAGACATCTACTACCCCACTATCACTATCTGATTAGAGCCATAAGGGAGACTAGACATCTACCACTATCAGATTAGAGCCATAGAGGAAGCTAGACATCTACCACCCCACCACCACTATCAGATTAGAGCCATAAAGGAGACTAGACATCTACCACTATCAGATTAGAGCCATAAGGAGACTAGAGCATCTACCACCCCACTATCACTATCAGATTAGAGCCATAAAGGAGACTAGACATCTACTTGATACAAGTCATTTTCATCTACCTACAGTATCTATCCATCATCTACCTACAGTATCTATCTATCTATCGATCTACAGTATCCATCTATCTATCTACAGTATCTATCAATCTATAGTATCTATCTATAAATCTAGAGTATATCTATCAATCAATCTACAGTATCTATCAATCTACAGTATCTATCTATCTATCTATCTATCTATCTATCTATCTATCTATCTATCTATAGTATCTATCTATCAATCTACAGTATATCTATCTATCTAGACATCTACCACTATCAGATTAGAGCCATAAGGGAGACTAGACATCTACCACCCCACTATCACTATCAGATTAGAGCCATAAAGGAGACTAGACATCTACTACCCCACTATCACTATCTGATTAGAGCCATAAGGGAGACTAGACATCTACCACTATCAGATTAGAGCCATAGAGGAGGCTAGACATCTACCACCCCACCACCACTATCAGATTAGAGCCATAAAGGAGACTAGACATCTACCACTATCAGATTAGAGCCATAAGGGAGACTAGACATCTACCAGATTAGAGCCAAACGGGAGACTAGACATCTACCACTATCAGATTAGAGCCATAAGGAGACTAGACATCTACCACTATCAGTTTAGAGCCATAAGGGAGACTAGACATCTACCACCCCACTACCACTATCAGATTAGAGCCATACGGGAGACTAGACATCTACCAGATTAGAGCCAAACGGAGACTAGACATCTACCACTATCAGATTAGAGCCATAAGGGAGACTAGACATCTACCACTATCAGTTTAGAGCCATAAGGGAGACTAGACATCTACCACCCCACTATCACTATCAGATTAGAGCCATGAAGGAGACTAGACATCTACCACTATCAGATTAGAGCCATAAGGGAGACTAGACATCTACCACCCCACTACCACTATCAGATTAGAGCCATACGGGAGACTAGACATCTACCAGATTAGAGCCAAGCAGGAGACTAGACATCTACCACTATCAGATTAGAGCCATAAAGGAGACTAGACATCTACCACTATCAGATTAGAGCCATAAGTGAGACAAGACATTTTACCACCACACTACCACTATCAGATTAGAGCCATAAAGGAGACTAGAGCATCTACTACCCCACTATCACTATCTGATTAGAGCCATAAGGGAGACTAGACATCTACCACTATCAGATTAGAGCCATAGAGGAGGCTAGACATCTACCACCCCACTATCACTATCAGATTAGAGCCATAAAGGAGACTAGACATCTACCACTATCAGATTAGAGCCATAAGGGAGACTAGACATCTACCACCCCACTATCACTATCAGATTAGAGCCATAAAGGAGACTAGACATCTACTACCCCACTATCACTATCTGATTAGAGCCATAAGGGAGACTAGACATCTACCACTATCAGATTAGAGCCATAGAGGAAGCTAGACATCTACCACCCCACCACCACTATCAGATTAGAGCCATAAAGGAGACTAGACATCTACCACTATCAGATTAGAGCCATAAGGGAGACTAGACATCTACCACCCCACTATCACTATCAGATTAGAGCCATAAAGGAGACTAGACATCTACTTGATACAAGTCATTTTCATCTACCTACAGTATCTATCCATCATCTATCTACAGTATCTATCAATCTATAGTATCTATCTATCAATCTAGAGTATATCTATCAATCAATCTACAGTATCTATCAATCTACAGTATCTATCTATCTATCTATCTATCTATCTATCTATCTATCTATCTATCTATCTATCTATAGTATCTATCTATAGTATCTATCTATCAATCTACAGTATATCTATCTATCTAGACATCTACCACTATCAGATTAGAGCCATAAGGGAGACTAGACATCTACCACCCCACTATCACTATCAGATTAGAGCCATAAAGGAGACTAGACATCTACTACCCCACTATCACTATCTGATTAGAGCCATAAGGGAGACTAGACATCTACCACTATCAGATTAGAGCCATAGAGGAGGCTAGACATCTACCACCCCACCACCACTATCAGATTAGAGCCATAAAGGAGACTAGACATCTACCACTATCAGATTAGAGCCATAAGGGAGACTAGACATCTACCAGATTAGAGCCAAACGGGAGACTAGACATCTACCACTATCAGATTAGAGCCATAAGGGAGACTAGACATCTACCACTATCAGTTTAGAGCCATAAGGGAGACTAGACATCTACCACCCCACTACCACTATCAGATTAGAGCCATACGGGAGACTAGACATCTACCAGATTAGAGCCAAACGGGAGACTAGACATCTACCACTATCAGATTAGAGCCATAAGGGAGACTAGACATCTACCACTATCAGTTTAGAGCCATAAGGGAGACTAGACATCTACCACCCCACTATCACTATCAGATTAGAGCCATGAAGGAGACTAGACATCTACCACTATCAGATTAGAGCCATAAGGGAGACTAGACATCTACCACCCCACTACCACTATCAGATTAGAGCCATACGGGAGACTAGACATCTACCAGATTAGAGAGCCAAACGGGAGACTAGACATCTACCACTATCAGATTAGAGCCATAAAGGAGACTAGACATCTACCACTATCAGATTAGAGCCATAAGTGAGACAAGACATTTACCACCACACTACCACTATCAGATTAGAGCCATAAAGGAGACTAGACATCTACTACCCCACTATCACTATCTGATTAGAGCCATAAGGGAGACTAGACATCTACCACTATCAGATTAGAGCCATAGAGGAGGCTAGACATCTACCACCCCACTATCACTATCAGATTAGAGCCATAAAGGAGACTAGACATCTACCACTATCAGATTAGAGCCATAAGGGAGACTAGACATCTACCACCCCACTATCACTATCAGATTAGAGCCATAAAGGAGACTAGACATCTACTACCCCACTATCACTATCTGATTAGAGCCATAAGGGAGACTAGACATCTACCACTATCAGATTAGAGCCATAGAGGAAGCTAGACATCTACCACCCCACCACCACTATCAGATTAGAGCCATAAAGGAGACTAGAGCATCTACCACTATCAGATTAGAGCCATAAGGAGACTAGACATCTACCACCCCACTATCACTATCAGATTAGAGCCATAAAGGAGACTAGACATCTACTTGATACAAGTCATTTTCATCTACCTACAGTATCTATCCATCATCTACCTACAGTATCTATCTATCTATCGATCTACAGTATCCATCTATCTATCTACAGTATCTATCAATCTATAGTATCTATCTATCAATCTAGAGTATATCTATCAATCAATCTACAGTATCTATCAATCTACAGTATCTATCTATCTATCTATCTATCTATCTATCTATCTATCTATCTATCTATCTATCTATCTATCTATCTATAGTATCTATCTATAGTATCTATCTATCAATCTACAGTATATCTATCTATCTAGACATCTACCACTATCAGATTAGAGCCATAAGGGAGACTAGACATCTACCACCCCACTATCACTATCAGATTAGAGCCATAAAGGAGACTAGACATCTACTACCCCACTATCACTATCTGATTAGAGCCATAAGGGAGACTAGACATCTACCACTATCAGATTAGAGCCATAGAGGAGGCTAGACATCTACCACCCCACCACCACTATCAGATTAGAGCCATAAAGGAGACTAGACATCTACCACTATCAGATTAGAGCCATAAGGGAGACTAGACATCTACCACCCCACTATCACTATCAGATTAGAGCCATAAAGGAGACTAGACATCTACTTGATACAAGTCATTTTCATCTACCTACAGTATCTATCCATCATCTACCTACAGTATCTATCTATCTATCGATCTACAGTATCCATCTATCTATCTACAGTATCTATCAATCTATAGTATCTATCTATCAATCTAGAGTATATCTATCAATCAATCTACAGTATCTATCAATCTACAGTATCTATCTATCTATCTATCTATCTATCTATCTATAGTATCTATCTATCAATCTACAGTATATCTATCTATCTAGACATCTACCACTATCAGATTAGAGCCATAAGGGAGACTAGACATCTACCACCCCACTACCACTATCAGATTAGAGCCATAAGGGAGACTAGACATCTACCACCCCACTACCACTATCAGATTAGAGCCATAAAGGAGACTAGACATCTACCACTATCAGATTAGAGCCATAAATGAGACTAGACATCTACCACCCCACTACCACTATCAGATTAGAGCCATAAAGGAGGCTAGACATCTACCACCCCACTGCCACTATCAGATTAGAGCCATGAAGGAGACTAGACATCTACCACTATCAGATTAGAGCCATAAGGGAGACTAGACATCTACCACCCCACTACCACTATCAGATTAGAGCCATACGGGAGACTAGACATCTACCAGATTAGAGCCAAACGGGAGACTAGACATCTACCACTATCAGATTAGAGCCATAAGGGAGACTAGACATCTACCACTATCAGTTTAGAGCCATAAGGGAGACTAGACATCTACCACTATCAGATTAGAGCCATAAGGGAGACTAGACATCTACCACTATTAGTTTAGAGCCATAAGGGAGACTAGACATCTACCACCCCACTATCACTATCAGATTAGAGCCATGAAGGAGACTAGACATCTACCACTATCAGATTAGAGCCATAAGGGAGACTAGACATCTACCACCCCACTACCACTATCAGATTAGAGCCATACGGGAGACTAGACATCTACCAGATTAGAGCCAAACGGGAGACTAGACATCTACCACTATCAGATTAGAGCCATAAAGGAGACTAGACATCTACCACTATCAGATTAGAGCCATAAGTGAGACAAGACATTTACCACCACACTACCACTATCAGATTAGAGCCATAAAGGAGACTAGACATCTACTACCCCACTATCACTATCTGATTAGAGCCATAAGGAGACTAGACATCTACCACTATCAGATTAGAGCCATAGAGGAGGCTAGACATCTACCACCCCACTATCACTATCAGATTAGAGCCATAAAGGAGACTAGACATCTACCACTATCAGATTAGAGCCATAAGGGAGACTAGACATCTACCACCCCACTACCACTATCAGATTAGAGCCATAAAGGAGACTAGACATCTACTACCCCACTATCACTATCTGATTAGAGCCATAAGGGAGACTAGACATCTACCACTATCAGATTAGAGCCATAGAGGAAGCTAGACATCTACCACCCCACCACCACTATCAGATTAGAGCCATAAAGGAGACTAGACATCTACCACTATCAGATTAGAGCCATAAGGGAGACTAGACATCTACCACCCCACTATCACTATCAGATTAGAGCCATAAAGGAGACTAGACATCTACTTGATACAAGTCATTTTCATCTACCTACAGTATCTATCCATCATCTACCTACAGTATCTATCTATCTATCTATCGATCTACAGTATCCATCTATCTATCTACAGTATCTATCAATCTATAGTATCTATCTATCAATCTAGAGTATATCTATCAATCAATCTACAGTATCTATCAATCTACAGTATCTATCTATCTATCTATCTATCTATCTATCTATCTATCTATCTATCTATCTATAGTATCTATCTATCAATCTACAGTATATCTATCTATCTAGACATCTACCACTATCAGATTAGAGCCATAAGGGAGACTAGACATCTACCACCCCACTATCACTATCAGATTAGAGCCATAAAGGAGACTAGACATCTACTACCCCACTATCACTATCTGATTAGAGCCATAAGGGAGACTAGACATCTACCACTATCAGATTAGAGCCAAAGAGGAGGCTAGACATCTACCACCCCACCACCACTATCAGATTAGAGCCATAAAGGAGACTAGACATCTACCACTATCAGATTAGAGCCATAAGGGAGACTAGACATCTACCACCCCACTATCACTATCAGATTAGAGCCATAAAGGAGACTAGACATCTACTTGATACAAGTCATTTTCATCTACCTACAGTATCTATCCATCATCTACCTACAGTATCTATCTATCTATCGATCTACAGTATCCATCTATCTATCTACAGTATCTATCAATCTATAGTATCTATCTATCAATCTAGAGTATATCTATCAATCAATCTACAGTATCTATCAATCTACAGTAGCTATCTATCTATCTATCTATAGTATCTATCTATCAATCTACAGTATATCTATCTATCTAGACATCTACCACTATCAGATTAGAGCCATAAGGGAGACTAGACATCTACCACCCCACTACCACTATCAGATTAGAGCCATAAGGGAGACTAGACATCTACCACCCCACTACCACTATCAGATTAGAGCCATAAAGGAGACTAGACATCTACCACTATCAGATTAGAGCCATAAATGAGACTAGACATCTACCACCCCACTACCACTATCAGATTAGAGCCATAAAGGAGGCTAGACATCTACCACCCCACTGCCACTATCAGATTAGAGCCATGAAGGAGACTAGACATCTACCACTATCAGATTAGAGCCATAAGGGAGACTAGACATCTACCACCCCACTACCACTATCAGATTAGAGCCATACGGGAGACTAGACATCTACCAGATTAGAGCCAAACGGGAGACTAGACATCTACCACTATCAGATTAGAGCCATAAGGGAGACTAGACATCTACCACTATCAGTTTAGAGCCATAAGGGAGACTAGACATCTACCACCCCACTATCACTATCAGATTAGAGCCATAAAGGAGACTAGACATCTACTACCCCACTATCACTATCTGATTAGAGCCATAAGGGAGACTAGACATCTACCACTATCAGATTAGAGCCAAAGAGGAGGCTAGACATCTACCACCCCACCACCACTATCAGATTAGAGCCATAAAGGAGACTAGACATCTACCACTATCAGATTAGAGCCATAAGGGAGACTAGACATCTACCACCCCACTATCACTATCAGATTAGAGCCATAAAGGAGACTAGACATCTACTTGATACAAGTCATTTTCATCTACCTACAGTATCTATCCATCATCTACCTACAGTATCTATCTATCTATCGATCTACAGTATCCATCTATCTATCTACAGTATCTATCAATCTATAGTATCTATCTATCAATCTAGAGTATATCTATCAATCAATCTACAGTATCTATCAATCTACAGTATCTATCTATCTATCTATCTATAGTATCTATCTATCAATCTACAGTATATCTATCTATCTAGACATCTACCACTATCAGATTAGAGCCATAAGGGAGACTAGACATCTACCACCCCACTACCACTATCAGATTAGAGCCATAAGGAGACTAGACATCTACCACCCCACTACCACTATCAGATTAGAGCCATAAAGGAGACTAGACATCTACCACTATCAGATTAGAGCCATAAATGAGACTAGACATCTACCACCCCACTACCACTATCAGATTAGAGCCATAAAGGAGGCTAGAGCATCTACCACCCCACTGCCACTATCAGATTAGAGCCATGAAGGAGACTAGACATCTACCACTATCAGATTAGAGCCATAAGGGAGACTAGACATCTACCACCCCACTACCACTATCAGATTAGAGCCATACGGGAGACTAGACATCTACCAGATTAGAGCCAAACGGGAGACTAGACATCTACCACTATCAGATTAGAGCCATAAGGGAGACTAGACATCTACCACTATCAGTTTAGAGCCATAAGGGAGACTAGACATCTACCACCCCACTATCACTATCAGATTAGAGCCATGAAGGAGACTAGACATCTACCACTATCAGATTAGAGCCATAAGGGAGACTAGACATCTACCACCCCACTACCACTATCAGATTAGAGCCATACGGGAGACTAGACATCTACCAGATTAGAGCCAAACGGGAGACTAGACATCTACCACTATCAGATTAGAGCCATAAAGGAGACTAGACATCTACCACTATCAGATTAGAGCCATAAGTGAGACAAGACATTTACCACCACACTACCACTATCAGATTAGAGCCATAAAGGAGACTAGACATCTACTACCCCACTATCACTATCTGATTAGAGCCATAAGGGAGACTAGACATCTACCACTATCAGATTAGAGCCATAGAGGAGGCTAGACATCTACCACCCCACTATCACTATCAGATTAGAGCCATAAAGGAGACTAGACATCTACCACTATCAGATTAGAGCCATAAGGGAGACTAGACATCTACCACCCCACTATCACTATCAGATTAGAGCCATAAAGGAGACTAGACATCTACTACCCCACTATCACTATCTGATTAGAGCCATAAGGGAGACTAGACATCTACCACTATCAGATTAGAGCCATAGAGGAGGCTAGACATCTACCACCCCACCACCACTATCAGATTAGAGCCATAAAGGAGACTAGACATCTACCACTATCAGATTAGAGCCATACAGGAGACTAGACATCTACCACTATCAGATTAGAGCCATAAAGGAGACTAGACATCTACCACCCCACTACCACTATCAGATTAGAGCCATAAAGGAGACTAGACATCTACCACTATCAGATTAGAGCCATAAGGGAGACTAGACATCTACCACCCCACTACCACTATCAGATTAGAGCCATAAAGGAGACTAGACATCTACCACTATCAGATTAGAGCCATAAAGGAGACTAGACATCTACTTGATACAAGTAATTTTCATCTACCTACAGTATCTATCCATCATCTACCTACAGTATCTATCTATCTATCGATCTACAGTATCCATCTATCTATAGTATCTATCTATCAATCTAGAGTATATCTATCAATCAATCTACAGTATCTATCAATCTACAGTATCTATCTATCTATCTATCTATCTATCTATCTATCTATCTATCTATCTATCTATCTATCTATAGTATCTATCTACAGTATCTATCTATCAATCTACAGTATATCTATCTATCTATCGATCTACAGTATCTATACTATCTATCTACAGTATCCATCTATCAATCTACAGTATATCTATCTATCTATCTACAGTATCTATCTATCTATAGTATCTCTATCTATCAATCTACAGTATCTATCTATCTACAGTATCTATCTATCTATCTATCTATAGTATCTCTATCTATCGATCTACAGTATCTATCTATCTACAGTATCTATCTATCTATCTATAGTATCTCTATCTATCGATCTACAGTATCTATCGATCTACAGTATCTATCAATCAATCTACAGTAACTATATCTATCTATCTATCTTAAAGGAGACTAGACATCTACCACTATCAGATTAGAGCCATAAAGGAGACTAGACATCTACCACTATCAGATTAGAGCCATACAGGAGACTAGACATCTACCACTATCAGATTAGAGCCATAAAGGAGACTAGACATCTACTACCCCACTATCACTATCAGATTAGAGCCATAAAGGAGACATCTACTACCCCACTATCACTATCAGATTAGAGCCATAAAGGAGGCTAGACATCTACTACCCCACTATCACTATCAGATTAGAGCCATAAAGGAGGCTAGACATCTACCACTATCAGATTAGAGCCATAGAGGAGGCTAGACATCTACCACCCCACTACCACTATCAGATTAGAGCCATAAAGGAGACTAGACATCTACCACCCCAATACCACTATCAGATTAGAGCCATAAAGGAGACTAGACATCTACCACCCCAATACCACTATCAGATTAGAGCCATAGAGGAGGCTAGACATCTACCACCCACTATCACTATCAGATTAGAGCCATAAAGGAGACTAGACATCTACCACTATCAGATTAGAGCCATAGAGGAGTCTAGACATCTACCACTATCAGATTATGAGGCAATGTAGACCGTTTTTGTCCCCCCCACTTTGGTTCACCCACTAATTCACTCATCATTTTTGCAGATGAAGTGTTTGAGCTAGTAATGTGTCGATATTTATCTTTTACAAATGAGCTATGACATAGCCAATCAATATATAGCACACGGTTGGATTTCAAAAATCGGTTGGTTTACCATGCAGTGCGACTCGCAAAAGTGATTGCTGTCCCGCGTTATGAAAGGATTAACTTGACCGTGTTTATCTAAAAATGACCATGTATATTGATTGTTTAAAGCAGAACTACCAAAACTATTACTGATGGTGAATCTGAACGATCAAAATAAAATATATTCTAAGCCCCATTCAGCAGGTATAGCCAGATGAGAGTTGTGTCTTCGATAGCTAATTTGTATTCCCGGTAAAAATAAAAAACACACATTTTCAACAGCACATAGATAACAATAACCTAGGAAATGACATAGGTTGTCACTCAACTAATGAAGCCATTTTAGCATTTGAATGCTGAAGGTGCCACATATGTGCAAGATCAGGAACAGGCTGCCTAGCGCACAAAGCTGGGCACAGTGCAGTTTGACTAGGCTACTGATATTGCCTGGGGTTGTTCAGTATTCAAAATGACTGGTAGATCAATGACTGTCAACACAGTTAATAAGGAGAGACTAGACATCTACCACCCCACTATCACTATCAGATTAGAGCCATGAAGGAGACTAGACATCTACCACTATCAGATTAGAGCCATAAGGGAGACTAGACATCTACCACCCCACTACCACTATCAGATTAGAGCCATCTGGGAGACTAGACATCTACCAGATTAGAGCCAAACGGGAGACTAGACATCTACCACTATCAGATTAGAGCCATAAAGGAGACTAGACATCTACCACTATCAGATTAGAGCCATAAGTGAGACAAGACATTTACCACCACACTACCACTATCAGATTAGAGCCATAAAGGAGACTAGACATCTACTACCCCACTATCACTATCTGATTAGAGCCATAAGGGAGACTAGACATCTACCACTATCAGATTAGAGCCATAGAGGAGGCTAGACATCTACCACCCCACTATCACTATCAGATTAGAGCCATAAAGGAGACTAGACATCTACCACTATCAGATTAGAGCCATAAGGGAGACTAGACATCTACCACCCCACTATCACTATCAGATTAGAGCCATAAAGGAGACTAGAGCATCTACTACCCCACTATCACTATCTGATTAGAGCCATAAGGGAGACTAGACATCTACCACTATCAGATTAGAGCCATAGGAGGCTAGACATCTACCACCCCACCACCACTATCAGATTAGAGCCATAAAGGAGACTAGACATCTACCACTATCAGATTAGAGCCATACAGGAGACTAGACATCTACCACTATCAGATTAGAGCCATAAAGGAGACTAGACATCTACCACCCCACTACCACTATCAGATTAGAGCCATAAAGGAGACTAGACATCTACCACTATCAGATTAGAGCCATAAGGGAGACTAGACATCTACCACCCCACTACCACTATCAGATTAGAGCCATAAAGGAGACTAGACATCTACCACTATCAGATTAGAGCCATAAAGGAGACTAGACATCTACTTGATACAAGTAATTTTCATCTACCTACAGTATCTATCCATCATCTACCTACAGTATCTATCTATCTATCGATCTACAGTATCCATCTATCTATAGTATCTATCTATCAATCTAGAGTATATCTATCAATCAATCTACAGTATCTATCAATCTACAGTATCTATCTATCTATCTATCTATAGTATCTATCTACAGTATCTATCTATCAATCTACAGTATATCTATCTATCTATCGATCTACAGTATCTATACTATCTATCTACAGTATCCATCTATCAATCTACAGTATATCTATCTATCTATCTACAGTATCTATCTATCTATCTATAGTATCTCTATCTATCAATCTACAGTATCTATCTATCTACAGTATCTATCTATCTATCTATAGTATCTCTATCTATCGATCTACAGTATCTATCTATCTACAGTATCTATCTATCTATCTATAGTATCTCTATCTATCGATCTACAGTATCTATCGATCTACAGTATCTATCAATCAATCTACAGTAACTATATCTATCTATCTATCTTAAAGGAGACTAGACATCTACCACTATCAGATTAGAGCCATAAAGGAGACTAGACATCTACCACTATCAGATTAGAGCCATACAGGAGACTAGACATCTACCACTATCAGATTAGAGCCATAAAGGAGACTAGACATCTACTACCCCACTATCACTATCAGATTAGAGCCATAAAGGAGACATCTACTACCCCACTATCACTATCAGATTAGAGCCATAAAGGAGGCTAGACATCTACTACCCCACTATCACTATCAGATTAGAGCCATAAAGGAGGCTAGACATCTACCACTATCAGATTAGAGCCATAGAGGAGGCTAGACATCTACCACCCCACTACCACTATCAGATTAGAGCCATAAAGGAGACTAGACATCTACCACCCCAATACCACTATCAGATTAGAGCCATAAAGGAGACTAGACATCTACCACCCCAATACCACTATCAGATTAGAGCCATAGAGGAGGCTAGACATCTACCACCCCACTATCACTATCAGATTAGAGCCATAAAGGAGACTAGACATCTACCACTATCAGATTAGAGCCATAGAGGAGTCTAGACATCTACCACTATCAGATTATGAGGCAATGTAGACCGTTTTGTCCCCCCACTTTGGTTCACCCACTAATTCACTCATCATTTTTGCAGATGAAGTGTTTGAGCTAGTAATGTGTCGATATTTATCTTTTACAAATGAGCTATGACATAGCCAATCAATATATAGCACACGGTTGGATTTCAAAAATCGGTTGGTTTACCATGCAGTGCGACTACATAAAAGTGATTGCTGTCAGCGTTATGAAAGGATTAACTTGACCGTGTTTATCTAAAAATGACCATGTATATTGATTGTTTAAAGCAGAACTACCAAAACTATTACTGATGGTGAATCTGAGCGATCAAAATAAAATATATTCTAAGCCCCATTCAGCAGGTATAGCCAGATGAGAGTTGTGTCTTCGATAGCTAATTTGTATTCCCGGTAAAAAATAAAAAAAAAACACACATTTTCAACAGCACATAGATAACAATAACCTAGGAAATGACATAGGTTGTCACTCAACTAATGAAGCCATTTTAGCATTTGAATGCTGAAGGTGCCACATATGTGCAAGATCAGGAACAGGCTGCCTAGCGCACAAAGCTGGGCACAGTGCGCAGTTTGACTAGGCTACTGATATTGCCTGGGGTTGTTCAGTATTCAAAATGACTGGTAGATCAATGACTGTCAACACAGTTAATAAGGAGAGACTAGACATCTACCACCCCACTATCACTATCAGATTAGAGCCATGAAGGAGACTAGACATCTACCACTATCAGATTAGAGCCATAAGGGAGACTAGACATCTACCACCCCACTACCACTATCAGATTAGAGCCATACGGGAGACTAGACATCTACCAGATTAGAGCCAAACGGGAGACTAGACATCTACCACTATCAGATTAGAGCCATAAAGGAGACTAGACATCTACCACTATCAGATTAGAGCCATAAGTGAGACAAGACATTTACCACCACACTACCACTATCAGATTAGAGCCATAAAGGAGACTAGACATCTACTACCCCACTATCACTATCTGATTAGAGCCATAGAGGAGGCTAGACATCTACCACCCCACTACCACTATCAGATTAGAGCCATAAAGGAGACTAAACATCTACCACCCCAATACCACTATCAGATTAGAGCCATAAAGGAGACTAGACATCTACCACCCCAATACCACTATCAGATTAGAGCCATAGAGGAGGCTAGACATCTACCACCCCACTATCACTATCAGATTAGAGCCATAAAGGAGACTAGACATCTACCACTATCAGATTAGAGCCATAGAGGAGTCTAGACATCTACCACTATCAGATTATGAGGCAATGTAGACCGTTTTTGTCCCCCCCACTTTGGTTCACCCACTAATTCACTCATCATTTTTGCAGATGAAGTGTTTGAGCTAGTAATGTGTCGATATTTATCTTTTACAAATGAGCTATGACATAGCCAATCAATATATAGCACACGGTTGGATTTCAAAAATCGGTTGGTTTACCATGCAGTGCGACTCGCAAAAGTGATTGCTGTCCCGCGTTATGAAAGGATTAACTTGACCGTGTTTATCTAAAAATGACCATGTATATTGATTGTTTAAAGCAGAACTACCAAAACTATTACTGATGGTGAATCTGAACGATCAAAATAAAATATATTCTAAGCCCCATTCAGCAGGTATAGCCAGATGAGAGTTGTGTCTTCGATAGCTAATTTGTATTCCCGGTAAAAAAATAAAAAAAAAACACACATTTTCAACAGCACATAGATAACAATAACCTAGGAAATGACATAGGTTGTCACTCAACTAATGAAGCCATTTTAGCATTTGAATGCTGAAGGTGCCACATATGTGCAAGATCAGGAACAGGCTGCCTAGCGCACAAAGCTGGGCACAGTGCGAGTTTGACTAGGCTACTGATATTGCCTGGGGTTGTTCAGTATTCAAAATGACTGGTAGATCAATGACTGTCAACACAGTTACATGCAGTTAGACAGGGCTGACGGAGAGAGGGCTGACGGGGAGAGGGCTGACGGACAGAGGGCTGACGGACAGAGGGTTGACGGACAGAGGGCTGACGGACAGAGGGTTGACGGACAGAGGGTTGACGGACAGAGGGCTGACGGACAGAGGGCTGACGGACAGAGGGCTGACAGAGAGGGCTGACAGAGAGGGCTGACAGAGAGAGGGCTGACAGAGAGAGGGCTGACGGAGAGAGGATGCATCAGTTGAGAGGGTTTAAAGAATGTAAAATTAAACGGAGATTTGTAACGTTTGAATCGATTTTTCTGACCGACGCATTGCTACATTTGGATCGGTTATGGGTCCGCAGACTGATGCACTTGTATGTTAAACATTTGAATAGGGGAACGATGCGTATCGGTGAATCGTTATCCATCCATCTATGAGGTAACCAGCTGTGTGTGTGTGTATATACATACCTGGAACACTTCACTGATGCCCTCACCACTCTGTGCTGATGTCTCAAAGTAGTGGAACCCTCTAGACTCCGCCCATAGCCTGCCCACTCCCTCGTCTACTACACGGCGCTTAGTCAGATCCACCTGTCGGGTGGGCGGGCACACACACACACACACGGTATTAAGTCCAGTGAACCTTATTGATTACTGCATTGTTGGGTTTTGAGAAGAAACTGTACTCTTGCATGTGACATTAACACTTGAAAAACACACACACACACACACACCTTGTTGGCACACACAACGAAGACGATGCTCTCCATGTTAACCATGGAACCCATCTCCTGTTTCATCTCTGCCAGCCAGCTGTCCAACGCATCGAAACTCTCCCTCAGACCTACATCATACACCAACACCACCCCTTGGCTGTCCTTATAGAACTCATTACGAACCTACAGAGACAGAGAGAGAGAGACAGAGAATAACAACATTTGTGACCTGTTGTCTGTTAAAAGGGCAACCAGTGGAGCATAAACACCATTTTAAATACAACCTATATTTATTTATTTTCTCTTTTGCCACAGACTAAACATTTTGCAACAGAATCCGTGTAATGAGGGTTAAAGTGTAGATTCTGTGGCAAAATGTTTTGCAACAGAAACCGTGAGTTTCTCCAAACGGGATGATGTACATTTTAGTCATTTAACAGACGCTCTTATCCAGAGCGACTTACAGCAACAATTAGGGTTTAGTGCCTTGCTCAAGGGCACATCGACAGATTTTTCATCTAGTCGGCTTGGGGTTTCGAACCAGTGACCTTTCGTTCACTAGCCTACCTGCCGCTCTCTTTTCTATTGGACAAATGCAGGTATGTCCTTTCCCGTTTCATTCTGTTTGTTACCGTTTGGTTCTTAAAACGGTAACCGGTTTCCATAATGAATACAACCCTGCTGTTCCTGTGGAGCAATTCATTACTACACCAGTAAGGGGCGCTGTTGTTACGCAAATCATCATTGAGTCACAGTAGTGAAGTGCATCTCATGTTTTCATTCAGTATAGAAACAGCAGCAAATCCACAGTAAACACACAGACCAGCGTGTCTGGACATGAAAGTGTAGATGTTTTTCTGGTCAGACGTGTAACAGTATGTGTTGAGCTGAATCTCATGAGTGTTAAAGAACTACACTTCCCAGAGTGCAGCAGCAGCAAACCGGCTGCTTGTCACCTGATCAGTCAGTTTCACTGATTTGGAGCACCTGTGAAAACCTGGAGGTCCTCACTCATTTAGGGAAACAAACTTCAGAGAGAAGACGCTCCAAGTTCACTCGTAGGTTCAGTCCAGAGACGCCAATGGTCAGTGAAATGTTTTATTTACTTTCATGGTGATTGAAATGCTGTTTAATATGTTTGAGCTATGTTAACTGCTGTGTAGATTGGTCATGGAACACATTGAAGCATTGTCTTCATTGATTTTGTGTTAAATGGGTTTGTTAGAATAATATTTCATTTTGAGTTGAAAAAAATAAGATACAAAAGGATGGTACAAAGTTAAATGTAAACATTCTATTAAATGTTAACTTTTACTAACAAATTTGGAAATTCATGAAATTCTTTTGCTTTATTGAATGTAAAAGGCTTAAGTGGTTAATTCAAAGAATTCATTTAAAAATGTTGAATTAAAATGGTAACTTTTGTTCTCTGTCTTTAAAGGTTTACAACCTATTTCACTGAACAGACCAACTGACAAAACCAAAATGAAAGTGATTGAGTTGGAAAATTGAGTTGTCCTCGCGTCCTTTGGAAGTTGAACAAGAGTAGGACTTGACAGTATGTTCCAGTATGTTATGTTTTAAATGTCTTTGAATTCAACTTTGACACTACTTTGGCCAGGTCTCTCTTGAAAAATAGATTTGTAATCTAACCTGATTAAAATAAAGGTCAGATAAATCTAATTCATTTTTGATTTAACTAGGCAAGTCAGTGAAGAACAAATTCTTATTCACAATGATGGCCTACCCCGGCCAAACTCTAACCCGGATGACGCTGGGCCAATTGTGCGCCGCCCTATGGGACTCCCAATCACGGCCAGTTGTGATACAGCCTGGGAATCGAACCAGGGTCTGTAGTGACGCCGAGATGCAGTGTCTTAGACTGCTGCGCCACTCGGGAGCCCATAAGGTAGTAAGGTACTCACTGACCTCATAGAAGAAGGGGTGTCCTGCCATGTCAAAGATGTTCACTTTGATCTCTCTGTCACGCACCTGGACTCTGATGGAGAAAAAAAAAAATACAAAATCAGTCACAGACTTCAGTAGTCTCTACAGCAGTGGTTCTCAACAAGGGGTACTAGTAGGCTTACTGGTAAAATGCACACAGCAGGGGTACTTCATGCAGAGCAGGGATTTCGTTAATTAGCATGTACACAATTATTATTGCATTCCCAGTGTTGATCAAAGCTCAGAACGCTTATATTCTTGTTCTGAGTTCTAAACGCGCCTGCCTCTTTGCGAACAAGTGTAAACATGAACAGTCGCTTGTTCGTTATGTTTGCCTGCCTCCTCCTGATTGGCCCCCCAGATTAGCACATTCACCACTCTCTCAAATGGCTAACTACGTCCTCACGCGTCACAGGCCGAGGGCCAGACTACTCCAGCTCAGAGTCGGTAGGGAACTAAAGACACTGCTGACAGTGGATTTGAAGATGCCGGACAGATATGATTTTTTTGGTTTAATCGTCCACGACTCCTGCCATGTCTACAGGCATCCCCCCAAAAAAGAAAACCAGACTCTTGGAGAATAAGTGTCACTTATAGATACAGTGAGGGGAAAAAAGTATTTGATCCCTTGCTTATTTTGTATGTTTGCCCACTGACAAAGAAATGATCAGTCTATAATTTTAATGGTAGGTTTATTTGAACAGTGAGAGAAAAAAATCCAGAAAAACGCATGTGAAAAATGTTATATTGATTTGCATTTTAAGGAGGGAAATAAGTATTTGACCCCCTCTCAATCAGAATGATTTCTGGCTCCCAGGTGTCTTTTATACAGGTTACGAGCTGAGATTAGGAGCACACTCTTAAAGGGAGTGCTCCTAATCTCAGTTTATTACCTGTATAAAAGACACCTGTCCACAGAAGCAATCAATCAGATTCCAAACTCTCCACCATGGCCAAGACCAAAGAGCTCTCAAAGGATGTCAGGGACAAGATTGTAGACCTACACAAGGCTGGAATGGGCTACAAGACCGTCGCCAAGCAGCTTGGTGAGAAGGTGACAACAGTTGGTGCGATTATTCGCAAATGGAAGAAACACAAAAGAACTGTCAATCTCCCTCGGCCTGGGGCTCCATGCAAGATCTCACCTCGTGGAGTTGCAACGATCATGAGAACGGTGAGGAATCAGCCCAGAACTACACGGGAGGATCTTGTCAATGATCTCAAGGCAGCTGGGACCATAGACACCAAGAAAACAATTGGTAACACACTACGCCGTGAAGGACTGAAATCCTGCAGCGCCCGCAAGGTCCCCCTGTGGTGTGGTGCTCTGTGGTGAGGCTGAGGGTAGGCTGCAAAATGCATGCAGGAGGAATTTATTTTATTTATTTAACCTTTAAATTTAACTAGGCAAGTCAGTTAAGAACAAATTCTTATTTTACAATGACGGCCTACCCCACCGGCCAAACCCTCCCGTAACAACCAAGACGACGCTATGACAATTGTGCGCCGTCCTATGACACTCCCGATCACAGCCGGTTGTGACACAGCCTGCGAACGAACCAGGGTCTGTAGTGACGCCTTAGACCGCTCCGCCACGTATTAATTTACCACTACATCACCGATGCAGAGCTGAATGTACATGGTAGTAACAGTAACCAAAAGGAGATTGAGATCCACTGCTCTACAGTACACTTGTCTCCTTTTTTTTAAACGATCTGACAGCAATGGAACTGAGCTGTGCATCTGGTCTACACATGATAGAAATACACAGTGTACAAAACATTAAGAACACCTTCCTAATATTAAGTTGCAGAACTGCCTTAATTCGTCGGGGCGTGGACTCTACAAGGCGTCGGAAGCGTTCCACAAGGATGCTGGTCCATGTTGACTCCAATGCTTCCCACAGTTGTGTCAAGTTGGCTAGATGTCCTTTGGGTGGTGGACTATTCTTGATACACGGGAAACTGTTGAGCGTGGAAAAACCCAGCCCAGAGTTGCAGTTCTTGACACAAACCGGTGTGCCTGGCACCTACTACCATACCCTGTTCAAAGGCAATTACATATTTTGTCTTGCCCGTTTACCCTCTGAATGGCACAGATACACAATCCATGTCTCAAAGCTTAAAGATCCTTCTTTAGCCGGTCTTCTCCCCTTCATCTAAGTGGATTTAACAGGTGACATCAATAAGGGACCATTGCGTTCCCCTGGATTCACCTGGTCAGTCTGTCACGGGAAAGAGCAGGTGTTCATAATGTTTCGTAAACTCAGTATATGCCTCTTACTGCTACAACAATGCGTCATCATTGGGGACAACTTACTTGGTGACCCCATAGTCAATCCCTATGGTGGCCAGATACTTGGGCACAAACCTCTTCTCACAGTATCGCTTGATGATGCAGCTCTGTTATTAAGAAAAAGTAGTAGAGGTGTATAAAGTAACAAATATAATATACACATGGAAACTATATTTCATTCTATGCAGTAATTGCAGCGGTCGTGATGGTATTAACGCATTCTTCGTTTAGGGTACCCTAGCTGGCTGGCATGCTTTAGAGAGGGGGACATCATCTCATTGTTGAATATTTCCTTAGATTATTTACATGCATCTGTTCAGTGGAGGCCTTTTGCTCCATTGTATAATCAATCTATGTGTACGTCTAGCAAAAGGTTCCTGATTTATGTAGAGGAGTAGCCATATGACAAAAAAAACAGCCTGCTGTTAGCCGATTAAACTCAACTCCACGATTTACTATTGAGTTGAGCAGCGACTAGTGTGGGCGGACCGGAGCTCCGACGTCACAACATTGTTCTGTGTAATTGTGGGTTTTGAGGCAATTTTTTTGGGGGGGGTGCTGAAATCAGGAGAAACATCCAGCTGCAGATTGTGCGCGCTGACGCCACCTGGTCTGCAAAGCGCACACACACAGATACCAGTCGGCGCACTAGCTCTGGTCCAGGGTGTTATGTTAGTATTGCAGTGGTCGAACGACTATCTAGCTAGCAGTACTGACTAGCCGGATGACTATCTAGCTAGCAGTACTAGCTAGATAGCAGGTGACAGCTAAAGTACAAGCAACAGTGGTTGCTTGATTGTAGTGATTTCTGGCATTAACGTTGTATCCAAAAAGTATTAAAACTAATAGCGGCTAACTGGTAGATCTACATTTCGGGTTTTTTCACCCTTTATGTGGAACTCATAGAGATCTCTTAAATGAGATGTTCTGGTCCCCTTTGGTCAGTTCAGAGAAATGATCAGAGACCTTTATGTTGATAAATGTGTCTGTTTTTCTTAATATGTAATTTTGTATATTATGTGTGTTTTGATATATTTATGTAGGGCTCATCTGTAAAACAGACCCTAGTCTCAGTATGACTTCCTGTCAAAATAAAGCTATAACAAATTTATATGTTTAAAAGCTAGCGGCTAGCTTGTACAGTTGAAGTCGGAAGTTTACATACACCTTAGCCAAATACATTTAAACTCAGTTTTTCACAATTCCTGACATTTAATCCTAGTAAAATTTCCCTGTCTTAGGTCAGTTAGGATCAGCTCTTTATTTTAAGAATGTGAAATGTCAGCATAATAGTAGAGAGAATAATTTCTTTCAGCTTTTATTTCTTTCATCACATTCAGAGTGGGTCAGAAGTATACATGCACTCAATTAGTATTTGGTAGCATTGCCTTTAAATTGTTTAACTTGGGTCAAACGTTTTGGGTAGCCTTCCACAAGCTTCCCACAATACGTTGGGTGAATTTTGGTCCATTCCTTCTGACAGACTGGTGTAACTGAGTCAGGTTTGTAGGCCTCCTTGCTCGCACATGCTTTTTCAGTTCTGCCCACAAAATGTCTATAGGATTGAGGTCAGGGCTTTGTGATGGCCACTCCAATACCTTGACTTTGTTGTCCTTAAGCCATTTTGCCACATCTTTGGAAGAATGCTTGGGGTCATTGTCCATTTGGAAGACCCATTTGCAACCAAGCTTTAACTTCCTGACTGATGTCTTGAGATGTTGCTTCAATATATCCACATAATTTTCATTCCTCATGATGCCATCTATTTTGTGAAGTGCACCAGTCCCTCTTGCAGCAAAGCACCCCCACAACAGGATGCTGCCACCCCCGTGCTTCACAGTTGGGATGGTGTTCTTCGGCTTGCAAACCTCTCCCTTTTTGACATGCAAAGACCCAAACGGCGTTCTTTAGAAATCCTGGTTGAGAATGAAACGACTGAACAAATGAACAACGAAACAGCACAGCAAGTAAGTGAAAGAAATATTTTCGATTATGTTTTACTGGTAATGGAGACATACGTAAATGCCAACAAAATAACTTTTTGGTCAGTGTGGTGTGTGTGTGTGTGTGTGTGTAACCTTTATTTAACAAGACAAGTCAGTTAAGAACAAATTCTTATTTACAATGACGGCCTACCCCGGCCAAACCTGGACGACGCTGGGCCAATTGTGCGCCGCCCTATGGGACTCACAATCACGGCCAGATGTGATACAGTCTGGATTCGAACCAGGGACTGTAGTGCGGCCTCTTGCACTGAGATGCAGTGCCTTAGACAGCTGCGTCCATGTGTGTGTTAACTATTTAACTGTACTAGAAAGCTTTAAAGGCCCCTAAAAAAAATTATATTGGTTATCTGTATCGGTTTTGGTGGCAACGTCATATCGTTGCATCACTACCAACAACGGCTGTTTTATTTGTTATTTGTCTATAAACATTTGGGATATGCTTGGTTGGTCATTTTTAACATACTTCCATGTTGTTTTAATCAATAAACTACATAATACCTAAAAACACTTTGATTTTAAGTGTAAAATGTTAAATGACCAACTAAGCATATCCCATTCGACAGTTTGCCACGATTATCAGCCAAAGAGCCAATTCCAATGGACTTTTCTTCAGCTAGCTAAGGTCAGCTAACTAACCCTGCTTTTATAGCTAAAATGACGAAAAGTTGTTGCGTACACCGTTTTTGTTTGAACAACAGTAGGAGGAAAGACTACCAACTTAAGTTCCATCAAGGACCAGGTTAGACGAACCTCATGGTTTTAGGATATACGCCCGCGATGATTGACATTTTTGTTATTTTGCAGACTTACGGTAGTAAATGTTGTATTTCAAATGGCACCTTATGGGCCCGTGGGAATCGAACCCATAACACTGGCGTTGCCATAACACTGGAGTTGCCAAGTGCCATGCTCTACCTACTGAGCCACACGGGACCGCGTGGCGCAGCGGTCTAAGGCACTGCATCTCATTGCTAGCGGCGTCACTACAGACACCCTGGTTCGATTCCAGGCTGTATCACAACCGGCCGTGATTGGGAGTCCCATAGGGCGGCGCACAATTGGCCCAGCATCGTCCCCCGCCGGTGGTGTAGGCCGTCATTGTAAATAAGAATTTGTTCTTAACTGGACTTGCCTAGTTTAATAAAAGGTCCAATAACAAAATGATGAAAAGTCACTAGCTAACACTTGTTTGTATCCAACTAGCGATGTGTATTGCCTGTGTAAACCTGGAGATTCCACCAAGTAGGTGTAGATATTGCCATAGGCTACTGTAGGGCCATTTGATAGGGTTGTCCGCACAGCTGGTTTCCGGTGAGGTAGGTATAATTGCGACAGTTCATTTTATTGAAATGACAAAAAAAAAAAGGGTCAGTAGTTGACGATGCCAAAATTAGGCTCTACATTGAAGTAATGTCTATAGACTTGTTTTTCTACTGCGTTATTGACTGTATGTTTGTTTTACTCCATGTCTAACTCTACCTGGTTAAATAAAGGTGAAATAAATAAATGGGAGTATGTACCCTACTCCGGGAAGCGGTCACGTTAAGCCACGTCTTTCCATGTGTATCTATTGGAAATAGTTTTTTATTTTTATTTAATAAAAACTACGTGACGTGGGAGCTCCAGTCCACACACACTAGTCGCCGTTCAACTCGATCGTAAAATCGTGGATTTGGAGTCTAGTCGTCTAGCTAAACTACCTGTCTTCTTACATTTATCTGTACAGTTGCTGGCATGTTAACGTTGTTATGAAAAAATATAAAATATAATATAAACGAGGAGACTCACCTTGCCCACCTCGGCATTGCCAAGGCTGATCACTTTCACGCGGAGGGATTTCTTATTCTCACGTCTCTTCTGCACATTTGAGTCCATACTAATTGAGATTGACCAAGTATTTAAAATATGTTATTTACGTCTTCGATGTGATGGCTGTCAAGACAGCTGGAAATCCAATGGTAGCTATCTATCTTAGCACGACCCTTAACGTCAGCTGGCTAGCAGACATTTACTCCCGTCGTTTTCGACAGTATACAACCCCCCGGCATCGTTATGGATCTAAAATATTAACTTAAGACTCGTGGAATTCTGCACAAGTGAAATATGCATCGGATGGGATAGTTAGCCAAACCTGTCTGTCAACGTCTTATTTGCGGCAGCAGATTCATTATGAAGTCAGCTAAACCATAGACATCCACATTACCTAGAGGGTCTATGGTGTCAGAACCCTCACAATTTGCAGCGTTTGGGTGAACATGGAAGCCATATTGGTCAGGGACAAATCACAAACCAGTCTAATTGGAATACATGGCAGTAAAGGCATAATCCTAAATGTACTTATGCAGGAAAATAAAAGTAAGGCATGTGGTTGTATCAGGAATTGTGCAATATAATTATTGTCAACCTAAAATCATATAATTATACAGTTTATACTGTATTTTATAATTATACGTCTACATTTGTGTTTTCTTGGAAAGCTTTGGGTGTTATTATATGATAGAATATCAGTACTTGTTGCATTTACAACATGTGTATTGTGTATGGCTGGATTGATTGAATGTTATGTTGGCAGGTAATTTGGGTGAAAAGTGGCTGGCTAGCTAACAAACATATACTACCGATAAATTCTTAAAATTCACTATTTTACACAATATCTTATCACAGCACTGGCAAACCATGGTTGACCAAAATGGCGGACTGTTATACCAGAAGGGTTCATCCACTACTATTCTAATTCCTAATTATATGACCCAAATCATTGCTGTTATATTTTAGTAGACATTTAATAATCAAACCAGCTGTATGTAACAAGAAAAAGTATATTATTTGCAGCTAGTTATCTTCATATACATGTTTGTTAAACTTTTTTAAATCGCAGATATTCTTTTTAAACTGGAAGCAGTTTCTATGGCAACAGTGAGAACATGATAGATGACATGATAGAAAAACATTTAAAAAAAAATGCATTAATGGCATACCCCTGTAAACTGTAGTAAAGGTTTGTATAGCTAGTAGTCTACTTTGGCACACAAGCAGGCACACAAGAGTGCCCTAACTTTAGATAGTAGTGTGGCACTGAATCAGTGTTGGAGTACGTTTTCTTTGTCATGATTCTGGCATTGGACAAATAGCATAGGCAGTTTCGCTACGTTACACTTAATTCAATTTTGATATGGATTATGGGTAGATAGGGATCATGTGATGGGCTTTAGAAAGAAAACATAGGCCTAACCTTCATAAACCATGTTGTTCACTAACGGATGCATTGATTGGCCAAATGAAGATTTTGACGTTTCATGTACAATGCCTTGCAAAAGTATCCATCCACCTTGGTGTTTTTCCTATTTTGTTGCATTACAACCTGTCATTTTAAATTGAGTTTTATTTGGATTTCATGTAATGGACATACACAAAATAGTCAAAATTGGTGAAGTGAAATGAAAAAAATAACTTGATTTAAAAAGTGGTGTGTGCATGTTGTATTCACCCCTTTGCTATGAATCCCCTAACTAAGATCTGGTGCAACCAATTACCTTCAGAAGTCACATCATTAGTTAAATAAAGTCCACCTGTGTGCAATCTGTGTCACATGATCTGCCACATGATCTCAGGATATATACACCTGTTCTGACAGGCCCCAGTGTCTGCAACACCACTAAGCAAGGGGCATCACCAAGCAAGCGGCACTATGAAGACCAAGGAGCTCTCCAAACAGGTCAGGGACAAAGTTATGGAGAAGTACAGATCAGGGTTATAAAAATTATATCAGAAACTTTGAACATCCCACGGAGCACCATTATTACAAATGTTAAGAATATGGCACCACAACAAACCTGCCAAGAGAGGGCTGCCCACCAAAACTCATGTAACACCCTCCTTGCCTGGTAATCAGAGAGGCAACAAAGAGACCAAAGATAACCCTGAAGGAGCTGCAAAGCTCCACAGTGGAGATTGGAGTATCTGTCCATGGGACCACTTTAAGCTGTACACTCCACAGAGCTGGGCTTTACGGAAGAGTGGCCAGAAAAAAGCCATTGCTTAAAGAAAAAAATAAGCAAACACGTTTGGTGTTCGCCAAAAGGCATGTGGGAGACCCCCAAAACATATGGAAGAAGGTACTCTGGTCAGATTAGACTAGAATTTATATTTTTGGCCATCAAGGAAAACGCTATGCCTGGCGCAAAGCCAACACCTCTCATCACCCCGAGAATATCATCCCCACAGTGAAGCATGGTGCTGGCAGCATCATGCTTTGGGGATGTTTTTCATCGGCAGATTGCTGTACACCAGCGGAACCCATCCCACTTGAAGGAGCTGGAGCAGTTTTGCCTTGAAGATTGGGCAAAAATCCATGTGGCTAGATGTGCCAAGCTTATAGAGACATACCCCAAGAGACAAGCAGCTGCAATTTCTGCAAAAGGTGGCTCTAAGTATTGACTTTGGGGGGGGTGAATAGTTATGCACACTCAAGTTAGTTGTTTTTGTCTTATTTCTTGTTTGTTTCACAATAAAAACGATTTTGTATCTTCAAAGTGGTAGGCATGTTGTGTAAATAAAATGATACAACCCCCAAAAAATATATTTTAATTCCAGGTTGTAAGGCAACAAAATAGGAAAAATGCCAAGGGGGTGAATACTTTCGCAAGCCACTGTAACCATGCATTCATCGTGTTCCACTTTGATATCATCAGAGTGACAGATTCACTTCGCCGAGCCTTAGGTAAACAGTGGTCTTGTGCTTTCATGATCTGCCCGACGGTGTTTTCAATCACGACTGAAATCTAAAGTGATACATGTGTTCAAGATACATGCATCAATTATCGGTACTTTTAGCCTACTGTTTTAGATTTTGATATTCTGAATAATCAAAACCATTAGTATTTCCATTGACTTGAATATGGGATCGCACCATGCTTATGCAGAGGTAGGCCTCATACTGCAAATAGCATTGACCATCAGTCCATAGCACTGTGAAGCAGAACATTAATTTAGGCTCAAACTAAACTCCGGTTCCACATGTGTGGTGTGTTGCTTCTTAAATTAATTAACATGCATATAAACATTTGGTTGGGAAACCGATTCCAGTCCAATTTTTCATCACCAAGTATTCATTTACCTTTTGCTATGTGATCTGAAAACAAACTTGGTTGGCATTTCGTTTGTGGGAAGGAGGCATGAGTTATTGGCATTTGGGTATTAGTTTAGGTTAATGTATAAGAGAATTTATATTTATTATCAACTGGATAGTTTGTGTCCTGGATGCTGATTGGCTGAAACAGCATTTTAGCCTTGTGTATATCAGACAATATACCTGTATACATGTATACTATTCTATTTATGTTGGTAACCAGTTTATGATAGCAACAAGGCACCTGGGGGGGTTTGTGGTATATGGCCAATATACCACGGCTAATGTATCCATGCACTCTTCTTTGTATCGTGTTTAAAAACAGTCTTTACCCCCTACTGGTGGGAAACTCATCTATTATCCTTACCTCCCACTTCTCCCACCTGGTGACCTCTGACGTCACCCACTAAGGAAAACACCTTTATAACAGCATTTTTGGAAGTTACAGTACCAGTCAAAAATGTGGACGCACCTACTCATTCAAGGGTATTTCTTTATTTTTGCTATTTTCTACATTGTTGAATAATAATGAAGACATCAAATTTCTTGTTAACAAACTATATAGTTTCGGCAAGTCGGTTAGGACATCTACTTTGTGCATGACACAAGTAATTGTTTACAGACAGATTATTTCACTTATAATTCACTGTATCACAATTCCAGTGGGTCAGAAGTTTACATACACTAAGTTGACTGTGCCTTTAAACAGCATGGAAAATTCCAGAAAATGTTGTCATGGCTTTAGAAGCTTCTGACAGGCTAATTGACATAATTTGAGTCAATTGGAGGTGTACCTGTGGATGTATTTCAAGGCCTACCTTCAAACTCAGTGCCTCTTTGCTTGACATCATGGGAAAATCAAAAGAAATCAGCCAAGACCTCAGAAAAAAAATTGTAGAACTCCACAAGTCTGGTTCATCCTTGGAAGCAATTTCCAAATGCCTGAAGGTACCACGTTCATCTGTACAAACAATAGTACGCAAGTATAAACACCATGGGACCACGCAGCCCTCATACTGCTCAGGAAGGAGACGCGTTCTGTCTCCTAGAGATGAACGTACTTTGGGGCGAAAAGTGCAAATCAATTCCAGAACAACAGCAAAGGACCTTGTGAAGATGCTGGAGGAAACGGGTACAAAAGTATCTATATCCACAGTAAAACGAGTCCTATATCGACATACCTTGAAAGGCCGCTCAGCAAGGACGAAGATACTGCTCCAAAACCGCCATAAAAAAGCCAGACTACGGTTTGCAACTGCACATAGGGACAAAGATCGTACTTTTTGGAGAAATGTCCTCTAGTCTGATGAAACAAAAATAGAACTGTTTGGCCATAATGAACATCGTTATGTTTGGAGGGAAAATGGGGAGGCTTGCAAGCTGAAGAACACCATCCCAACCGTGAAGCACGGGGGTGGCAGCATGTTGTGGGGGTGCTTTGCTGCAGGAGGGACTGGTGCACTTCACAAAATAGATAGCATCATGAGGCAGGAAAATGATGTGGATACATTGAAGCAACATCTCAAGACATCAGTCAGGAAGTTAAAGCCTGGTCACAAATGGGTCGGCCAAATGGACAATGACCCCAAGCATTCTTCCAAAGATGTGGCAAAATGGCTTAAGGACAAAGTCAAGGTATTGGAGTGGCCATCACAAAGCCCTGACCTCAATCCCATAGAAAATGTGTGGGCAGAACAGAAAAAGCGTGTGCGAGCAAGGAGGCCTACAAACCTGACTCAGTTACACCAGCTCTGTCAGGAGGAAAGGGCAAAAATTCACCCAACTTATTGTGGGAAGCTTGTGGAAGGCTACCTGAAATGTTTGACCCAAGTTAAACAATTTATAGGCAATGCTACCAAATACTAATTGAGTGTATGTAAACTTCTGACCCACTGGGAATCTGATGAAAGAAATAAAAGTTTAAATAAATAATTCTCTCTACTATTATTCTGATATTTCACATTCTTAAAATAAAGTGGTGATCCTAACTGACCTAAGACAGGGCCTCTTTACTAGGATTAAATGTCAGGAATTGTGAAAAACTGAGTTTAAATGTATTTGGCTAAGGTGTATGTAAACTTCCGACTTCAACTGTATGTTTACAAGCATGATGGCTGTACTTTTAGTCTATGGTTAACACATTGTGTTAGCCATTAGCCATTGTGTTAGCCATTAGCCATTGTGTTAGCCATTGTGTTAGCCATTAGCCATTGTGTTAGCCATTAGCCATTGTGTTAGCCATTAGCCATTGTGTTAGCCATTAGCCATTGTGTTAGCCATTAGCCATTGTGTTAGCCATTAGCCATTGTGTTAGCCATTAGCCATTGTGTTAGCCATTAGCCATTGTGTTAGCCATTGTGTTAGCCATTGGCCATTTTGTTAGCCATTGTGTTAGCCATTGTGTTAGCCATTGTGTTAGCCATTAGCCATTTTGTTAGCCATTAGCCATTTTGTTATCCATTAGTTAATCAGCGTTAAAAGTTCAAAGCACATGTCTGCATCGAACTGGTATTTTACGACTTCACAACTGGTAAATTCCCACAACCCACTTGGTGCCGAACGCAGCATTATTGATTAATTCTATTCTGGGGACTCCTCCTACGTATTGGCCAATATACCACAGCCCCTTAAGCCTTATTGATTAATTCTATACTGGGGACCACTCCTATATTCTATATACATTTCAGCAATAATGTCACATCATAAGATTATACAAAACGTTTGTGTGTGTGTATGCGTCTGTGTGTGTGTGTGCGTACATACGTCTTACCATCATCATGCTTAGCCGCCTGAACTACCACTGTGTACCAATATCAATCAAACAGCAGTATCTGTATCTCCACTCCACTCCACTCCCTTCTCTCCTCTCCACTCCTCCACTCCTTAAATCCTCTCCTCTCCTCTCCTCCACTCCTTAAATTCTCTTCTCTCCTCTCCACTCCACTCCCTTCTCTCCTTCTCTTCTCTTCTCTTCTCTCCTCTCCAGCTCTGCTACACGACCTTAGCCTGACAGCCCCAACATTATACATCGGGTAGGGGCCTGTTTTTTCATCACTAAACTGATCACTAAATTGATCACTAACATGTTGAAGCTGAGCCGTTTACTAGCGCTCTGCTGAGCAATACAGTCATATCTGACTAAGATCATAACAATGGATTTTATTTCAGGTTTCGGGCCGGGCCGGGCCTTAAATTTGGCATTAGCGGTCGGGCCTGGGTAGGGTAGGGCCTGTCGAGTGCATGGTTTGGGCTCGGGCTTATAATTCATGCCCTTGCGGTACTCTGCTCTGCTCAGTGTGTCAGTGTAATCTCTGTGGCAAGTGATATTCTGAATGCCAATATTCAATCCAACTCTGAATGCAGAATCCTCTCAATATGATGTTTCCACCCCCAGACTGATGCTGTATATATTGTTTGGGATCCGATACTGATGCTCCAATGTTTTGCTCTGTGTGTGTGTGTGTGTGTGTGTGTGTGTGTGTTGACCATGTGTCTTACTCTGTCCTGTAACTACGTGTAGTATAATATTGTTTCATTCCACAGTACATCCCAGCTGTTCCTGTACATAGTGTTACAGACTTTGGTTTTCCCATTTATATTTTGAGGTTGGACATAGCTCGTTAGCACGTTGGGTGCACCGATTGGTGTCACCTCGTTAGTCAGAATGTGTTACACCTGTGCTGGCTTGGCATCTCATTAGTGGGAAGGTGTTTCACCTGTGCTGGCCCACATGCTGTTTAAGAGTGTCTGGCCCAGAGCTCCAGTTGTCTTGATAGATGTGGAGGGTCAACACCTTTAGTTGTCTTGATAGATCTTTGGTTTTTATGCTGGGGAACGTAGCAATATACAGACTACATGAATAATGACTATACGTATGTGCCGGTAAATAAAAACTGCTTGACTGTTGTTGCTTGCAATACAATGTTTTTATGTTTGGAATAATTCCAATCACCCCTATACCCATCCCTCAGTGACAACAGCATGGTTCTATACAGAGTTAAGATTTATTACAGACATTATTACAGCAGCAGCTAACATAATTGCTGTGTCAGAGGACAGAGTGCTTTTAGCCAATCACAAAGCTTGTCTGTCTCCTAATTGCGAATCAAATGAGAGCTTACTGGATCTACGTCCTACAGCGCTGGATGGGGAGTAAAGGGACTTTCTCCCTCAGACCCCCCCATGTTCTCTCTCCCTCCCTCAACCCTCCATGTTCTCTCTTCCTCCCTCAACCCCCTTGTCCTCCCTCCCTCCCTCCCTCAACCCCCCATGTTCTCTCTTCCTCCCTCAACCCCCTCGTCCTCTCTCCCTCGTCCTCTTCAGCTCACCTATCCTCCCTCCCTCACTGCTCTCTCTTCTGCTGTCCGTCTTTGATGATGACGTTTTTGAACAGCGTGAGCAGTGGTTTCTGGCTACGTTCGTCCCAGCTCTTCATGAACCCTCCGTAGCGTTTACTGGCGGGCGGTCCGCTCCAGCGGAAGTGGTTCATCTTGTACGAGCCGTCTTTCTTCTCCTGAAGACTAAACACCCCACCCAGGCCATCTGCCTCGCCCCCCAGGCCCTCTCCCCCTTCCACAGCCCCAGCCTCCAGGGAGGGGTACATGGCCTCGTTGGTGCCCAGCTCTCGTCTCATCTCGCTGGGGAAGCCCTCGGAGGACTCCTCCTCCACACCGTTGGAGTAAACCTTCACCGGGCGGCGCTTCTTTCCCACAGGCTTCCCCCAGCGGAAGTGTTCCATAGAATAGGAGCGCTTGGCCTGCGGGGACATGATGTTCTGCTGCTCCAAGGGGTACAGGGGAGAGGGGGGGACAGAGGTAAGGAGGGGGGAGGAGAGTCGGAGGGGTTGTGGGGTTGGAGATGCACCTCGCCAGGGAAGATGGGAGATTCGTCGGTGAGGTCAGAACGACAGAGCTGGATGCACTCCTGTGAGGAGGAGGAAGAGGAGAAGGACCGGGGAGGGAGAAGAGCGGAAAGAGAGAGAAGTGTAGAGAGGGAGAACCAGAGAGGAGAGGGAGAAGAGCGGAGAAGTGTAGAGAGGGAGAACCAGACGGAGAAGAACAGAGAGCAGAAAGGAGGTAGAATAGCAGGGAGAAGGAGGGTAGAGGAAAGGAGGTAGGTTAGGTGGGTAACAGTAAAATACTGGAACACTCTCGTAACCGCTGTTATTTTATTTATTTTTTCCTTTATTTAACTAGGCAAGTCAGTTAAGAACAAATTCTCATTTACAAAGATGGCCTACCCCGACCAAACCCTAACCCGGACGACGCTGAGCCAATTGCCGGCCTATGGGACTCCCTATCACGGCCGGTTGTGATACAGCCCAGGATCAAACCAGGGTCTGTAGTGACGCCTCTAGCACTGAGATGCAGTGCCTTAGATCGCTGCGCCACTCGGGAGCCTCTTACATACTTGAGCTGGGATTCAACGTGATCGTGGGTTATAGACATTGCCGCTTTTAAACTGCATTTCTGATTGGAACATTGCCTTTAAAATCCACAATGCCTATAACCTGCAATCGGATTAAATCCCAGCCTTGAGCTTAAAACTTTTCAAAAACATTGCGCTCTCTGCAACGTTTCTAACTCACCAGGATGTTGTTCTCAGAGTTGAGGTCTTGACAGCGAGGATTCTCCCAGCACTGACCTTTAACCCCACTGACCACACCCATCACAGCCACAGCCAATAACCACGTAGGACACAGCATCGTCACGCTGCACACAGGAAAAACACCGTTATACTGCATTCAAGACAAGTCGGAAACTCAACCTCTGAGTTAAAATCAATCATTATTTGCGTAGAGCTTCCTATTGGTTGATTCTGATAGTGGGAAACTGATATAATCTTTCTACAACGAGTTTCCAAGTCGGAAATGTCCCAGTTTTCTAGTTCCGACATGTCGTGAATGCAGCATTATACTGACCCATTCATGAATGTCATCATGAAATTGAAGAGGGGCAGATGAGGGTGACAAACATGCAGGTTGACATTTATTATCATGTGTCAGAACTGGCTGCATTGTAAAGATTCATGAAAAAACTAAAATGTGCTTTTTTTGGTCTTAATTTAAGGTTAGGGTTAGGCATTAGGGTTAGCAGTGTGGTTAAGGTTAGGTTTAAAATCAGATTGTATGACTTTGTGGCTCTGCCAGCTAGTGACCACTCTGCAGAGCTACCTCCAGAACAACATTCATGACAAAAATCTTGACAAAAACGTAACACATTTCTTATCTGAAGAAGTCCATTCAGGATGTGCAGTACCAGTCAAAGGTTTGGACACCTACTCATTTCAAGGGTTTTTCTTTATTTTTACTATTTTCTACATTGTAGAATAATAGTGAAGACATCAAAACTATGAAATAACACATATGGAATCATGTAGTAACCAAAAAAGATTCTTCAAAGTAGCCACCCTGACTAACTGGAAGACTGAAGGACTGACTGACTGACTTGCAGACTGACTGGTGACTGACTTGCAGATTGACTGGCTGACTGACTGACAGACTGATGGACTGACTGGCTGACTGACAGACTGACTAGCAGGCTGACTGATTTACAGACTGAAAGAATGACTGGCGGACTGACGGATTGACTGACTGGCTTGCTGACTGACTGGCTGGCTGACTGACAGACTGAAGGACTGACTGACTGACTGGCTTGCTGACTGATTGACTGTATGAGCTAACACCACTTATCTCACTGTTTATGTGAAGAAGTAAAGAATATATACATTTGTCTTATTTACAATAAATGATAGAAGCCCATGTATAGCTGTAGAGGACCAAATGTGATTTAGTCAAATAATAAGCATTTAGTCAACTAATGAGCATTTAGTCAAATAATCATGTTAATTAATGGCAATCATTTTAAATGACTAAATAATTATGTAATTTTTTGAAAAAGGAATATTTACTATTAACTTCCGAATTCAGTGTTCTGTTTTCATTTATAATCATTCTCAAATCAAAAGATGATAATTCGGATGTCACTAACCTGTTTCAAAAGTATTTTCTTCTCTGTCTTTCTCTCTCTCTCCTCCGACCAGTCTATCACTTTTCTCTTCAGAGGAGTTGTCCACTTCAGCACTGTTGCCCGTCTGTATGTTGTGTGTGTGTGTCTGCGTGTGTGTCTGAGAGTGTGTGTGTGTTTCTGTCTCTGGCCCGCTCTTTTATACCTGAACCTGAGTGACGGAGGTTCCCGAGACCACCGGGGGCCACGGGCCACCCCCCTCCGCAGCCCTTAACCCTTCCCTTATGTTGCGGGTCATTATACGCCATTATAATGAGTGTCCAATGCATAACAACCGTTTAGAGAACCATGTCCAATTTTTGTCCACCAGTTAAGACTTGAATGTCAGCAGCGTGGACAGGTGGGTTAACAAACACACACACACACAATTATCAAGGGTATTAACAAGGGTCTGCCATGCCGTCAGACAACACGCATGACGTGTTGTCTGACGGCGAGGTGAGGGTATGGAATTACTCTGGTCTGAATGGTCCAGGGCTCTGACTGACATCTGGCTGTTGGTGGCTCTTTGTCTGCTGGCTGCGTCCCTATGTGGATTAACAACTTGAAGAGGCCGGGTGACAGACAGGATGGAGCCACTGGAGATGGAAGGAGGAGGAGGAGGAGGAGGAGATGGAGAGATTGGCGAAGGAGGAGAAATGGGGGGAGAAAGAGTGTGGCTACTGGCTAGTCCGGGTGTCAGGAGGATCATGAGTCACGACCTCTGTTGACCTCTACTCAGTGATTCAGCCGTTCAACAGGGACCTGCTCTCTGTCAGTGGTTCACATTAAATTAAATTCACACGTACACCCACCCACACACACACACACACACACACACACACACACACACACACACACTGGTGACGAGGTCTCAGAGTGCCTAACTTCGTTCCAATTGTAGATATGGACAAGACAAGAGGATGTCCATTAGTGCACCGTCTGTCCTTGGCTCGCTGTGTGTACGGTCCTGCGATTTGACAAACGAACAAAAACACACACACACACACACGTTGCGGACACACAGAGCTGAGTGCTTGTGGAGTGCATGGAGGAAGCATTGAGTGAATGACTTCATTGATGGAAACACACAAGTACATCTGAACGTCTCCTCTTAGACGGAACGGTTTATTGACAGTTTACCATTTAGGACAAAAAAAAAATGTTCTCGCAAATCATATTTTTGCATTGATAGATTCATCATCATTAATCATCTAACGGGGAGTACAGGAGGAAACCATGGCCGTGGTTCAACCCGATTGCAGTTAATAGTTATTGCAGCTTTCAAAGGTCCTGCGTTTTGTAGCATTTTGTACAACACTTGATGAAACTAACACTGTAAAAGTGTGATAATTTTTGTTATTTCCTGATAGTTGGAGGTTGAAAATACCATTTTTACACAGGATTTTCTAATCAACAGGTTTTGCATGAGGGGGGGGATACCTAGTCAGTTGTACAACTGAATGCCTTCAACTGAAATGTGTTTTCTGCATTTAACCCAACCCCTCTGAATCAGAGAGGTGGGGGGGGGGCTGCCTTTTTCAACGTCATCGGCGCCAGGGGAGAAGTTATTGTTGGGGTTAACTGCCTTGCTCAAGGGCAGAACAAACAGATTTCTTTCCCCCCTTGCCGGCTCGGCGATTCAAACCAGTGACCTTTCAGTTATTGGCCCAACACTCTTAACCGCAAGGCTACCTGCCGCCAAATGGATCCATAACAAAAGCGAGTTCCAAACCTCACTGCCAATAACAGCTAGTTTATATATCCCTCCCATTATACCCCTCCAGTACGGTCCCTTACTTAGACTAGAACATGCGCAGACCAGCTGGTTGGTGTGTTTACGGACATATTCAATCTCTCCCTATCACAGTCTGCTGTCCCAACATGCTTCAAGATGTCCACCATTGTTCCTGTACCCAAGAAAAGCTAAGGTAACTGAACTAAATGACTATTGCCCCGTAGCACTCACTTCTGTCATCATGAAGTGCTTTGAGAGACTAGTCAAGGATCATATCACCTCCACCTTACCTGCCACCCTAGACCCACTTCAATTTGCTTACCGCCCCAATAGATCCACTGACGATGCAAATGGATACTGCCCTATCGCATCTGGACAAGAGGAATACCTATGTAAGAATTATGTTCATCGACTACAGCTCAGCATTCAACACCATAGTGCCCTCCAAGCTCATCACTAAGCTCGAGGCCCTGGGTCTGAACCCCGCCCTGTGCAACTGGGTCCTGGACTTTCTGACAGGCCACCTCCAGGTGGTGAAGGTAGGAAACAACACCTCCACTTCACTGATCCTCAACACAGGGGCCCCACAAGGGTGCATGCTCAGCTGTACTCCCTGTTTACCCAAACTACCTGCCCTCCAGGACACCTACAACACCCGATGTCACAGGAAGGCCAAAAAGATCATCAAGGGTATCAACCACCCGAGCCACGGCCTGTTCACCCCGCTATCATTCAGAAGGCGAGGTCAGTACAGGTGCATCAAAGCTGTGACCGAGAGACTGAAAGAAGCTGTTTATCTCAAGGCTATTAGATTGTTAAATAGCCATCACTAGCACATTAGAGGCTGCTGCCCTATATAGATTTGAAATCACTGGCCACTTTAATAATGTTTACATATTTTGCATTACTCATCTCATATGTAAACTCAGCAAAAAAATAAACATCCTCTCACTGTCAACTGCGTTTATTTTCAGCAAACTTAACATTTGTAAATATTTGTATGAACATAACAAGATTCGACAACTGAGACATAAACTGAACAGGTTCCACAGACATGTGACTAACAGAAATGGAATAATGTGTACTTGAACAAAGGGGGGGTCAAAATCAAAAGTAACAGTCAGTATCTGGTGTGGCCACCAGCTGCATTAAGTACTGCAGTGCATCTCCTCCTCATGGACTGCACCAGATTTGCCAGTTCTTGCTGTGAGATGCACCTCTTCCACCAAGGCACCTGCAAGTTCCCAGACATTTCTGGGGGAATGGCCCTAGCCCTCACCCTCCGATCCAACAGGTCCCAGACGTGCTCAATGGGATTGAGATCCGGGCTCTTCACTGGCCATGGCAGAACACTGACATTCCTGACTTGCAGGAAATCATGAACAGAACGAGCAGTATGGCTGGTGGCATTGTCATGCTGGAGGGTCATGTCAGGATGAGCCTGCAGGAAGGGTACCACATGAGGGAGGAGGATGTCTTCCCTGTAACGCACAGCGTTGAGATTGTCTGCAATGACAACAAGCTCAGTCCGATGATGCTGTGACACACCGCCCCAGACCATGACGGACCCTCCACCTCCAAATCGATCCCGCTCCAGAGTACAGGCCTCGGTGTAACGCTCATTCCTTCAACGATAAACACTAATCCGACCATCACCCGTGGTGAGACAAAACCGCGACTCGTCAGTGAAGAGCACTTTTTGCCAGTCCTGTCTGGTCCAGCAACGGTGGGTATGTGCCTATAGGCGACGTTGTTGGCGGTGATGTCTGGTGAGGACCTGCCTTACAACAGACCTACAAGCCCTCAGTCCAGCCTCTCTCAGCCTATTGCGGACAGTCTGAGCACTGATGGAGGGATTGTGCGTTCCTGGTGTAACCCGGGCAGTTGTTGTTGCCATCCTGTACCTGTTCCGCAGGTGTGATGTTCGGATGTACCGATCCTGTGCAGGTGTTGTTACACGTGGTCTGCCACTGCGAGGACGATCAGCTGTCCGTCCTGTCTCCCTGTAGCGCTGTCTTAGTCATCTCACAGTACGGACATTGCAATTTATTGCCATGGCCACATCTGCAGTCCTCATGCCTCCTTGCAGCATGCCTAAGGCACGTTCACACAGATGAGCAGGGACCCTGTGCATCTTTCTTTTGGTGTTTTTCAGAGTCAGTAGAAAGGCCTCTTTAGTGTCCTACGTTTTCATAACTGTGACCTTAATTGCCTACCGTCTGTAAGCTGTAAGTGTCTTAACGACTGTTCCACAGGTGCATGTTCATTAATTGTTTATGGTTCATTGAACAAGCATGGGAAACAGTGTTTAAACCCTTTACAATGAAGATCTGTGAAGTTATTTGAATTTTTACGAATTATCTTTGAAAGACAGAGTCCGGAAAATGGGACGATTCTTTTTTTGCTGAGTTTATATACTGTATTCTATTCTATTCTACGGTATCTTAGTCTGTGCCGCTCTGACATTGCTCATCCAAATATTCCATTCCTTTACTTTAGATTTGTGTGTATTGTTGTGAAATTGTTAGATATTACTGCACTGTCGGAGATAGAAACACAAGCATTTCACTACACCCGCAATAACATCTGCTAAACGCATGTATGTGACCAATACAACTTGATTTGATTTGACCACCCCACAGTCCTAGCTATATCCTTCCTTGAGAAATTGTTTTTACTAATACATTTTTATGTAAAACTATTACAGTAAGGTACTTAGTCATTACACAGAAATTATTTGATATTGAGATAAAATCTGCTGTGTTAGGCCTTTGAAGGCAATGTTCCCGGGGACAATCCCGGGCTCCTGCGTTCACAGAGATCCCATTCAAGGTAAACACTGTAATCGTAAATTGCCTTTAAAATGCCTATAACCGGTGACCGGATTGAAACCCGATCCGGGTTAGACATGGTGAAGACCTGATAGTTAAGGATCAGGTTGGACATGGTAAAGACCAGCACTAACAAACCTGATTCAACTACCCACAGACCTGTTTGGTGAGCACAACATTCAGAGGCCACCTGAAACAACCTTCTTTCACTTAGAAACTGCCTGTATGCATAATGAAAGATATGAGTGTGTGTGTGTGTGTGAGGTTTGCGTGTGATTGAGTGTGTGTACAGTACATTACAGTAAGGTAACTGTGACGTTGTGTAGTCTCATGCCTCTGTGTTGAATCCTATTACAGAGGATTGTGGGGGGGGATAAGATGTCTGCTCAGGACTCTGACACACTGTCGTTTTCCTCTAGAAGAAAGAGAGAGAAGCACACACCTCACACACACAGAGAGAGAGAGACACACACACAAAAAACACATCTCCAACACTCACTCAGCCTGCTGCTTTTCCAATAAGGAGTTGTCACCGTCCACAGAAAGGTAGGAAGCATTTTTTTTATCTATCTATCGAGAGAACGTGTGTGTGTGTGAGAGAGATCATAGAGCGAGAGAGACGGCGAGAAAGGTTTTAAGACTAACGGCAAAACAAAAAAAAAGATCTTTATGATCATCACTGTTTACTGCTGGTTGCTGTGCAACAAACGCACACTACTGACCATGGCCACACCCACAAAACAATGGTTAGTTCTATAGATATCGATAGCCAGCACTTGTCTCTTTTCTCTAAGCTGTTCAGGTCCGATGATGGTGCTGACTCAGGAATGCTAACTAATCCACACCTGAACCGTAGATACTGTAAATGACTCAGAGACACTTGAAGCACCTGTCAGTGTTAAGAATGATTAGAGTGTTTTTGGACACAGGACACTAGTTAAACTAGTTCTATAATCTAAATCAATCTAGCAGGCCACATCCAGAGAGAGTGAGAAAGGTAGAGAGAGAGAGAGATAGAAAGGGAGAGAGGAAGATTGGCATGTTTAAATTTTGGTTTCATCAGACCAGAGAATCTTGTCACCCCCCTTGGCATGTTTCCTATTTTGTTGCCTTACAACCTGGAATTAAAATAGATTTTTGGGGAGTTTGTGTAAATCAATTGATACAACATGCCTACCACTTTGAAGATGAAAAATATTTTATTGTGAAACAAGAAACAAGACAGTGTTTGCTTTAGCAGTATGCTTAGGGTCATTGTCCTGCTGGAAGGTGAACCTTCGTCCCAGTCTCAAATCTCTGGAAGATCTCTGGTTTCCCTCAAGAATTTCCCTGTATTTAGCACCATCTGTCATTCCTTCAATCTGACCAGTTTCCCAGTCCCTGCCGATGAAAAACATCCCCACAGAATGATGCTGCCACCACCATGCTTCACTGTGGGGATGGTGTTCTCTGGGTGTGATGAGAGGTGTTGGGTTTGCCCCAGACATAGTGTTTTCCTTGATGGCCAAAAAAAACTCAATTTTGACCAGAGTACTTCCATATGTTTGGGGAGTCTCCCACATGCCTTTTGGCGAACACAAAACGTGTTTGCTTGTTTTTTTCTTTAAGCAATGGCTTTTTTCTGGACACTCTCCCTTTATATGTGACTTCTGAAGGTAATTGGTTGCACCAGATCTTATTTAGGGGCTTCATAGCAAAGGGGGTGAATACAGATGGACACACCACTTTTCCGGGGGGGAAATAGGAAAAACGCCAAGGGGGGTGAATACTTTTGCAAGGAACTGTAGAGAGCTATATGAGGACAGAGTGTTGAGTCACTGACAATATACACTACATGACCAAAAGTATGAGGACACTGCTCGTCGAACATCTCATTGCAAAATCATCGGCACTATTATGGAGTTGGTCCCCCCTTTGCTGCTATAACAGCCTCCACTCTTCTGGGAATGGTTTTCACTAGATGTTGGAACATTGCTGTGGGGACTTGCTTCCATTTAGCCACAAGAGCATTAGTGAGGTTGGGGACTGATGTTGGGCGATTAGGCCTGGCTCGCAGTCGGCATTCCAATTCATTCCAAAGGTGTTTGATGGGGTTGAGGTCAGGGCTCTGTGCAGGCCAGTCAAGTTCTTCCACACCGATCTCAGCAAACCATTTCTGTATGGATCTCGCTTTGTGCAAGGGGGTATTGTCATGCTGAAAGAGGAAAGGGCCTTCCCCAAACTGCTGCTACAAAGTTGGAAGCACAGAATCGTCTAGAATGTCTTATGCTGTAGTGTTAAGAGTTCCCTTTACTGGAACTAAGGGGCCTAGCCCGAACCATGAAAAACAGCCCCATACCATTATTCCTCCTCCACCAAACTTTACAGTTGGTACTATGCATTGGGGCAGGTAGCGTTGTCCTGGCATCCGCCAAACCCAGATATGTCCGTCTGACTGCCAGACGGTGAAGCATGATTCATGACTCCAGAGAACGCATCTCCACTGCTCCAGAGTCCAATGGCGGCGAGCTTTACACCACTCCAGCCGACGCTTGGCATTGCGCATAGTGATCTTAGGCTTGTGTGCAGCTGCTCGGGCATGGAAACCCATTTCATGAAACTGCCTCTGCTTCCAGAGGCAGTTTGGAACTCGGTAGTGAGTGTTGCAACCGAGGAAAGCTCATTTTTAACACACTACACGCTTCAGCACTCTGAGGTTCTGATTTGTGAGCTTGTGTGGCCTACCACTTCACGGCTGAGCCGTTGTTGCTCCTAGACGTTTCCACTTCACAATAACAACACTTACAGTTGACCGGGGCAGCTCTAGCAGGGCAGAAATATGACAAACTGACTTTTTGGAAAGGAGGCATCCTATTACGGTGCCAAGTTGAAAGTCACTGAGCTCTTAAATAAGTTCATTCTACTGACAATGTTTGTCTATGGAGATTACATGGCTGGGTGCTCGAAAGAGCCGAATCCACTAATTTGAAGGGGTGTCCACATACCTTTGTATTTACAGTGCATCTTAATGACAGCCTATCTAGGGGTTCTATATATATATACTGTACATTGAATGGTCGAGTGTAGACCGTTTCAGAACGCAGATGGTTTAAACCTTTTTCAGGAGCTCATCTTAACCACCAATTATGGTATCTGAAAGGTCTAGAGAGGTCGTAGGAGCGATTGTAGGAGTTTGCTGTGGTCTGACCGCATTATACCTGTGGAGAGGCAGGTCTAATGAGGTCACATTATCTGTAGAAACGGTGAAGGAATACCAATGGGATACAGAGGGAGAGAAAGTGAGTTTGAGAGAAGGAATGACAGGAGAGGAGAGGAAACGGAAAGAGGGGCAGAGGTGGAAAGATGAGAAGGAGAAAAAAAGAGAGAGGGGGGAATACAGAGAAAGACACAGAGAGAGAGAGGAGAGAATACAGAGAAAGACACAGAGAGAGAGAGGGGGAGAATACAGAGAAAGACACAGAGAGAGAGAGGGGAGAATACAGAGAAAGACACAGAGAGAGAGAGGGGAGAATACAGAGAAAGACACAGAGAGAGAGAGGGGGAGAATACAGAGAAAGACACAGAGAGAGAGAGAGGGGGAGAGAATACAGAGAAAGACACAGAGAGAGAGGGGGAGAGAATACAGAGAAAGAGAGAGAGAGAGAGGGGGAGAATACAGAGAAAGACAGAGAGAGAGAGGGGGAGAATACAGAGAAAGACACACAGAGAGAGAGAGGGGGAGAATACAGAGAAAGACACACAGAGAGAGAGAGGGGGAGAATACAGAGAAAGACACAGAGAGAGAGAGGGGGAGAATACAGAGAAAGACACAGAGAGAGAGAGGGGGAGAATACAGAGAAAGACACAGAGAGAGAGAGGGGGAGAGAATACAGAGAAAGAGACAGAGAGAGAGGGGGAGAGAATACAGAGAAAGAGACAGAGAGAGAGAGGGGGAGAATACAGAGAAAGAGACAGAGAGAGAGAGGGGGAGAATACAGAGAAAGACACACAGAGAGAGAGGGGGAGAATACAGAGAAAGACACAGAGAGGGAGAGGGGGAGAATACAGAGAAAGACACAGAGAGAGAGAGGGGAGAATACAGAGAAAGACACAGAGAGAGAGAGGGGGAGAATACAGAGAAAGACACAGAGAGAGAGAGGGGGAGAATACAGAGAAAGACACAGAGAGGGAGAGGGGGAGAATACAGAGAAAGACACAGAGAGGGAGAGGGGGAGAGAATACAGAGAAAGACACAGAGAGGGGGAGAATACAGAGAAAGACACAGAGAGAGAGGGGGAGAATACAGAGAAAGACACAGAGAGAGAGAGGGGGAGAATACAGAGAAAGACACAGAGAGAGAGGGGAGAATACAGAGAAAGACACAGAGAGGGAGAGGGGAGAATACAGAGAAAGACACAGAGAGAGAGAGGGGAGAATACAGAGAAAGACACAGAGAGAGAGAGGGGAGAATACAGAGAAAGACACAGAGAGGGAGAATACAGAGAAAGACACAGAGAGGGAGAGGGGGAGAATACAGAGAAAGACACAGAGAGAGAGGGAGAATACAGAGAAAGACACAGAGAGAGAGAGGGAGAATACAGAGAAAGACACAGAGAGAGAGAGGGGGAGAATACAGAGAAAGACACAGAGAGGGAGAGGGGGAGAATACAGAGAAAGACACAGAGAGGGAGAGGGGGAGAATACAGAGAAAGAGACAGAGACAGAGAGAGAAGGGGGAGAATATAGAGAAAGAGACAGAGAGAGATGGGGGAGAATATAGAGAAAGAGAGGGAGAGGGGGGAGAATACAGAGAGAGATGGGGGAGAGTAATGATGAATAAAGGGTAGGTCCAGGAAGTAGTTGTATATAGGCTGTGGGGTCGTAACCTGCTGATCTAGTGGTGAGTCCATAATGGGATTCCCTTCTCAGAGAGGAAGCTTCCGGTGACACACATCTACAGTGCATTCGGAAACGTATTCAGACCCCTTGACTTTTTCCACATTTTGTGGAATAAATCGTTTTTTTTCCCCTCATCAATCTATACACAATACCCTATAACGACAAAGAGAAAACAGGTTTTAAGTAATTTTTCCTAATTTATTAAAAATAAAAACAGAAATACCTTATTTACATAACTAGTCAGACCCATTGCTATGAGACTCGAAATTGAGCTCAGGTGCATCCTGTTTCCATTGGTCATCCTTGAGATTTTTATACAACTTGATTGGAGTCCACCTGTGGTAAATTATATACTGTACATTGAATGGTCGAGTGTAGACCGTTTCAGAACGCAGATGGTTTAAACCTTTTTCAGGAGCTCATCTTAACCACCAATTATGGTATCTGAAAGGTCTAGAGAGGTCGTAGGAGCGATTGTAGGAGTTTGCTGTGGTCTGACCGCATTATACCTGTGGAGAGGCAGGTCTAATGAGGTCACATTATCTGTAGAAACGGTGAAGGAATACCAATGGGATACAGAGGGAGAGAAAGTGAGTTTGAGAGAAGGAATGACAGGAGAGGAGAGGAAACGGAAAGAGGGGCAGAGGTGGAAAGATGAGAAGGAGAAAAAAGAGAGAGGGGGAATACAGAGAAAGACACAGAGAGAGAGGGGGAGAGAATACAGAGAAAGACACAGAGAGAGAGGGGGAGAATACAGAAAGACACAGAGAGAGAGAGAATACAGAGAAAGACACAGAGAGAGAGAATACAGAGAAAGACACAGAGAGAGAGTACAGAGAAAGACACAGAGAGAGAGAGGGAGAATACAGAGAAAGACACAGAGAGAGAGAGGGGAGAATACAGAGAAAGACACAGAGAGAGAGAGAGGGGAGAGAATACAGAGAAAGACACAGAGAGAGAGAGGAGAAAGAGAGAGAGAGAGGGAGAATACAGAGAAAGACAGAGAGAGAGGGGGAGAATACAGAGAAAGACACACAGAGAGAGAGAGGAATACAGAGAAAGACACACAGAGAGAGAGGAGAATACAGAGAAAGACACAGAGAGAGAGAGGGGAGAATACAGAGAAAGACACAGAGAGAGAGGAGAATACAGAGAAAGACACAGAGAGAGAGAGGGGAGAGAATACAGAGAAAGAGACAGAGAGAGAGGGAGAGAATACAGAGAAAGAGACAGAGAGAGAGGAGAATACAGAGAAAGAGACAGAGAGAGAGAGGGGAGAATACAGAGAAAGACACACAGAGAGAGAGAGAGAATACAGAGAAAGACACAGAGGAGAGAGGGAGAATACAGAGAAAGACACAGAGAGAGAGGGGGGAGAATACAGAGAAAGACACAGAGAGAGAGAGAGGGAGAATACAGAGAAAGACACAGAGAGAGAGAGGAGAATACAGAGAAAGACACAGAGAGGGAGAGGGGAGAATACAGAGAAAGACACAGAGAGGGAGAGGGGAGAGAATACAGAGAAAGACACAGAGAGGAGAATACAGAGAAAGACACAGAGAGAGAGGGGGAGAATACAGAGAAAGACACAGAGAGAGAGAGGGGGAGAATACAGAGAAAGACACAGAGAGAGAGAGGGGGAGAATACAGAGAAAGACACAGAGAGGGAGAGGGGGAGAATACAGAGAAAGACACAGAGAGAGAGAGGGGAGAATACAGAGAAAGACACAGAGAGAGAGAGGGGGAGAATACAGAGAAAGACACAGAGAGGGAGAATACAGAGAAAGACACAGAGAGGGAGAGGGGGAGAATACAGAGAAAGACACAGAGAGAGAGGGGGAGAATACAGAGAAAGACACAGAGAGAGAGAGGGGAGAATACAGAGAAAGACACAGAGAGAGAGAGGGGAGAATACAGAGAAAGACACAGAGAGGGAGAGGGGAGAATACAGAGAAAGACACAGAGAGGGAGAGGGGGAGAATACAGAGAAAGAGACAGAGACAGAGAGAGAAGGGGGAGAATATAGAGAAAGAGACAGAGAGAGATGGGGGAGAATATAGAGAAAGAGAGGGAGAGGGGAGAATACAGAGAGAGATGGGGAGAGTAATGATGAATAAAGGGTAGGTCCAGGAAGTAGTTGTATATAGGCTGTGGGGTCGTAACCTGCTGATCTAGTGGTGAGTCCATAATGGGATTCCCTTCTCAGAGAGGAAGCTCGGTGACACACATCTACAGTGCATTCGAAACGTATTCAGACCCCTCTTGACTTTTCCACATTTTGTGGAATAAATCGTTTTTTTTTTTCCCTCATCAATCTATACACAATACCCTATAACGACAAAGAGAAAACAGGTTTTAAGTAATTTTTCCTAATTTATTAAAAATAAAAACAGAAATACCTTATTTACATAACTAGTCAGACCCATTGCTATGAGACTCGAAATTGAGCTCAGGTGCATCCTGTTTCCATTGGTCATCCTTGAGATTTTTATACAACTTGATTGGAGTCCACCTGTGGTAAATTATATACTGTACATTGAATGGTCGAGTGTAGACCGTTTCAGAACGCAGATGGTTTAAACCTTTTTCAGGAGCTCATCTTAACCACCAATTATGGTATCTGAAAGGTCTAGAGAGGTCGTAGGAGCGATTGTAGGAGTTTGCTGTGGTCTGACCGCATTATACCTGTGGAGAGGCAGGTCTAATGAGGTCACATTATCTGTAGAAACGGTGAAGGAATACCAATGGGATACAGAGGGAGAGAAAGTGAGTTTGAGAGAAGGAATGACAGGAGAGGAGAGGAAACGGAAAGAGGGGCAGAGGTGGAAAGATGAGAAGGAGAAAAAAAAAGAGAGAGAGGGGGGGAATACAGAGAAAGACACAGAGAGAGAGAGGGGGAGAGAATACAGAGAAAGACACAGAGAGAGAGAGGGGGAGAATACAGAGAAAGACACAGAGAGAGAGAGGGGGAGAATACAGAGAAAGACACAGAGAGAGAGAGGGAGAATACAGAGAAAGACACAGAGAGAGAGAGGGGGAGAATACAGAGAAAGACACAGAGAGAGAGAGGGGGAGAATACAGAGAAAGACACAGAGAGAGAGAGGGGGAGAATACAGAGAAAGACACAGAGAGAGAGAGGGGAGAGAATACAGAGAAAGACACAGAGAGAGAGGGGGAGAGAATACAGAGAAAGAGAGAGAGAGAGAGGGGGAGAATACAGAGAAAGACAGAGAGAGAGAGGGGGAGAATACAGAGAAAGACACACAGAGAGAGAGAGGGGGAGAATACAGAGAAAGACACACAGAGAGAGAGAGGGAGAATACAGAGAAAGACACAGAGAGAGAGGGGGAGAATACAGAGAAAGACACAGAGAGAGAGAGGAGAATACAGAGAAAGACACAGAGAGAGAGAGGGGAGAGAATACAGAGAAAGAGACAGAGAGAGAGGGAGAGAATACAGAGAAAGAGACAGAGAGAGAGAGGGAGAATACAGAGAAAGAGACAGAGAGAGAGAGGGGAGAATACAGAGAAAGACACACAGAGAGAGAGGGGGGAGAATACAGAGAAAGACACAGAGAGGGAGAGGGGAGAATACAGAGAAAGACACAGAGAGAGAGAGGGGAGAATACAGAGAAAGACACAGAGAGAGAGAGGGGGAGAATACAGAGAAAGACACAGAGAGAGAGAGGGGGAGAATACAGAGAAAGACACAGAGAGGGAGAGGGGGAGAATACAGAGAAAGACACAGAGAGGGAGAGGGAGAGAATACAGAGAAAGACACAGAGAGGGGGAATACAGAGAAAGACACAGAGAGAGAGGGGGAGAATACAGAGAAAGACACAGAGAGAGAGAGAGGGGAGAATACAGAGAAAGACACAGAGAGAGAGAGGGGAGAATACAGAGAAAGACACAGAGAGGGAGAGGGGAGAATACAGAGAAAGACACAGAGAGAGAGAGGGGAGAATACAGAGAAAGACACAGAGAGAGAGAGGGGAGAATACAGAGAAAGACACAGAGAGGGAGAATACAGAGAAAGACACAGAGAGGGAGAGGGGAGAATACAGAGAAAGACACAGAGAGAGAGAGGGGAGAATACAGAGAAAGACACAGAGAGAGAGAGGGGGAGAATACAGAGAAAGACACAGAGAGAGAGAGAGGAGAATACAGAGAGAAAAAGACACAGAGAGGGAGAGGGGAGAATACAGAGAAAGACACAGAGAGGGAGAGGGGGAGAATACAGAGAAAGAGACAGAGACAGAGAGAGAAGGGGGAGAATATAGAGAAAGAGACAGAGAGAGATGGGGGAGAATATAGAGAAAGAGAGGGAGAGGGGGGAGAATACAGAGAGAGATGGGGGAGAGTAATGATGAATAAAGGGTAGGTCCAGGAAGTAGTTGTATATAGGCTGTGGGGTCGTAACCTGCTGATCTAGTGGTGAGTCCATAATGGGATTCCCTTCTCAGAGAGGAAGCTTCCGGTGACACACATCTACAGTGCATTCGGAAACGTATTCAGACCCCCTTGACTTTTTCCACATTTTGTGGAATAAATCGTTTTTTTTCCCCTCATCAATCTATACACAATACCCTATAACGACAAAGAGAAAACAGGTTTTAAGTAATTTTTCCTAATTTATTAAAAATAAAAACAGAAATACCTTATTTACATAACTAGTCAGACCCATTGCTATGAGACTCGAAATTGAGCTCAGGTGCATCCTGTTTCCATTGGTCATCCTTGAGATTTTTCTACAACTTGATTGGAGTCCACCTGTGGTAAATTAAATTGATTGGACATGGTTTGGAAAGGCACACACCTGTCTATGTAAGGTCCCACAGTTGACAGTGCATGTCAGAGCAAAAATGAAGCCGGGAGGTCTAAGGAATTGTCCGTAGAGCACTGAGACAGGATTGTGTCGAAGGACAGATCTGGGGAATGATACCAAACCATTTCTGCAGCATTGAAGGCCCCACGAACACAGTGGCCTCCATCATTCTTAAATGGAAGAAGTTTGGAAGCACCAAGACTCTTCCTAGAGCTGGCCACCAGCTGGTCACTCTGACAGAGCTCCAGAGTTCCTCTGTGGAGATGGGAGAACCTTCCAGAAGGACAACCATCACTGCAGCACACCACCAATCAGGCCTTTATGGTAAAGTGGCCAGATGGAAGCCACTCCTCAGTAAAAGGCACATGACAGCCCGCTTGGAGTTTGACAAAAGGCACCTAAAAGACTCTCCGATCATGAGAAACAAGATTCTCTGGTCTGATGAAACCAACATTGAACTCTTGGCCTAAATGCCAAGCGTCACGTCTGGAGGAAACCTGGCACCATTCCTATGGTGGTGGCAGCCTCATGCTGTGGGTGTGTTTTTCAGCGGCAGGGACTGGGAGACTAGTCAGGATCGAGGGGAAAGATGAACAGAGCAAAGTACAGAGAGATCCTTGATTAAAACCTGCTCCAGAGCGCTCAGACTGGGGCAGGATAATGACCCTAAGCACACTGGACAGGAGAGAAGGGGTGGATGGGCTGTGGACAGGAGAGGCTGGTTTCATTTTCTTCTCAACTTAAATTAATGTCTGTTGTTCTCTGCAGTTTGTGTGTGTATCCTCAGTCAGAATGTGTGTTTAACTGTGTGTGTGTGTGTATCCTCAGTCAGAATGTGTGTTTAACTGTGTGTGTGTGTGTATCCTCAGTCAGAATGTGTGTTTAACTGTGTGTGTGTGTGTATCCTCAGTCAGATTGTGTGTTTAACTGTGTGTGTGTGTGTGTGTGTGTATCCTCAGTCAGAAAGTGTGTTTAACTGTGTGTGTGTGTGTGTGTGTGTATCCTCAGTCAGAAAGTGTGTTTAACTGTGTGTGTGTGTATCCTCAGTCAGAAAGTGTGTTTAACTGTGTGTGTGTGTGTGTGTGTGTATCCTCAGTCAGAATGTGTGTTTAACTGTGTGTGTGTGTATCCTCAGTCAGAATGTGTGTTTAACTGTGTGTGTGTGTGTGTGTGTGTATCCTCAGTGAGGCCAGTGAGGATGCTGTCATGAGGAGAGGAAGGTGTCCGGTGAATGGAGGCAGTTCATGTTCCTTCCCATGTTCCACTGCACTCCAAGAAGTCTGTCTCCCTGCTGGCCTCTCTGTCTGGAGGGAATAAGAGCCAAGCACAGCTGGACTGCATGGGACCGCAGCTAGCCTGGATGGCTCTGGGTGCAACTGGACCCGGCCTGAGAGAAGACCTAGTCTAAGTTGGTCTCATTTGGAGTTTAGGTGTTGGCCCCCATGCTGGAGCTGGTCTGAGATGGTCTTCCTGGACCTAGTTTGGAGGGTCAGGATGAGACCATCTCTCCTGCTGACTGCTGCCTTACTGGCCCTATGGACCGTTGCCCTGGTGACTGGAGACTACACAGCTGCACACAAAGACAGAGCTGAAGACAACAACACAGATGGATACAGAGACACCCAGTCAGACTCAGGTGTAGACATGCCTCCAAAAGACTTCCTTCCGGAAACACAGACAGATTCCCACGGGGACACACGGACAGGCACACATGATTCATATGATCAACATCCGGACACACACCCAGACTCACTCCCAAACTCCCATCCAGACGTACACGAACACCCAGATAGCCATCGTATCAGCAGTGGCCTAATGCAGTGTGGGGAGTACAGTAACGAGGTATTGCCTAACGGTCAGTGTCGAGTGACTGCCACGCTGCCTCAGCTCCAACACCAGCGCTGCCCAGACATGTTCCGCTGCACTGACGAGGTGTCCTACTGGCTGCAGGAGAACCAGGAGAGGAAGCAGCAGCTGCAGGACCTCCAGGAGACCATCTCCCAGCTACAGGAGGAACTCCGTAGTCACAGGCACCGAATCAAGGTCCTGGAGCTACAGGTCAGTCACAGTCACATGAAACGCATCAAGGTCCTGGAGCTACAGATCAGTTAGAACTATAACTGGAACTGTAATTCTGAGTTCTAGAACTACTGGTGAGTCAGAGTTCTAGAACTACAGTGGTGTCAGAGTCCTAGAACTACAGGGGAGTCAGAGTCCTAGAACTACAGGGGAGTCAGAGTCCTAGAACTACAGGGGAGTCAGAGTACTAGAACTACAGGGGAGTCAGAGTCCTAGAACTACAGGGGAGTCAGTTCTAGAACTACAGGGGAGTCAGTTCTAGGACTACAGGGAAGTCAGTCCTAGAACTACAGGGAAGTCAGTCCTAGAACTACAGGGAAGTCAGTCCTAGAACTACAGGGGAGTCAGTCCTAGAACTACAGGGGAGTCAGTTCTAGGACTACAGGGAAGTCAGGTCTAGAACTACAGGGGAGTCAGTTCTAGGACTACAGGGAAGTCAGGTCTAGAACTACAGGGGAGTCAGTTCTAGGACTACAGGGGAGTCAGAGTTCTAGAACTACAGGGGAGTCAGTTCTAGGACTGCATACTGTAGGTCTGGAGTGCATGCAGTTCTGGATCCACAAGTTGGTCAATGTGAAGTTGACCTACCCCACTTCCCCTCCCCCTATCCCTCCCCCACTGTCCCTACCCCACTGCCCTACCCCTATCCCTCCCCTACCCCTATCCCTCCCCACTGTCCCTCCCCACTTCCCTACCCTATCCCTCCCCACTGTCTCTACCCCACCTACCCTACCCCACCTACCCTACCCCACTGCCCCTACCCTACTGTCCCTACCCCTGTCCCTACCCTACTGTCCCTACCCCACCTCCCCACCCTACTGTCCCTGCCCCCTACCCCACTGCCCTACCCCACTGCCCTACCCCACTGGCCCTACCCCACTGGCCCTACCCCACTGTCCCTACCCCACTGTCCCTGCCCCTACCCCACTGCCCTTCCCCCACTGCCCCTCCCCCTATCCCTCCCCCTGTCCCGACCCCTTTTCCCCCTTCCCTTTCTTTCTCCCCATCCCCCACTTCCCAAACCATCCTGATCTCTCCCTCTCTCTCTCTACTTCTCCAGGTGATAAGTCCTCCTTAACCTTGCTTGCTAAAAGGATTAGACAGCATCCTGCCCCAGACCCACGTTCTGCCCCAATCCCACGTGCCTCTCTACCCCTGTCAGAGTGCCCCTCCCTGGGGTTTCACTCCTCCATACACCCCCTGGCTGTCTTTGGCAACTGGGTTTGGTGCTTAGAGGAAATACAGGCTACATACAGTACAGCAGGAAGTACAGGCTATATCAGCAGCAGGAAGTACAGGCTATATCAGCAGCAGGAAGTACAGGCTATATCAGCAGCAGGAAGTACAGGCTATATCAGCAGCAGGAAGTACAGGCTATATCAGCAGCAGGAAGTACAGGCTATATCAGCAGCAGGAAGTACAGGCTACAGCAGCAGGAAGTACAGGCTACAGCAGCAGGAAGTACAGGCTATATCAGCAGCAGGAAGTACAGGCTATATCAGCAGCAGGAAGTACAGGCTATATCAGCAGCAGGAAGTACAGGCTATATCAGCAGCAGGAAGTACAGGCTATATCAGCAGCAGGAAGTACAGGCTATATCAGCAGCAGGAAGTACAGGCTATATCAGCAGCAGGAAGTACAGGCTATATCAGCAGGAAGTACAGGCTATATCAGCAGGAAGTACAGGCTATATCAGCAGGAAGTACAGGCTACAGCAGCAGGAAGTACAGGCTACAGCAGCAGGAAGTACAGGCTACAGCAGCAGGAAGTACAGGTTACATACATCAGCAGTGGGAGACATAAGCTAGCGGAAAGGCCTCCATATTTATTAGGACACCCCTACAGAGTTAGAACAACGACCATGTTCTTTCACATATGTAAGGACTCCCACTTATGAAATGGATGGTTTTGTACAAGTATTGTACTGCAAAAGTGGTTAAATTGAAGTATATTGTGAGACACCCCCCTAAACTCAAAAAGTGCCAAATAATGTCTGGCTGGACGGGGGGATGGGCCAGGGGTGGGAAAAGTACCCAATTTTCATACATGAGTACAAGTGAAGATACCTTAAAGTTACCCAGTAAAATCCTACTTGAGTAAAAGTCTAAAAGTATTTGGTATTATATCAACTTAAGTATCAAAAGTAAATGTAATTGCTAAAATAAACTTTAGTATCAAAAGTATAAATCATTTCAAATTCCTTATATTAAAGGCAATGTTTTCCGCTTCCATGGAGACTGCATTCACGGTAAACGCTGCATATGTCGGCACAATCGGAAATTACCTTTACATTTCCATTACGCTATAAAGTGGATCTTACAACGGATTGAATCTATCCCTAGGACAAGCCACAGTTTAGTTCTTACAGGGCTATGGGTACAGGGCCAAAGACAATCATCTCTGTCTTTCCTTCCCTCCCTCCCTCCCTCCCTCCCTCCCTCCCTCCCTCCCTCCCTCCCTCCCTCCCTCCCTCCCTCCCTCCCTCCCTCCCTCCCTCCCTCCCTCCCTCCCTCCCTCCCTCCCTCCCTCTCTCCCTCTCCCTCTCCCTCACTCCCTCTCCCTCTCCCTCCCTCTCCCTGTCCCTCACTCTCACTCTCTCTCCCTCACTCTCTCTCCCTCTCCCTCTCCCTCCTCTCTCTCTCTCTCTATACCCCTCTCTCTCCTCTCTCCCTGTACCCTCTCTCTGTCTTTCCTTCCCTCCCTCCCTCTCTCTCCCTCTCCCTCTCCCTCACTCTCTCTCTCTATCCTCTCTCTATCCTCTCTCTCTCTCCCTTTACCCTCTCTCTCTCCTCTCTCTGTCTCTCCTTCCCTCACTCTCTCTCTACCCTCTCTCTCTCTTCTCTCTCCCCTCCCTCTTTCTGCCCTCTCTCTATGCCCTCTCTCTCCCTCTACCCTCTCTCTCTCCTCTCTCGGTCTCTCCTTCCCTCTCGCTCCCCCTACCCTCTCTCCCTCCTCCCTCTCTCCTCTCTCTGTCTCTCCCTTTACCCTCTCTCTCCTCTCTCGGCCTCTCCTTTCTGCTCTCTCCCTCTACCCTCTCTCGCTCTCCTCTCTTGGTCTCTCCTTCCCTCTCTCTCCCCCTCTACCCTCTCTCTCTCCTCTCTCGGTCTCTCCTTCCCTCCTCCCGGTCTCTCCTTCCCTTTCTCTCCCTTTACCCTCCTTCTCTCCTCTCTCGGGCTCTCCTTCCCTCTCTCTCCCTTCACCCTCTCTCTCCTCTCTTGGTGTCTCCTTCCCTCACTCCTCTCTCTCCTCTCTTGGTGTCTCCTTCCCTCACTCCTCTCTCTCCTCTCTTGGTCTCTCCTTCCCTCACTCCTCTCTCTCCTCTCTCTGTCTCTCCATCCCTCACTCTCTCTCTCCCTCTAACCTCTCTCTCTCTCTCTCTCTCTCTCTCCTTCCCTCTCTCTCCCTCTACCCTCTCTCTCTCTCTCTCTCTCTCTCCTCTCTGTCTTTCTCTCTCTCTCTCTCTCTCTCTCTCTCTCTCTCTCTCTCTCTCTCTCTCTCTGTCTCTCCCTCTACCATCAATCTCTCCTATCTCTGTCTCTCCCTCTACCCTCTCTCTCCTATCTCTGTCTCTCCCTTTACCCTCTCCTCTCGGTCTCTCCTTCCCCCTCTCTCTCTCTCTCTCTCTCCCCTCTCTCTCCCTCTACCCTCTCTCTCTCTCCTCTCTGTCTCTCCCTCTACATCAATCTCTCCTTCCCTCTCTCTCCCTCCTCTCTTGGTCTCTCCTTCCCTCTCTCCCCTCTCTGTCTCTCCCTCTACCCTCTCCCTCTCCTCTCTCGGTCTCCCTCTACCCTCTCTCTCTCCCCTCTCTGTCTCTCCCTCTACCCTCTCCCTATCCTCTCTCTATCCTCTTTCTCAAGATGGCTCCGACAGAGATGGTCGCCTCGTTACGACAATCCAGTTATTTTATTTATTTTTTAATGTATCATTTCTTACATTGTTACCTCAGGAAATCTTAAGTCTTATTACATACAACTGGGAAGAACTATGGGATATAAGCGCAACGTCAACTTACCAACATTACGTTGCACATCGCCCACCGCTCCCGAGTATACTACTCGCCAATGTCCAGTCTCTTGACAACAAGGTAGACGAAATTCGAGACAGGGTTCCCTTCCAGAGACACATCAGAGAATGTAACATTTTCTGTTTCACGGAAACATGGCTCTCTCGGGATATGTTGTCGGAATCGGTTCAGCCACCGAGCTTCTCTATGCATCGCGCCGACAGAGGTAAACACCTCTCTGGGAAGAGGAAGGGCGGGGTGTATGCTTCATGATTAATGACTCATGGTGTAACCATAACAACATACAGGAACTTAAGTCCTTCTGCTCACCCGACCTAGAATTCCTCACAATCAAATGCCGGCCATGTTACCTTCCAAGAGAATTCTCGTCAGTTATAGTCACAGCGGTGTACATTCCCCCTCAAGCAGACACCACGACGGCTCTAAAGGAACTACACTGGACTCTATGTAAACTGGAAACCATATATCCTGAGGCTGCATTTATTGTAGCTGGGGATTTTAACAAAGCAAATTTGAGAACAAGGCTACCTAAATTCTATCAGTATAACGTCAGGAGGCTGAAGAAATTTGGCTTGTCACCCAAAACCCTGACTAACTTAACCTGTCGGGCTGTGTCACAGCCTGGTACAGCAACTGCTCTGCCCTCAACCGTAAGGCTCTCCAGAGGTCTGCACAACGCATCACCTTGGGTAAACTACCTGCCCTCCATGACACCTACACCACCTGATGTCACAGGAAGGTAAAAAAGATCATCAAAGACATCAACCACCCGAGCCACTGCCTGTTCACCCCGCTATCATCCAGAAGGCGAGGTCAGTACAGGTGCATCAAAGCTGGGACCGAGAGTCTGAAAAACAGCTTCTATCTCAAGGCTGACTCAGAGAGGCTGCTGCCTACATTGAGACCCATTCACTAGCCACTTTAATAAATGGATCACTAGTCACCTTAAACAATGCCACTTAAAATAATTCCACTTTAATAATGTTGACATATCTCACATTACTCATATCATATGTATATACTGTATTTTATCCCATCTATTACACCTTGCCTATGCCGCTCGGCCATCGCTCATCCATATACTTATATGTACATATTCTCATTCACCCCTTGTGTGTATTAGGTAGTTGTTGGGGAACTTGTTAGATACTACTGCACTGTCGGAACTAGAAGCAAAAACCTTTCGCTACACTCGCATTATCATCTGCTAACCATGTGTATGTGACCAATAAAATGGGACTTGATTTGATCTCTCTCACTCCCCCTTCCTCTCTCTCTCCCACTGCTGGCTCTAAAGCTAAGCAGGGTTGGTCCTGGAAGTGGCGTTGGTTTTCAGATCAAATCCCAATGCCCCAGGGCAGTGATGGGGACATTGCCCTGCGTAGGGTGCTGTCATTCAAAATAACATTGGAATTATCGTAAGAGGTTTTAACCCTGCCTTTCTGGCTAAATTCCACATAATTATCCTCTCATTCCTAATTGGCATATATCACTTCTCACCTGTGGTGAGCGTTCTGGCGCAAATTGGTTGCCAATTTACAGCACAATCTCCCTGTTTCCCTCTCTCTCTCTCCTCTCACTCTCCCACTCTCCCTCTCTCTTCTCTCTCTCTCTCTCTCTCCTCGCTCTCTCTCCCTCTCTCCTCTCTCTCTCTCTCTCCCTCTCTCTCACTCTCTCCCTTGATGAGAGGTGAGAGGTTAGCATGTCTTGGGGGTATGATATAAAATGCTAACCTCCCCAGTTATTGTAATGGTGAGAGGTTAGCATGTCTTGGGGGTATGATATAAAATGCTAACCTCCCCTGTTATTGTAATGGTGAGAGGTTAGCATGTCTTGGGGGTATGATATAAAATGCTAACCTCCCCTGTTATTGTAATGGTGAGAGGTTAGCATGTCTTGGGGGTATGATATAAAATGCTAACCTCCCCTGTTATTGTAATGGTGAGAGGTTAGCATGTCTTGGGGTTATGTTATTTGTGTCTGTAACTTTCTCACTCGTCATTATTCACGATTCATTCAAGATTATCCGTAATCATGGTAGCATCCACATTAATGTAGAAGTGTTTAGAAACATATTCTATTCTTATTTACAATAAACGTGACTCCAAAATGACACAATACATTATTTACCATTCATTTCTATTGAGCACAAAATAATCTGAAATACAATCTAAATAAACAGCAAATGCATCCAACAAATTTGAAGAGTCACAAGTTTGATGTAGTCATTGCGTGCAGTACCAGTCAAAAGTTTGGACACACCTACTCATTCAAGGGGTTTTATTTATTTTTACTAATTTCTACATTGTAGAATAATAGTGAAGACATCAAAACTATGAAATAACACATATGGAATCATGTAGTGACCAAAAAAGGTGTTAAACAAATCAAAATATATTTTTTATGTTGATTCTTCAAAGTAACCACACTTTGCCTTGATGACAGCTTTGCACACGCTTGGCATTTTCTCAACCAGCTTCACCTGGAATGCTTTTCCAAAAGTCTTGAAGGAGTTCCCACATATGCTGAGCACTTGTTGGCTGCTTATCCTTCACTCTGCTGTCCAACTCATCCCAAACAATCTCAATTGGGTCGGGTGATTGTGGAGGCCAGGTCATCTGATGCAGCACTCCATCACTCTCCTTCTTGGTCAAATAGCCCTTACACAGCCTGGAGGTGTGTTTTGGGTCATTGTCCTGTTGAAAAACAAATGATAGTCCCACTAAGCGGGGCGGCAAGTAGCCTAGTGGTTAGAGCGTTGGCCTAGTAACCGAAAGGTTGCAAAATCGAATCCCCCGAGCTGACAAGGTAAAAATCTGTCGTTCTGCCCCTGAACAAGGCAGTTAACCCACTGTTCCTAGGCCGTCATTGAAAATAAGAATTTGTTCTTAACTGACTTGCCTAGTTAAATAAAGGCTAAATAAAAAATAAAAAAATCACAAACCAGACGGAATGGCGAATGGCTGCAGAATGCTGTGGTAGCCATGTTGGTTAAGTGTTCCTTGAATTCTAAATAAATCAGACCGCTTCACAGTGTGAACCACACATGCGGAGATCATCCGTTAACCTACTCTGCATCTCACAAAGACATGGCGGTTGGAACCAAAAATCTCAAATTTGGACTCATCAGACCAAAGGACAGATTTCCACCAGTCTAATGTCCATTGCTCGTGTTTCTTGACCCAAGCAAGTCTCTTCTTCTTATTGGTGTCTTTTAGTAGTGGTTTCTTTGCAGCAATTTGACCATGAAAGCCTGATTCATGCAGTCTCTTCTGAACAGTTGATGTTGAAATGTGTCTGTTACTTGAACTCTGTGAAGCATTTATTTGGGCTGCAATTTCTGAGGCTGGTAACTCTAATGAATTTATCCTCTGCAGCAGAGGTAACTCTGGGTCTTCCATTCCTGTGGCGGTCCTCATGAGAGCCAGTTTCATCATAGCGCTTGATGGTTTTTGTGACTGCACTTGAAGAAACTTTAAATGTTCTTGAAATGTTCAGGATTGACTGACCTTCGTGTCTTAAAGTAATGATGGACTGTCGTTTCTCTTTGCTTATTTGAGCTGTCCTTGCCATAATATGGACTTCGTCTTTTACCAAATAGGGCTATCTTCTGTATACCACCTTTACTTTGTCACTACACAACTGATTGCTTCAAATGCATTAAGAAGGAAAGGAATTCCACAAATAAACTTTTAACAAGGCACACCTTTGAATTGAAATGCATTCCAGGTGACTACCTCATGAAGCTGGTTGAGAGAATGCCAGAAGTGTGCAAAGCTGTTATCAAGGCAAAAGGGTGGCTACTTTGAAGAATCTCAAATATGAGAAAAAAGAAGGAACCCACACACTACTCTTGATGGTATCACTGCTCTTGATGGTATCACTGCTCTTGATAGTATCACTGCTCTTTAATAAGCTTTACGTATCGGCCTCACGGCCTTCTTCAGAATATCAAATATCAAATATATTTTGATTTGTTTAACACTTTTTTGGTTACTACATGATTCCATAGTTTTGATGTCTTCACAATTTTTCTACAATGTAAAAATAAAGAAAAACCCTGGAATGAGTAGGTTTGTCTGGTACTGTATGTATATGGGACCAAATGCTTAACTTTTTACTACTTTAATACCAATATAAGTGAATTTGTCACAATACATTTGGTCCCATAAAACGGGGGGACTATGTACAAAAAGTGCTGTAATTTCTAAACAGCTCTAAACAGTGACAACACCTTCAAATTAAAGCTGACAGGCTGCACTTTAACCTCATAGTCACTTTATAATTTCAAATCCAAAGTGCTGGAGTACAGATCCAAAACAACCAAACGTGTCACTGTCCCAATACTTTTGGACCGTAAGTAATCTCTCTCTCTCTCTCTCTCTCTCTCTCTCTCTCTCTCTCTCTCTCTCTCTCTCTCTCTCTCTCTCTCTCTCTCTCTCTCTCTCCCCCTTCCTCAACCCCCACCCTCTCCCCTCTTGTCTTGAATCCAACTCAGCTCTTTATGCCAATGGTAGCTTCCCTACATCCCCTGTTCCTCTGTGTTGTAAGTGATCTTAGTCAAGGCAGACACCTAAATCCTGGTAGGTATTAAGGACCTGCTCATTGCAGGTGGTCATATGAGACAGGGTCCTAGCATGACCACGACCAAAATCATGACATGCATAACATTTTAAGCAACACATAACAATGTTCCCAACCCTCTCTACCCCACCTCCCTCCTTCTCTACCCCACCTCCCTCCCTCTCTACCCCACCTCCCTCCTTCTCTACCCCCACCTCCCTCCCTCTCTACCCCACCTCCCTCCCTCTCTACCCCACCTCCTTCCCTCTCTACCCCACCTCCCTCCCTCTCTACCCCACCTCCCTCCCTCTCTACCCCACCTCCCTCCTTCTTTACTCCCACCTCCCTCCCTCTCTACCCCACCTCCCTCCCTCTCTACCCCACCTCCCTCCTTCTTTACCACACCTCCCTCCCTCTCTACCCCACCTCCCTCCTTCTTTACCCCACCTCCCTCCCTCTCTACCCCACCTCCCTCCCTCTCTACCCCACCTCCCTCCCTCTCTACCTAACCTCCCTCCCTCTCTAGCCCACCTCCCTCCCTCTCTACCCCACCTCCCTCCTTCTTTACCCCACCTCCCTCCTTCTTTACTCCCACCTCCCTCCCTCTCTACCCCACCTCCCTCCCTCTCTACCCCACCTCCCTCCTTCTCTACCCCACCTCCCTCCCTCTCTACCTAACCTCCCTCCCTCCCTCTCTACCCCACCTCCCTCCCTCTCTACCCCATCTCCCTCCCTCTCCACCTCTCTCCCTCTCCACCCCACCTCCATCCCTCAAACTCTACCCCACCTCCCTCCCTCTCTACCCCACCTCCCTCCCTCTCTACCCCACCTCCATCCCTCAAACTCTACCCCACCTCCCTCCCTCCCTCTCTACCCCACCTCCCTCTCTCCAGCCTTCCATCTCTCCCCCACCTCCCTCCCTCCCTGATCTTTTGAAATGTTACTTTGACTCTGAGTGTTGTAGGTAAAACAATGTTGTTAACAGAGAGATAGCTGTGTTATCCAATTTATCAAAAACCTACTGATTACTATCTCTCTGTCTCTCCCTCCACTTCTCTCCTCCAATCTCCCTCCCTCCACTCCTCTCTCCCCCTCCACTCCTCTCTCCCATTCTCTCTCTCTTAGGGTGAGGAGAGGAACAACGTGAACGGGTCGTTAGAGGAGCGTTTCAGAGTGTTGGAGCTACAGTACGCTGAGGCTGACAGCCTGCTGCACACCCACGGTTCCATCCTGTTTGACCTGCAGACTCAGGTCCGGAACCTAACCATGACGGTCGAACGAGTTAAACGCAACCCCGGCTGCATGATCAACATCGTCAGGACCAGTCCTCTGCTCAGTGCCCAGGAGGCCCTTCACCCAGGTGCACGCACGCACGCACACGCACGCACGCACGCACGCACACACTCACGCACGCACACACACACACACACAAACTGAAACACACACACACACATACACAAACTGAAACACACACACACAGACACACACACACACACACACACAAACTGAAACACACACAAACAGACAAACTGAAACACACACACACACACACACACACACACAAACTGAAACACACACACAGACACACAGACACACCCACACACACACACACAAACTGAAACACACACACACAGACACACACACACACACAAACTGAAACACACACACACAGACACACTCAATGATACAACAGGGATGCATCCCACTGGGCACAGACATCAATTCAACGTCTATTCCACGTTGGTTCAGCGTAATTTAGTTGAAATGACGTGGAAGCAATGCTGATTCAACAAGTGTGTGATCTGTCTTTTTGACTGCTACTTATTGATGCTAGACAGACAGCAGTGTGTACCAGTGGAGGCTGCTGAGGGGAGGACGGCTCATAATAATGTCTGGAACGGAGAAAATGGAATGGCATCAAGCCATGTGTTAGATGTATTTGATACCCTTCCACCTAATCCGCTCCAGTCAATACCACGAGCCCGTCCTCCCATATCTAGGTGCCACCAACCCCCTGTGGCGTCTAGGGATCTATCCCTAATTGCGCTGAACTGGAGTACATAAGAACTTGTTGTTACTGATCATTTGTTTAGAGCTTTTGCAAATGGATTATCCAAATTAAATAATTAATTGGCTTATCCTTCGATCTTGCTGACGTGGGTGGAACCATGTGATCCTTCTTTAACCTATTAGGAAGTCCCAGCCAGTTGACTACTTCAAAATGGTTAAAGTTATCAATGACGCTGCCCATGCTAAAACAGGCTTTTTTTGCAAGTGCGCCTTCTATCCAAACTCTATGATAACAAGTTATCCTCGTTCAGAAATCTTGATGCTAAACATTTACATTTACGTCATTTAGCAGACTCTCTTATCCAGAGAGACTTACAGTAGTGAGTCATTCAGCAGACTCTCTTATCCAGAGAGACTTACAGTAGTGAGTCATTCAGCAGACTCTCTTATCCAGAGAGACTTACAGTAGTGAGTCATTTAACAGACTCTCTTATCCAGAGAGACTTACAGTAGTGAGTCATTTAACAGACTCTCTTATCCAGAGATACTTACAGTAGGGAGTCATTTAGCAGACTCTCTTATCCAGAGAGACTTACTGTAGTGAGTCATTTTTCATACTTTTTCGAACTGGCCCCCCAGTGGGAATCGAACCCACAACTCTGGCGTTGCAAGTGACACACTTAGAACTTCACTTACTTTGACCCTGTTGAGTGATGTCATACTCTCTGATGCCTCCACTCTCTCTCTCTGAGCCCCATGCCCCAGACAGACAGAACAACAACACCAGCAGAGTAACCGCATCACCCCTCATTATGAAATGATACTTCTTCAGTAATGAGGTAGTGGCGTACACAGGGCTCAGTCCCCGTCTTCATACAGACATCTACTGCAGTAGTCTATAGGGCTCAGTCCCCGTCTTCATACTAACATCTACTGCGGTAGTCTATAGGGCTCAGTCCCCGTCTTTATACAGACATCTACTGCAGTAGTCTATAGGGCTCAGTCCCCGTCTTCATACAGACATCTACTGCGGTAGTCTATAGGGCTCAGTCCCTGTCTTTATACAGACATCTACTGCAGTAGTCTATAGGGCTCAGTCCCCGTCTTCATACAGACATCTACTGCGGTAGTCTATAGGGCTCAGTCCCCATCTTCATACAGACATCTACTGCGGTAGTCTATAGGGCTCAGTCCCCGTCTTCATACAGACATCTACTGCAGTAGTCTATAGGGCTCAGTCCCCGTCTTTATATAGACATCTACTGCAGTAGTCTATAGGGCTCAGTCCCCGTCTTCATACAGACATCTACTGCAGTACGTCTATAGGGCTCAGTCCCCGTCTTTATATAGACATCTACTGCAGTAGTCTATAGGGCTCAGTCCCCGTCTTTATATAGACATCTACTGCAGTAGTCTATAGGGCTCAGTCCCCGTCTTCATACAGACATCTACTGCAGTAAGTCTATAGGGCTCAGTCCCCGTCTTTATATAGACATCTACTGCAGTAGTCTATAGGGCTCAGTCCCCGTCTTCATACAGACATCTACTGCGGTAGTCTATAGGGCTCAGTCCCCGTCTTCAGACAGACATGTACTGTAGTTAATCATTACATACTCTATCAAACACTTGTTATCTGAAATGGAGAGTGTGGAAAAAAGGCCAAGGACTTGATGATAACGCAGACAACATTTGGACAAATCACACAAACTTCAATCTTTAATTTGTTAAACCCCGTCACTTCTGGTTTAATCTGTAATCTGTTAAAACCAGTCACACCTGGTTTTTAGGGCTGGGCGATATGGCCAAAATGTCATATCCCGATATAGGTCATTTCATATCCCGATAACGATACATATCACGATATAGAACATTTTCTGTAAATTCGATGAATAAATAGTTTCTATAAAATGACCACATTGTAAAGGTCTATTTCTTATTGCATTTTCAACTATAACTCGACAATAAAAAGGTTTTTATTCATATTTTATTATTTCTCCTTTTATTTAGAACCTTTGTGCAAATTTTAAATTAACCATTTTAACAAAAATATTAAATATGAATGTATACAATCTAAAAAGGTAAACAGAAAACACTTCAACTATAGTTGCAAACAAAATAAATATAAGCCTAAAATATATATTTTTTTTGGGTCTTGCCTATTTTGCATGTTATTTTGGCATTAATACGTGTCACATATCAGTTTGCATTTGGTACCTTGGGTCGAGTGTTAGCACCAACTCACGAAGCCCCCGTTTCTCCACTGTGTAAATTGGGGCCATGTTCTTTGCAGATGGAAGTTGTAACGGCAGCTGTTATCTCCTTCCATCTTGGTGATTCTTTGCCATATGGTGTGCCGCGGACAGAAGCATCTTGCAGCGTCTGAGTCGGGGGGGGGGGGTTTGTTTTGAGCACTCGACTGTACTTTTTTGGGGTCTCATCTAGAGGTCGACCGATTAATTAGGGCCGATTTCAAGTTTTCATAACAATCGGTAATCGGCCTTTTTGGAAGCCGATTATGGCCGATTACATTGCAATCCACGAGGAGACTGCGTGGCAGGCTGACCACCTGTTACGTGAGTGCAGCGTCAAAAGGACCTTGTGGCTGCAAGGAGCCAAGGTAAGCTGCTAGCTAGCATTAAACGTATCTTATAAAAACAATCAATCAATCTTCACATAATCACTAGTTAACTACACATGGTTGATGATATTACTAGGTTTAACTAGCTTGTCCTGCGTTGCATATCATCAATGCTGTCACGCCCTGGCCATAGAGAGCCCTCTGGGTTTCTCTATGGGATGTTAGGCCAGGTGTGACTAGGGTTGTCCATGGGACTCTATGTTGGTTTTTGTGTTGGTTCCCAATTAGAGGCAGCTGTATGTCGTTACCTCTAATTGGGAATCCTATTTAAGTTTGTTCCCTTCCCCACCTGCCTTGTGGGTTATTGTTTGTTTGTGTGTAATGCCATTGGGCTACACCACAGGGCAGCGCGCTGTCTCTTGTTTTTGGAAGTTTCACTACTTTATTAAAAACATGTGGAACTCAACCCGCGCTGCGCTTTGGTCCGCTTCTTCAGAAGATCGTGACAAATGCGGTGCCTGTTAATTTATTATTGAATCACAGCCTACTTCAACTTTGCCAAACGGTTGATGATTTAACAAAAGCACATTTGCGAAAAATGCCCCGATGTGCCTAACCATAAACATCAATGCCTTTCTTCTAATTAATACACAGAAGTACTGTATATATTTTTAAACCTGCATATGTAGTTAAAATAAATTAATGTTAGCAGGTAATGTTAACTAGGGAAATTGTGTCACTTCTCTTGCGTTCAGTGCAAGCAGAGTCAGGGTATATGCAACAGTTTGGGCCGCCTGGCTCGTTGCGAACTGTGTGAAGACCATTTCTTCCTAACAAAGACCGTAATTAATTTGCCAGAATTTTACATAATTATGACATAACATTAAAGGTTGTGCAATGTAACAGAAATATTTGGATTTAGGGTTGCCACCCGTTCGACAAAATACAGAACGGTTCCATATTTCACTAAAAGAATAAACGTTTTGTTTTCGAAATTATAGTTTCTGGATTTGACAATATTAATGACCAAAGGCTCATATTTCTGTGTTTATTATATTATAATTAAGTCTATGATTTGATATTTGATAGAGCAGTCTGACTGAGCGGTGGTAGGCAGCACAACGAAATAAACGATAGAGCATAATATGAAGCGATAGACGTTTTTCTATCGTCACACGATATATTTTGTCATTTCGCCAAGCCCTACCTGGTTTAATCTGTCATCTGTTAAAAACAGTCAAATCTGGTTTAATCTGTCATCTGTTAAAAACAGTCACATCTGGCTTAATCTGTAATCTGTTAAAATCAATCATCTGGTTTAATCTGTTAAAACCAGTCACACCTGGTTTAATCTGTTAAAACCAGTCACACCTGGTTTAATCTGTTAAAACCAGTCACACCTGGTTTAATCTGTTAAAACCAGTCACACCTGGTTTAATCTTAAATCTGGAAATAATGGGAATGTACGTCCTTTGAAGACTGAGAAAAATGTATTGGCGCACCTGAAACATTAAAATGTACTTTCCATAAATATGACAATTTTTATGTCACATGAATTAAACTCTTATTCCTATATTACTTCTAAACTGACAAATACACATCAAATATACATTTTTACCAATACATCAGCACATTTAATACATTTGTTTCATGCAATAGAGCATATGCTTTGAACACTGGTCTGTTGGGCAATCATATCAGATTACAGATTAAGCCAGATGTGACTGTTTTTAACAGATGACAGATTAAACCAGATTTGACTGTTTTTACCAAATAACATGCAGTTCTCATATCACTTTGCTCAGTTTGTCACAAACAAGGATTTTGTATGACTGTTGAAAATGTGCACAACATGAATCAGCCATGCCTGTCCCATATGTAAGGCCCTCTTTGAGCTGTTGCTTTACTTTCTTGACTGTGTCATGGGACCTGGGCCTACGCTTGGCACACTCCATGGAAGCAGCATCAGCTCTCACAACTCCTCTCTGATTGCTTCCAGTGTCACCCAAAGTGCTGTCAAGCCACAATTTGTTCATCACATTTGCTATAGCAGTGGCTCCCTCACTGAAGGTGGCTACTGCCATACTGGCTGCTCCGTCAATGTGGCTTTTGCCCATGAAAACAGTTTTGGGGCATCGCGACCAGACATTCATGTGCATTGTGGGTTCCTCCGTGCTACATTCTTTGGAGGACGTTATCACTTGAAATCATATGATATACAGCTACCATTTTCTGTGCAACCTCTCTATTAAACAATGTATGTCCTCCAAGGTGTTTGTGACATGGTGGATCTTCACCATTTTCTAGGGCTCGCTGGTACCAGCACCAATGCATACACCTATCCCGTAGATGGAGGTGAATGCTCTTTTGTGCCAAGTGCCATCGAAGGACACATGAATGTCTATGATGGCATCCACTTCCTCCTTCAGTATCTCTGCTATGTCTGGGTCTATATCTGTATCCTCCTTCAGTAACTCTGCTATGTCTGGGTCTATATCTGTATCCTCCTTCAGTAACTCTGCTATGTCTGGGTCTATATCTGTATCCTCATCCTCCTTCAGTAACTCTGCTATGTCTGGGTCTATATCTGTATCCTCCTTCAGTAACTCTGCTATGTCTGGGTCTATATCTGTATCCTCGTCCTCCTTCAGTAACTCTGCTATGTCTGGGTCTATATCTGTATCCTCCTTCAGTAACTCTGCTATGTCTGGGTCTATATCTGTATCCTCCTTCAGTAACTCTGCTATGTCTGGGTCTATATCTGTATCCTCTTCCTCCTTCAGTATCTCTGCTATGTCTGGGTCTATATCTGTATCCTCCTTCAGTATTTCTGCTATGTCTGGGTCTTTATCTGTATCCTCCTTCAGTAACTCTGCTATGTCTGGGTCTATATCTGTATCCTCCTTCAGTAACTCTGCTATGTCTGGGTCTATATCTGTATCCTCCTTCAGTAACTCTGCTATGTCTGGGTCTATATCTGTATCCTCCTTCAGTAACTCTGCTATGTCTGGGTCTATATCTGTATCCTCCTTCAGTAACTCTGCTATGTCTGGGTCTATATCTGTATCCTCCTTCAGTAACTCTGCTATGTCTGGGTCTATATCTGTATCCTCCTTCAGTAACTCTGCTATGTCTGGGTCTATACCTGTATCCTCCTTCAGTAACTCTGCTATGTCTGGGTCTATATCTGTATCCTCCTTCAGTAACTCTGCTATGTCTGGGTCTATATCTGTATCCTCATCCTCCTTCAGTATCTCTGCTATGTCTGGGTATATATTTGTATCCTCCTTCAGTAACTCTGCTATGTCTGGGTCTATATCTGTATCCTCATCCTCCTTCAGTAACTCTGCTATGTCTGGGTCTATATCTGTATCCTCATCCTCCTTCAGTATCTCTGCTATGTCTGGGTCTATATCTGTATCCTCCTTCAGTAACTCTGCTATGTCTGGGTCTATATCTGTATCCGCATCCTTTAATCTTTAATCTAACAGTCACACCTGGTTTAATCTTTAATCTGTTAAAAACAGTCACACCTGGTTTAATCTTTAATCTAACAGTCACACCTGGTTTAATCTTTAATCTGTTAAAAACAGTCATACCTGGTTTAATCTTTAATCTAACAGTCACACCTGGTTTAATCTGTAGTCTGTTAAAAACAGTCACACCTGGTTTAATCTGTAGTCTGTTAAAAACAGTCATACCTGGTTTAATCTGTAGTCTGTTAAAAACAGTCATACCTGGTTTAATCTGTAGTCTGTTAAAAACAGTCATACCTGGTTTAATCTGTAGTCTGTTAAAAACAGTCACACCTGGTTTAATCTTTAATCTAACAGTCACACCTGGTTTCATCTTTAATCTAACAGTCACACCTGGTTTAATCTGTAGTCTGTTAAAAACAGTCATACCTGGTTTAATCTGTAGTCTGTTAAAAACAGTCACACCTGGTTTAATCTGTTAAAAACAGTTACCTATTCTGCCTCAATGCTGCTGCTGGAAACAAACATAATCATTGCAATAATGTTTAATGTTCTAAATGTATTTATTAACTCACGTGTGTGTGTGTGTGTGTGTGTGTGTGTGTGTGTGTGTGTGTGTGTGCGCGCGTGCGTGATGCACGTGTGTGTTTTCCAGAGGTGCAGCATGTGAGAAACTGTCCAATAGACTGTGCATCACTGTACTACAACGGGGTGTATCGGTCAGGTGTCTACACCGTGGTTCCCTCTCTGGGCTCCCATCCTGTAGAAGTCTACTGTGACATGGACACAGAGGGTAAGACTCACACACAGACACACACACATTTGATAATAGGGTTGTAAAATTCGGTGAACTTTCCCAGAATTCCCTGTTTTTACAGAAGATCCTGTTTGGACGATTCCTGGAATAACGAGGGAATAAGCAGGAAATCCTCCAACCAGGATTTCTGGAAAACCAGGGAATTCTGGGAAAGTTCACGGAATTTTGTAACCCTATTATCAAATGTGTAAACCGTTTTCAGTACAACATCAGTGACCTTTTCAAGGGCTAGACCTCTTGGTGTTAATGGCTAACTCTCTCCTGTGTCTCTTCTCTCCTGTGTCAGGTGGTGGTTGGACGGTGTTCCAGCGGCGTCAGGATGGGAAGGTAAACTTCAATAGAGGCTGGCAAGACTATAAGGAGGGATTTGGAGAGCTCAGGTATGTCATATTAATTGCCAAGTTAATTAGATAAATTATCAAGTTAATTCACAGTTAACGAGTTAGTTTGGTAATTGACTGTTACTGACTGGCCAGCCAGATATGAATTCTACTCACCAGGGTTCCAAGGTCTGAATCAGTGTCTGATTTTAGAGGGATATTTCTTTTTGTTCGTTTTATTGTTAGTTTGTCCTTTCTTTTGATGTATGGGTGGTCCTCTGTGGCTCAGTTGGTATGGCATGGCGCTTGCAGCGCCAGGATAGTGGTCTGGATTCCTGGGACCACCCATATGTAAAATGTATTTACGCATGAGTGTAAGTCAATTTGGATAAAAGCTCAATAGCATATATTATTTGTCAAGTTTTTTGTGAAATGTAGTTTGAATGAAGTTTGTTGTGGTTTATAGCTGTGAGATCTGAGTATGAGACTGACTTCCCTGTAGTTCTAGTTCTCGGACTCCCTTTGATAGAACTCTGACTCCCCAGGGTTCCAAGGTCTGATTCAGTGTCTGATTTTAGAGGGATATTTATTTTTGTTTGTTTTATTGTTATGGTCTTGTTAAGGTCTTTGATAGAACTCCGACTCCCTTTGATAGAACTCCGACTCCCTTTGATAGAACTCCGACTCCCCTTTGATAGAACTTGTTAAGGTCTTTGATAGAACTCCAACTCCCCTTTGATAGAACTTGTTAAGGTCTTTGATAGAACTCCGACTCCCCTTGATAGAACTCCGACTCCCCTTGATAGAACTCCGACTCCCCTTTGATAGAACTCCGACTCCCCTTTGATAGAACTCCGACTCCCCTTGATAGAACTCCGACTCCCCTTTGATAGAACTCCGACTCCCCTTTGATAGAACTCCGACTCCCCTTGATAGAACTCCGACTCCCCTTTGATAGAACTCCGACTCCCCTTTGATAGAACTCCGACTCCCCTTTGATAGAACTCCGACTCCCCTTTGATAGAACTCCGACTCCCCTTTGACAGAACTCCGACTCCCCTTTGATAGAACTCCGACTCCCCTTTGATAGAACTCCGACTCCCCTTTGATAGAACTCCGACTCCCCTTTGATAGAACTCCGACTCCCCTTTGATAGAACTCCGACTCCCCTTTGATAGAACTCCGACTCCCCTTTGATAGAACTCCGACTCCCCTTTGATAGAACTCCGATGCCCCTGCGGTTGTAGAACTCTGACTACCTTGTAATAGAACTCTGACTGCTGTAGGTCTGAGTACTGGCTGGGGAACGAACACATTCACCACCTGTCCACCCAGGGAGACTACAGCCTCAGGATAGATCTGGAGGACTGGACACATCACCACAAACATGCCTTCTACCAGAGCTTCAGGTATTGTAAAACACACACGTTATCCTACCTACTTGCATGTGTGAGCGTGTTAACCCTCTCCTGTGTGTGTGTGTGTAGTATTGAAGATGAGGAGAATCACTACCGGCTGCATGTGTCTGGCTACAGTGGGACAGTAGAGGACTCATTCAGCTGGTACCATGATAAACAGGACTTCAGTACTCCAGACACAGGGGATATCTGTGCTGAGATCTCACACGCTGGCTGGTGGTACCACCAGTGTTTCTATGCCAACCTCAATGGAGTCTACTACAAGGTAGCACACACTCACACACACATGGAAAGTATTCAGACTGCTTCACTTATACCACATTTTGTTATGTTACAGCCTTATTCTAAAATGGATTCTACACACAATACCCCATAGTGACAAAGCAAAAACAGTTTTATTTTTTTTATTTTTGCAAATGTATTAAAAACTGAAATCACATTTACATAAGTATTCAGACCCTTTACTCAGTACTTTGTTGAAGCACCTTTGGCAGCGATTACAGCCTCGATTCTTCATGGGTATGACGCTACAAACTTGGCACACCTGTATTTGGGGAGTTTCTCCCATTCTTCTCTGCAGATCAAGCTCTGTCAGGTTATTTTTAGGTCTCTCCAGAGATGTTTGATTGGGTTCATGTCCGGGCTCTGGCTCGGCTACTCAAGGACATTGAGACTTGTCGGAAAGCCACTCCTGCGTTGTCTTGGCTGTGTGCTTAGGGTCATTGTCCTACTGGAAGGTGAACCTTCACCCCAGTCTGACGTCCTGAGCGCTCTGGAGCAGGTTTTCATCAAGGATCTCTCTGTACTTTGCTCCATTCGTATTTCCCTCGACCCGGACTAATCTCCCAGTCCCTGCCGCTGAAAAACATCCCCACCGCATGATGCTGCCACCACCATGTTTCACTGTAGGGATGGTGCCAGATTTCCTCCAGACGTGACGCTTGGCATTCAGGCAAAAGAGTTCAATCTTAGTTTCATCAGAGTTTGTAAATTAGAATTTGTTCTTAACTGACTTGCTTAGTTAAATAAAGGTTAAATAAATAAAAAATACAAATTGGTGGAGTGCTGCAGAGATGGTTGTCCTTCTGGAAGTTTCTACCATCTGCACAGAGGAACTCTGGAGCTCTGTCAGAGTGACCAGAGTGACCAAGGCCCATCTCCCCCGACAATTCCTTTGTCCTCATGGCTTGGTTTTTGCTCTGACATGCCCTGTCAACTGTGGAACCTTATATAGACAGGTGTGCATTTCCAAATCATGTCCAATCAATTTAATTTATCACAGGTGGACTCCAATCAAGTTGTAGAAACATCTCAAGGATGATCAACGGAAACGGGACGCACCTGAGCTCAATTTTGAGTCTCATAGCAAATGCTGATGTAATAATTATGTAAACGTGATATTTCCATCATTGTTTTTATTTTTATACATTTGCAATAATTTCTAAAAAACTGTTTTTTGCTTTGTCATTATGGGGTATTGTGTATAGATTGATGAGGGGGGAAAAAACAGCAATTTAATTCATTTTAGAATAAGGCTGTAACGTAACACAATGTGGGAAAAGTCAAAGGGGTCAGAATACTCTCCGAATGCACTGTACACACACAAATTGTAGCCAAAACAAAAGTAAGGTTATTTGCATCAGATGTGGTTGTCTATATGTTTCTGTCTGTCTGTGTGTGTGTGGTCCAGGGTGGACGGTACTCATCTAAAGCCAAGACTCTGTTGGGTCCTGATGGTGTAGTATGGTACAGCTGGAAGGATTCAGACTACTACTCTCTTAGGAAGACCTCTATGATGATACGACCAAGAACCTTCAGACCGCGCCCGTCACCGTGACCGACACACCGTCGGACCGCGGGAGACCTGCTGAGGTTGCTGGGACGTCACCGTGACCGATACGCCGTCGGACCGCGGGAGACCTGCTGAGGTTGCTGGGACGTCACCGTGACCGGCACACCGTCGGACCGCGGGAGACCTGCTGAGGTTGCTGTGACGTCACCGTGACCGACACGCCGTCAGACCGTGGGAGACCTGCTGAGGTTGCTGTGATGTCACCGTGACCGACACACCGTCAGACCGTGGGAGACCTGCTGAGGTTGCTGTGACGTCACCGTGGGATGGGACGTAGGATTGTCATGACGTTACAGGAAGAGGTCGAATAGGATTAAGGCCATTGACTGAGGGCTCAGAAGGAAAGTCCCATCCCTACCAGTGGGCCAAGAGGACTGGAGAAGACACGAGGAGAACATGTGTATGTATACACACACGCTGCAATGGGATTGTGTCCTACTGTCCATACAGTCTATGGGATTGTGTCCAACTGTCCATACAGTCTATGGGATTGTGTCCTACTGTCCATACAGTCTATGGGATTGTGTCCTACTGTCCATACAGTCTATGGGATTGTGTCCTACTGTCCATACAGTCTATGAGAGAGAGTGTATGTGCTTTCTTTCTACTTTTGAAATACTGTTCCCAGGAGCCCTCAGACAAACTGTCCTGCTCTTCCACTGGAGATATTTACACAAACTGTCCAGCTCTTCCACTGGAGATATTTACACAAACTGTCCAGCTCTTCCACTGGAGATATTTACACAAACTGTCCAGCTCTTCCACTGGAGATATTTACACAAACTGTCCAGCTCTTCCACTGGAGATATTTACACAAACTGTCCTGCTCTTCCACTGGAGATATTTACACAAACTGTCCTGCTCTTCCACTGGAGATATTTACACAAACTGTCCTGCTCTTCCACTGGAGATATTTACACAAACTGTCCTGCTCTTCCACTGGAGATATTTACACAAACTGTCCTGCTCTTCCACTGGAGATATTTACACAAACTGTCCTGCTCTTCCACTGGAGATATTTACACAAACTGTCCTGCTCTTCCACTGGAGATATTTACACAAACTGTCCTGCTCTTCCACTGGAGATATTTACACCAACTGTCCAGCTCTTCCACTGGAGATATTTACACAAACTGTCCAGCTCTTCCACTGGAGATATTTACACAAACTGTCCAGCTCTTCCACTGGAGATATTTACACAAACTGTCCTGCTCTTCCACTGGAGATATTTACACAAACTGTCCTGCTCTTCCACTGGAGATATTTACACAAACTGTCCAGCTCTTCCACTGGAGATATTTACACAAACTGTCCTGCTCTTCCACTGGAGATATTTACACAAACTGTCCTGCTCTTCCACTGGAGATATTTACACAAACTGTCCTGCTCTTCCACTGGAGATATTTACACAAACTGTCCTGCTCTTCCACTGGAGATATTTACACAAACTGTCTTGCTCTTCCACTGGAGATATTTACACAAACTGTCCTGCTCTTCCACTGGAGATATTTACACAAACTGTCCAGCTCTTCCACTGGAGATATTTACACAAACTGTCCAGCTCTTCCACTGGAGATATTTACACAAACTGTCCAGCTCTTCCACTGGAGATATTTACACAAACTGTCCAGCTCTTCCACTGGAGATATTTACACAAACTGTCCTGCTCTTCCACTGGAGATATTTACACAAACTGTCCTGCTCTTCCACTGGAGATATTTACACAAACTGTCCTGCTCTTCCACTGGAGATATTTACACAAACTGTCCAGCTCTTCCACTGGAGATATTTACACAAACTGTCCTGCTCTTCCACTGGAGATATTTACACAAACTGTCCTGCTCTTCCACTGGAGATATTTACACAAACTGTCTTGCTCTTCCACTGGAGATATTTACACAAACTGTCTTGCTCTTCCACTGGAGATATTTACACAAACTGTCTTGCTCTTCCACTGGAGATATTTACACAAACTGTCCTGCTCTTCCACTGGAGATATTTACACAAACTGTCCAGCTCTTCCACTGGAGATATTTACACAAACTGTCCAGCTCTTCCACTGGAGATATTTACACAAACTGTCCAGCTCTTCCACTGGAGATATTTACACAAACTGTCCAGCTCTTCCACTGGAGATATTTACACAAACTGTCCAGCTCTTCCACTGGAGATATTTACACAAACTGTCCAGCTCTTCCACTGGAGATATTTACACAAACTGTCCTGCTCTTCCACTGGAGATATTTACACAAACTGTCCTGCTCTTCCACTGGAGATATTTACACAAACTGTCCTGCTCTTCCACTGGAGATATTTACACAAACTGTCCAGCTCTTCCACTGGAGATATTTACACAAACTGTCCTGCTCTTCCACTGGAGATATTTACACCAACTGTCCTGCTCTTCCACTGGAGATATTTACACCAACTGTCCTGCTCTTCCACTGGAGATATTTACACAAACTGTCCTGCTCTTCCACTGGAGATATTTACACCAACTGTCCTGCTCTTCCACTGGAGATATTTACACAACACTGGAAATACATGCGTACTTTCTGCCCTGCTATTCCTCTGTCTGTAGTGTGAATAGTTACGTACATCTGTAAATGTCAGTTTCTCTCAACTGTCTTGTTAAGGCTTCATTCGCTATGAGATATACAGTCATGTGATAAAGTAAGTACACCCTCTTATATGGACACATGAATATTTGAGCTAAATTCAAACCACATTCATTGGTAAAGGTGAAATCACCCCCCCAAAAAATTGTACTACAAAAATGTTATGCAATTAAAATAAATGATATTTCCTTATGTGGAAAAAGTTAGTACACCCCTACCTTTACCATCACATAACATGGCTCAAATTAGAATCAGGTGCACCAAAACAGGTGACAAAGATTAGAACGTCATTAGAGAGAACCTTGGGAGGGTCCAGCCTTCCATGAAGATTAGGAAACTTGGTCTAGTTTGGTCTTAACCATCTGAGTGTTTGGTAACACATCATGGCAAGATCAAAGGACCTATCTGAGGCTCTCAGGGGGGTTACAAATCCATTATCAAGCAATTCGAAGTACATCGTTCCACTGTCCGACAGATCATCTACAAACGGAGAAAATTCCAGACCACTGGCAATCTACCTAGGACAGGTCGTCCCAACAAATTCAGCCCGAGAGCTGACCGAAAGATGCTCTCTAAAGAACCCCTGGGTAACATCAAGGGATCTACAGGCCTCTCTTTTCACAATGTCAAAGTGCATGAGTCAACTGTCAGAAAGAGACTGCACAAACATGGCCTACGTGGGAGGTCAGGTCTGCTCTCAACAAAAAATAATATCAAGACACGACTGACTGACTATGTTTACCATACAACACCTGGGTAAAGACCAAAACGACTGAAATAATGTGCTCTGGACAGAGTCAAAGGTGGAGTTGTGTGGATTCAATGCCAGAGGCCATGTTTGGCGAAAAAACAAAACACTGCCTTTGAACTGAAGAACCTCATAACAACCGTAAAGCATGGAGGCGGTGGAATTATGGTTTGGGGCTACTTGGCTGCTTCAGGGCCTGGCCAACTTGCCATCATTAAATCAACCATGAATTCTATATTGTACCAGAGAATTCTTGAGGAGAATGTGAGGCCTTCTGTCAAAAAGCTGAAGCTGAACCGAACATCGATCTTGCAACAGGACAATGATCCAAAACACACAAGCAAAGTTACAATAGAATGGCTCAAAAATGGAGGGTTATTCAATGGCAGAGTCAAAACCCACAATGCTGTGGGGGGGGACTTGAATCCTGTCAATGCTGTGGGGACTTGAATCCTGTCAATGCTGCTTGGGGGACTTGAATCCTGTCAATGCTGTGGGGACTTGAATCCTGTCAATGCTGTGGGGGGACTTGAATCCTGTCAATGCTGCTTGGGGGACTTGAATCCTGTCAATGCTGTGGGGGGACTTGAATCCTGTCAATGCTGTGGGGGGGGACTTGAATCCTGTCAATGCTGTGGGGGGACTTGAATCCTGTCAATGCTGTGGGGGGACTTGAATCCTGTCAATGCTGTGGGGGGACTTGAATCCTGTCAATGCTGTGGGGAGGGGACTTGAATCCTGTCAATGCTGTGGGGGACTTGAATCCTGTCAATGCTGCTTGGGGGACTTGAATCCTGTCAATGCTGTGGGGGGGACTTGAATCCTGGCAAAGCCTGGAGCGGGACTGGACTTGAATCCTGTCAATCCTGTGGGTGGGACTTGAATCCTGTCAATGCTGTGGGGACGACTGGACTTGAATCCTGGCTATGCTGTGGGGACGACTTGACTCCTGGCTATGCTGTGGGGGGGACTTGACTCCTGGCTATGCTGTGGGGGGGACTTGACTCCTGGCTATGCTGTGGGGGGGACTTGACTCCTGGCTATGCTGTGGGGGGGACTTGACTCCTGGCTATGCTGTGGGGGGGACTTGACTCCTGGCTATGCATGCAAGAAATCCCTTTGATCAAGCAGTACTGTAAAGAAAAGTGGGAAGAAATTCCTCCCAGTCGATGTTAGAGACTGATAGAGAGTTACAAGAAGCGGCTACACAAAGTTATTTCAGCCAAAGGGGGAAACACCAGCTAATGAAGCTAGGGGTGCACTATTTTCCATCTTATGCTCTATGCTAAAATTGCTCTTTGTAAATATTGTGTCCGATGTACAAGTTCAAAGCAGAAACTGCTGAACTTAAAGCCCACAGCTTTAAGAAACACAAAACATACTGGGAAGTGTTTACCTATTTACATTCTTAAAGCATGAGGGCTAATAACATTGTATGTTTATGTACATTTGTAAGGGTAGGCCTATTGTACAGTATTGTCCTGTTTCTTTTACATTTGTATTCAAATTTACCTTTTAAACTATAAAAAGGTGGTTCACTAAAAAGTTTGTTCGACAGGCACACGCTACTGCATTGTGTGAGCTCTGATGACCCAGTTCCTACCTGACTTGAAGGCTTAGACACGCGGATAAAGATATGTGTGTGTGTATGTGAGAGTGTATGCGTGTGTATACAGTTTGTGTTGTTCAGTCCTAAATCTCCCTTACCCTGATAACTTTATCTCCTCTGGCTTATCATAAGCCTCTATGTCAATGACATGGCGAGGTAGGGAGGGAGGGAGGGAGGGGAGGGAGGGAGAGAGAGGATATACACTGAGCATACAAAACATTAAGAACACCTACTCTTTCCATGACAGACTGACCAAGTGAATCCAGGTTAAAGCTATGAATCCAGGTTAAAGCCTTATTGATGTCACCTGTTAATTCCACGTCAAATCAGTGTAGATGAAGGGGAGGATTTTTAAGCCTTGACGCATGAATTGTGTATGTGTGCCATTCAGAGGGTGAATGGGCCAGGCACACCGGTTTGTGTCAAGAACTGTAATGCTGCTGAGTTTTTCATGCTCAACAGTTTCCTGTGTGTATCAACAATTGTCCACCACCCAAAGGACATCCAGCCAACTTGATACAACTGTGGGAAGCATAAAACAGTGGGAAGCATAAATACCCATAAAACCTAGCGGTCAAACAGAAAAATGGTTCCAATTGTTTTCCCACCATTCATAGGGGATTTTAGAAACACCTACACCAAGGGTTGTGCTTCGTGTAGGCTTACCCTGTTACTCTGGCATGTTTTGATAGACGTGTACATTTCTTTAGGACAAGTTGGCTTTTATCAATATATTTGCCTGTATTCACCCCCCAGAAAATGTTACGCTAATTAGCTGCTAATGTGGCTGTCATAAAGAACTACAAATGCCATGATGCTTTGGACGAGCCTGCCGAATCAAGGCAAAGGTAAGAATCTCTGGATTAACTACTGTATCTAATTTTAGCTAAATGTAGTAATGAATAAATTGGCCAAATGTCTTTTTTAAATTGCCAGTTCTGTGAACTGTCTTGTGCAATTGTTAAATTGACACCTGTTCGCAAAAGGTGTCATCGAGCGATGACGTGCAGGAGCTTGCAGGGATTTGTAGTTTTGCATGATGTCTACTTTGATGCTATTTAGCATTTTTGAATCAGAGTAAATAGAACCGAATATATTGATCAGAGAGTCACCTTGTCCGAGAGAGATTTACATGGTTATCAAAACGTCACGCCAGGGTAAGCCTACACAAAACGCAGCCCTTATTTTAAGTGTTTCTACAATCCCCTATGGGAAAAAGGAACGTTGGAAAAACGTTTGGATCCATTGCCCTGTTTGACCGCTACGTTTTAATCATTGGAGTCTATTGGAGTCAACATGGGCCAGCATCCCTGTATCTGGTGTGACCACCATTTGCCTCATGCAGCAGGACACATCTCCTTCGCATAGAGTTGATCAGGCTGTTTATTGTGGCCTGTGGAATGTTGTCCCCACTCCTCTTCAATGGCTGTGCAAAGTTGCTGGATATTGGCAGGAACTCGAACACGCTGTCGTACATCGATCCAGAGCATCCCAAACCTGCTCAATGGGTGACATGTCTGGCGAGTATGCAGGCCATGGAAGAACTGGGACATTTTCAGCTTCCAGGAATTGTGTACAGATCCTTGTGAAATGGGGTTGTGCATTATCATGCTGAAACATGAGATGATGGCAGTGGATGAATGGCATGACAATTTTCCTCAGGATCTAGTCACGGTATCTCTTTGCATTCAAATTGCCATTGATAAAATGCAATTGTATTTGTTGTCTGTAGCTTATGCATGCCCATATCAGAACCTCACCACCGCCATTGGGCACTCTGTTCACAATGTTGACATCCGCAAGCCGCTCGTCCATCTTGACAAAAGAGAAATGCTCATTAACAGGGATGTAAAACGATTTGGTGCACAAAATTTGAAATATGCTTTTTGTACATATGGAACATTTCTGGTATCTTTCGTTTCAGCTCATGAGACATGGAACCAACAATTCATATGTTGCGTTTATATTTTTGTTCCGTGTATATACACTACCATTCAAAAGTTTGGGGTCACTTAGAAATGTCCTTGTTTTCCATGAGTTGCAAAATGAATAGGAAATATAGTCAAGACGTTGACAAGGTTATAAATAATTATTTTTAATCCATGGATTGGCTTGATGGGCACTTCTTGCGCACCATACGGTCAACCTGCTCCCACAACAGTGTCTGTTTCTCAAACTAGACACTCTAATGCACTTGCTCAGTTGTGCACCGGGGCCTCCCGCTCCTCTTTCTATTCTGGTTAGAGCCAGTTTGCGCTGTTCTGTGAAGGGAGTAGTACACAGCATTGTATGAGATCTTCAGTTTCTTGGCAATTTCTCACATGGAATAGCCTTCATTTCTCAGAACAAGAATATACTGACGAGTTTCAGAAGAAAGTTATTTGTTTCTGGCCATTTTGAGCCTGAAATCGAACCCACAAATCTTGATGCTCCAGATACTCAACTAGTCTAAAGAAGGCCAGTTTTATTGCTTCTTTAAATCAGAACAACAGTTTTCAGCTGTGCTAACATAATTGCAAAAGGGTTTTCTAATTTTCAATTAGCCTATTAAAAAGATAAACTTGGATTAGCTAACACAACGTGCCATTGGAACACAGGAGTGATGGTTGCTGATAACGGGCTGTAGCTATTTCATAAAACATCTATCGTTTCCAGCTGCAATAGATGTACTCAGAAGCTTACGGCTGTCTAAGAACGACTGTGTGTGTGTGTGTGAAGCTGAATTATCTTTTAGAAAAACCTGCTCAGTCAGATTTGGAGAATACCCTCTCTTCACTTCCACTACTTCCTGTTAGAAGGTCAGAGTTCACCGGCCAGTTTCCTACCAGGGCTGCACTGTTGACCTTCCCACCACGCTGTAGCACGCACACACACACACAAACAAAAAATAACATAAAAAAAATAATATTTACATCCATTTCTGAGCAGGAAAACTAAAATCACTGATACTGCATCCCCCAATCACCAGTAACCCATCATACTGAACATTCCTTCCTGGAACAGCGGCAGACGTTTCCCTGAGGTTGCCATAAGGTTAGAACCACTCATTCCTCATACTATGACAGGAATGTTCCCGGATGTGTTCCGGGAAAGTCACCACAGCAGCACCATGCTGAAGCAAAGTAACAACTGCAGAGTAGAGGAAGTAGAAACACAAATGTAGATGTACAGGTTGAGAACATTATATATAATGAATTCATATTTTGTTTATGACAACAACAACAGTACATTATGGGTGACAAGCCCTCGCAACACAAAGTTTCTGGCTAAATAACCATAACATCTGAAATGGACAGGGGTTTGGAATACTGCAACTGGCGATTGCGTTGCATGCAAATAATTTCCCTTCTGTTTACTGCTAAAGATTTTTAGATTGGGATTCATTTCCCAATGTGCTTTTTAGGCGACGTAACTTTTAAAGGCAATGTTCCCCTGTTCACCAAGGCGCTGTAACCCTTTCGAATGAATCAGAGTGCTGGAGAATATCAGGGAACATTCTAAATGTGACCGACTGGCTCGATCTTATGTAGCAAAATTTGAAATTTCGTTTTTTTTTTACATTGGATACAAGTAGAGACTCAGAGCTAGAAAATGGTATATCATACACTACAGTTGAGAAACAATGGGGAAAGTAATTATGCTTTGAAAGTTGATAAACTTGTAATTCCAATTTTGAGAAAATGGCCCTTGAATGTTTTGGTACACCTACCGGAGGGTTCTTATTTGTCTACACCCAGTCAGGATTGTTCACACCCTCTTAAGCCTTAGCCTCACCCATCTCTTTAAGGAGTCACGTGTGAGGCCATGTGCTAAACAGTGAGTATGGTACTGTACTAAACAATCCAAGATTTCAAGACTAAAGGCTGGTTTATACTACGTCTATCGACATGTCTGTAGACAGTTGGCGCTGTGACATCATAAACATTCTATTGTCATCCGACAGACTTGTCGGTGTCGTTATTATAAAAAGTATAAAACACAAAAACGACAGGTTGCATGACCTCAGCAGACTGGTGGTCCAAAATAGCATAACTGGTGTATTTTAACAGCAATAAACTAATCTGTTTAAAAATGAATTTAGTATACAGTGGCTTGCGAAAGTATTCACCCCCCCTTGGCATTTTTCCTATTTTGTTGCCTTACAACCTGGAATTAAAATAGATTTTTTGGGGGTTTGTATCATTTCATTTACACAACATGCCTACCACTTTGTTTCACAATAAAAAATATTTTGCATCTTCAAACAAGAAAAAAGACAAAAGAAATGAGAACTTGAGCGTGCATAACTATTCACCCCCCCCCCCAAAGTCAATACTTTGTAGAGACACCTTTTGCAGCAATTACAGCTGCAAGTCTCTTGGGGTATGTCTCTATAAGCTTGGCACATCTAGCCACTGGGATTTTTGCCCATTCTTCAAGGCAAAACTGCTCCAGCTCCTTCAAGTTGGATGGGTTCCGCAGGTGTACAGCAACCTTTAAGTCATACCACAGATTCTCAATTGGAATGAAGTCTGTGCTTTGACCCTTAAACCAGTGTTGCTTTAGCAGTATGCTTACGGTCATTGTCCTGCTGGAAGGCGAACCTCCGTCCCAGTCTCAATCTCTGGAAGATTGAAACAGGTTTCCCTCAAGAATTTCCCTTTATTTAGCACCATCCATCATTCCTTCAATTCTGACCAGTTTCCCAGTCCCTGCTGATGAAAAACATCCCCACAGCATGATGCTGACACCAACATGCTTCACTGTGAGGATGGTGTTCTCGGGGTGATGAGGTGTTGGGCCAGACATAGCGTTTTCCTTGATGGCCAAAAAGCTCAATTTTAGTCTCATCTGACCAGAGTACCTTCTATCATATGTTTGGGGAGTGGCCCACATGCCTTTTGGCGAACACCAAACATGTTTGCTTGTTTTTTTTCTTTAAGAAATAGCTTTTTTCTGGCCACTCTTCCATAAAGCCCAGCTCTGTGGATTGTACGGCTTAAAGTGGTCCTATGGACAGATACTCCAATCTCCGCTGTGGAGCTTTGCAGCTCCTTCAGGGTTGTCTTTGGTCTCTTTGTTGCCTCTCTGATTAACACCCTTCTTGCCTGGTCCGTGAGTTTTGGTGGGCGGCCCTCTCTTGACACGTTTGCTGTGGTGCCAAATTCTTGCAGTTTTTTTATAATGGATTTAATGGTGCTCTGTGGGATGTTCAAAGTTTGATATTTTTTAGATTGCACACAGGTGGACTTTATTTAACTAATTATGTGACTTCTGAAGGTAATTGGTTGTACCAGATCTTCTTTAGGGGCTTCATAGCAAAGGGGTGAATACATTTGCATGCACCAATTTTCCATTAAAAAAACAACAACATTTGAAACAAGTTATTTTTTTCATTTCCCTTCACCAATTTGGACTATTTTGTGTATGTCCATTACATGTTATCCAAATAAAAGTCTATTTAAATTACAGGTTGTAATGCAACAAAATAGGAAAAATGCCAAGGGGGTTGAATACTTTTGCAAGGCACTGCAGGTCTATCTATCCAGGCAACTAACAGCAGCTTTTTAAACTGTTGTTTTGGTTCGTTTCTAGCTTGTTAGCTAGCTAGCTAACGTTAAGTTAGCTGGATAGTCAGTTTATATAATCACCATATTCTATAACTGACAATGTCTTCACTTGAGCTAATTTGTATTCATTATTACAGGAAAATAAAACTCACAACAAGATCATTATTTATAAATTAATGGTGAGATAATTACAGAAAAAAAAGCTTACTGTTGTGATTGTGATAAAATAAAAGCAGGGAATTCTAATTTGACTTTGGTGCAGGTCATGTTGTTGTTTACATTACCGTCTCTTGTAAACACATAAATTAAAGTTTGTCACATGCACAGGATACAGAAGGTATAAACGCTACAGTGAAATGGTTACTTGCATAGTGGAATCTTTTGTTTAGACATGTAGCTAGCTAGCTAAACAATGAACCATAATCCCATCTCATAATGTTACTACCATGCATGAATCTGCAACTAGGAAAGTCGGTTAAGAACAAATTCAATTTTTTTTTACAGTGACGGCCTTCCCCCGGTCAAACCCTCCACTAACCCGGACGACGCTGGGACAATTGTGCGCCGCCCTATGGGACTCCCGATTCACGGCCGGTTGTGATACAGCCCGGGATCGAACCAGGATTGGCAGCGCTCTAAACCAACTAGTTTCAATGTTAGCTAGCTAGCTAACATTAGGCTATAACTAGCAATGCAAATGGTTTTCTGAGATACTGTAGTAATAATAATTATTAATAATATTACTACACAGATCATACGCTTAACATTAGCTAGCGAGCGAGGCAGCTGACGTAAGCTAGCTAACAGTACGCTTTAACTTGCAAAGAAAATGACTTTCTTACAAAATTTGAAATGTATAATATCTGAAAATGTAGTTAGCTAGACTATCTTACCCGTATACATAGATGAATGCTTCTCCCTCTCTGTCACGGATGCCATGGTTGCCCTTAGTTTGAAGATGTAATCTGTACACAGGAGCAAACAAAAGCCTTCTGTGTGTTCTCTTTTTGACTCCCTCCACATATTTGCAATCAAAACGCCAGAGTTTTCTCCAACTCCTTAGCTATCATACTGTGCTTCCACCGGGCATTACACTGATTTCAAAACTCGGTCAACTTCTTCCGTGACAACTACACTGTTGTTCATTGCCGTTTCAGAAGACTCTACAATGTCTGGTTCAATTAAAATGTTTTTACCTAAAAAAAAAAAAAAAAAAAGGGATTTCCTCATTGTCTGATTCATTTACAGAGTCCGAGCGAGTCAGCATGGCACGGTTGTCCTCCAGAAAGTAGAGAGCCTTAGCAACACTTTGGAAGTTCTTTGTGATATCTTTCAAAAAACTGTGTTAGAAAGAATTACAGATACTGAGCGGCATCGGCATGTCCAGGCCAAGCCAACTAGGCTCGTAATTTAAAACATTTTATTTGTATTTACAGATGGCATACACGTTTGTTATTAAGGCACATGAAAGGTGACATGTTTCAGAAGATGTTTCTGTCCAAAAAAGGTATGTTTCTGCTCAAATGCCTCTCCTGTGAAGTCGTGTCCTGAAACGAGTCACAAATATAGACAACATGTTCCCTTAAATTAATGTTTATTTTATATTTGGTCCTAAAGTTAAAAGCACAGCCTCACTCTCCAAGCACAGAGAGAGAATTCTGAGGTTATCTGCCTTTGGCCTAAAGAGCCGGAACCTGGACTTTATCAACAAAATCGGAAATACAGACATTGTCATCCTACAAGAAACATGATATAGAGGAGACCCACTGGTTGCCCTCTAGGTTACAGAGAGCTGGTAGTCCCATCCACCAAACTACCAGGTGTGAAACAGGGAAGGGACTCAGGGGGTATGCTAATTTGGTATAGAGCAGACCTAACTCACTCACTTAAATTAATCAAAACAGAAACATGTTATATTTGGCAAGAAATTCAAAAGGAAATGATCTCAACAGGGAAAAATGTCCACCTGTGTGTTACCTATATCCCCCCACTAGAATCCCCATACTTCTCCATTCTGGAGGGGGAAATCAATCATTTTCAGGCCCAGGTACATGTACTAGTCTGGGGTGACCTAAATGCCAGAACTGGACAAGAACCTGACACACTCAGAACAAACACCTGCCTGGAGGTGACAGCATTCCCTCCCCCATATGACCCCCTAGGCACAACTACAACAACAAAAACGGGTCACAACTCCTGCAGCTCTATCGCATGCAGGGTATGTACATAGACAATGGTAGGCTTCGAGGGGACTCCTATGGTAGGTACACTTATAGCTCATCTCTTGGCAGTAGTACTGTGGACTACTTGATCACTGACCTCAACCCGGAGTCTCTCAGAGAGTTCACAGTCAGACCACTGACACCCCGATCAGATCACAGCAAAATCAGTCTACTTGAACAGAGCAATACTCAAATCATGAGGCATCAAAGCCAAAGGAACTGAATAATATTAAGAAATGCTATAGGAAAGTAGTGTTGAAACCTACCAAAAAACATTTAGGCAACAACAAATTCAATCCCTTTTAGACAACTTCCTGGACAAAACGTTCCACTGTAATATGAAAAAGTAGAAATCAGCTCAATGTAGTTGAAGACTAACCAATTCTGGGAAATTTGGAAAATACTAAACAAACTGAAGTCAAATGTCTCCTGTTTGCTGATGATCTGGTGTTTCTGTCCCTAACCAAGGAGAGCCTACAGCAGCACCTAGATCTTCTGCACAGATTCTGCCAGACCTGGGCCCTGACAGTAAGATACAGACCTGGGCCCTGACAGTAAATCTCAGTAAGACAGAAATAATGGTGTTCCAAAAAAGGTCCAGTTGCCAGGACCACAAATACAAATTCCATCTAGACACCGTTGCCCTAGAGCACACAAAAAACTATTCATACCTCGGCCTAAACATCAGCGCCACAGGTAACTTCCACAAAGCTGTGAACGATCTGAGAGACAAGGCAAGAAGGGCCTTCTATGCCATAAAAAGGAACATAAAATTTGACATACCAATTAGGATCTGGCAAAAAATACTTGAATCAGTTATAGAACCCATTGCCCTTCATGGTTGTCCTCTGTGTACAACATAAAACACAAAATAACGCATGCAGAGCAGAATTAGGCCGATACCCGCTAATTATCAAAATCCAGAAAAGAGCAGTTAAATTCTACAATCACCTAAAAAGAAGCGATTCCCAAACCTTCCATAACAAAGCTGTCACCTACAGAGAGATGAACCTGGAGAAGAGTCCCCTAAGCAAGCTCGTCCTAGGGCTCTGTTCAAACACAAAACAGGCCATTACTTGACACATTGGAAATAATTAACAAAAAAAACTGAGCAAACTAGAATGCTATTTGGCCCTAAAAACAGAGAGTACACAGTGGCAGAATACCTGACCACTGTGACTGACGCAAACTTAAGGAAAGCTTTTACTATGTACAGGCTCAGCGAGCTTAGCCTTGCTATTGAGAAAGGCCGCCGTAGGCAGACCTGGCTCTCAAGAGAAGACAGGCTATGTGCACACTTCCCACAAAATGAGGTGGAAACTGAGCTGCACTTCCTAACCTCCTGACAAATGTATGACCATATTAGAGACACCTATTTCCCTCAGAATACACAGATCCACAAAGAATTTGAAAACAAATCCAATTTTGATAAACTCTCATATCTACTGGGTGAAATACCACAGTGTGCCATCACAGCAGCAATATTTGTGACCTGTTGCCACAAGAAAAGGGCAACCAGTGAAGAACAAACACCATTGTAAATACAACCCATATTTATGTTTATTTATTTTCCCTTTTGTACTTTAACTATTTGCACATCATTAAAACACTATATATAGACATTATATGACATTTGAAATGTCTTTATTCTTTTGGAACTTCTGTGAGTGTAATGTTTACTGTTCATTTTTATTGTTTCTTTCACTTTTGTTTATTATCTATTTCACTTGCTTTGGTAATGTTAACGTATGTTTCCCATGCCAATAAAGCCCCTTAAATTGAATTGAATTGAAAGAGAGAGAGAGAGAGAAAATTCAATCTTTAGTGTTGCATAGGGAGTGTGTGTGAGTTGTTCTATACATGAAAGGGCATACAGAGAGTGGTCAAATGGCTTTGTGAGTATGTGTGGAGGGAGGAAGGGAAACACTGTCAGCAGTGTGTTTGCTTGAGGGGGAGGAGAATGGGGTGGCAGGGTGTGTGAATCACATGATCTTTCTGTCTCGGTCTTTCTCCGTCCACCGTCTCTTCGTCTCTCCTCTCCCCGTCTCTCATCCTCTCTCCATCTCCCCCCTCTCTCTCTCTGTCTGTCTCCCCTCTTCTCTCTCTCTGTCTCCCCTCTGAATCACATTATCCAGAATAAGAATAATAGGACAAAGCGAAAACATCCAACCAAAGTAAACATTAAATATAAACATTTCATATATCTATATTATGAAATCAAAGAGATATGGCAGAATTAGCGGGTTATGAAACAACATTTAACATATTGTTCTGCACTGTAACATTAAAATATAACATCATTATATTTAGCTCCTTGAGTAGTTAAAGGCACAGGGGTGACAGTCTTCCAACTAGATCATCCAGACACCAGTCCAGTTAAAGGCACAGGGTGACACAGTCTTCCAACTAGATCATCCAGACACCAGTCCATACTGTTTAAGGTTGTTGGTCCACGAAGCAGAAAAGGAGAAGAACAAGGTTTGTGTGTGTGTGTGTGTGTGTGTGTGTGTGTTTCCCTTTACAGGGTGGTAAACTGGCCCAGGGTTTGCTTCAGCTTCTCAGCAATCTGACCAATGAGAAGAAAACTACATTAATGATCATACAACAGGAGACAACAACTATATTAGCCATAGCACGCAACAGGAGACGACAAGTACATTAAACAGCATACAGACACAACTACATTAACCAGCATGCAACAGGAGACAACTACATTAAATCATCCCGCCACAAGAGACGAGAACTACATTAACCAGAGCATGCAACAGGAGATGACAACTACATTAACCATCATGCAACAAGGGGCGACAACTACATTAACCATCATGCAACAGGAGACAATACCTACATTAACCAGACAATGCATCTCCAGTATTACTCTTTAGACTTGTGTGATTTAGAGCATATGGCTGTCTATCCAAACATATGATTCTTTCAAACCATATTGTCTATCCAAACATATGATTCTTTCAAACCATATTGTCTATCCAAACATATGATTCTTTCAAACCATATTGTCTATCCAAACATATGATTCTTTCAAACCATATTGTCAATCCAAACATATGATTCTTTCAAACCATATTGTCTATCCAAACATATGATTCTTTCAAACCATATTGTCTATCCAAACATATGATTCTTTCAAACCATATTGTCTATCCAAACATATGATTCTTTCAAACCATATTGTCTATCCAAACATATGATTCTTTCAAACCATATTGTCAATCCAAACATATGATTCTTTCAAACCATATTGTCTATCCAAACATATGATTCTTTCAAACCATATTGTCTATCCAAACATATGATTCTTTCAAAACATCATGAAACACAATAACCCTCTCTCTCTCACCCCCTTACCGTTTCATAGAACCCTCTCTCCCTAAACCCCTTACCGTTTCATAGAACCCTCTCTCCCTAAACCCCCTTACCGTTTCATAGAACCCTCTCTCCCTAAACCCCCTTACCGTTTCATAGAACCCTCTCTCCCTAAACCCCTTACCGTTTCATAGAACCCTCTCTCCCTAAACCCCCTTACCGTTTCATAGAACCCTCTCTCCCTAAACCCCCTTACCGTTTCATAGAACCCTCTCTCCCTAAACCCCCTTACCGTTTCATAGAACCCTCTCTTCTCTAAACCCCCTTACCGTTTCATAGAACCTGATCTGTTCTTCCAGGTAGAGCTGCATGACTCTGTTGTAGTCATAGATACGGTTGCTATGGAAGTGGTTCATCTCAGCTGTATGGAAACACAGGTGACAGGTAGAGGTTGCGTTACACAGGTAAACAGGTGTGTGTGTGTGTGTGTGTGTGTGTGTGTGTATATATGTGTGTGCGTGTGTTACCTTGTAGTGAGTAGCACATGATGCTGGTGCGTTTGGCCATGGTGACTTTATCCTGTGTGGTGATCTTCCCTGCTGCCACCATCTTATCCCCTTCCCTCACCTTCTCTATAGCCGCCTACACACACACACACACACACACACACACACACACACACACACACACAGTTGATTTAGCTTGACCAGCACTCCTGGAGAGCGGTGTTTGTACTTTTAGGACTATTCCATTGGTTCTACTAAAACAAGCTAAAACAAGTACAGCTCAACAAACTACTTTCTTCAACTTAGTTGTGATCTGACGTGTATCAGGCTACAATACTTAATAATACTTGACAGTAGTAGAGTAGTATCTGTTGTGTACCTTGTGTACTCCTATAGTATCAGGGAAGCAGCCTAGCAGCCCTTTGTATTCATTGTTGGTTTCCATCAGGAAATGAAGGTCTTTTCTCGGCTGAAAGAAATACATCACAACAGTTTTCACTCAGGGTCTGTAATTCAATCTTCAGAGACAATGAGAGAGAGAGATAGAGGCAGAGGGAGAGAGGGGGATGGATAGTAGAGAGAGAGTGGGAGACAGGGAGATAATGTCAGAGAGAGAAAGAGGCGGCGGGATGGAGAGAGAGAATGTATTCAAAGGAAAGAGGGAGAGAGACGAACAGGAAATGCCTCAAGGACAGGAAGAACATAGGTTATCTATGTGTGTGCTACCTGCTCAGCTACGATCTGTGAGATCTCCTCGTATGTTTTCCCTGCGGCTGTGAGAGCATCTGTGAGCGTGGCCTCTCCTACACCCCACCACACACACGACAGAGACCAATTGATTATAGTGACAGTACTATGACAGTAGCCAGCACCACAGAGCGTAAATCCTCACGGGAGTCAGTCAATACCTGTATAGCCACTGGTGTTGAAGACAGACGACAGGTTCTGAAAGGCCTTCCCAATCTTCTGGTACTCCTTACGCAGAGCTGAACACATCAAACACACACCTGGTTTAATGCAGTACGACTTGGAGGGAGTTGTAGTTTTAACAAAGTATTGCTAGGCGGGAGTTGTAGTTTTAACAAAGTATGGCTAGGCAGGAGTTGTAGTTTTAACAAAGTATGGCTAGGCGGGAGTTGTAGTTTTAACAAAGTATGGCTAGGCGGGAGTTGTAGTTTTAACAAAGTATGGCTAGGCGGGAGTTGTAGTTTTAACAAAGTAGGGTTAGGGTTGAGACTGGGTGTGGACATGAAGCTAGAGTTAGGGTTATGGCTAGGGTTAAAGTTGAGACTGGGTGTGGAGATGAAGCTAGAGTTAGGGTTATGGCTAGGGTTAAAGTTGAGACTGGGTGTGGACATGAAGCTAGAGTTAGGGTTATGGCTAGGGTTAAAGTTGAGACTGGGTGTGGACATGAAGCTAGAGTTAGGGTTATGGCTAGGGTTAAAGTTGAGACTGGGTGTGGACATGAAGCTAGAGTTAGGGTTATGGCTAGGGTTAAAGTTGAGACTGGGTGTGGACATGAAGCTAGAGTTAGGGCTATGGCTAGGGTTAAAGTTGAGACTGGGTGTGGAGATGAAGCTAGAGTTAGGGCTATGGCTAGGGTTAAAGTTGAGACTGGGTGTGGACATGAAGCTAGAGTTAGGGTTATGGCTAGGGTTAAAGTTGAGACTGGGTGTGGACATGAAGCTAGAGTTAGGGCTATGGCTAGGGTTAAAGTTGAGACTGGGTGTGGAGATGAAGCTAGAGTTAGGGCTATGGCTAGGGTTAAAGTTGAGACTGGGTGTGGACATGAAGCTAGAGTTAGGGTTATGGCTAGGGTTAAAGTTGAGACTGGGTGTGGAGATGAAGCTAGAGTTAGGAGCTATGGCTAGGGTTAAAGTTGAGACTGGGTGTGGACATGAAGCTAGAGTTAGGGTTATGGCTAGGGTTAAAGTTGAGACTGGGTGTGGACATGAAGCTAGAGTTAGGGTTATGGCTAGGGTTAAAGTTGAGACTGGGTGTGGACATGAAGCTAGAGTTAGGGCTATGGCTAGGGTTAAAGTTGAGACTGGGTGTGGACATGAAGCTAGAGTTATGGCTAGGGTTAAAGTTGAGACTGGGTGTGGACATGAAGCTAGAGTTAGGGTTATGGCTAGGGTTGAGACTGGGTGTGGACATGAAGCTAGAGTTAGGGTTATGGCTAGGGTTAGGGTTGAGACTGGGTGTGGACATGAAGCTAGGGTTAGGCTTATGGCTAGGGTTAGGGTTGAGACTGGGTGTGGACATGAAGCTAGGGTTAGAGTTTTCAGAGAGGAGTGTAGGTAGAGTTTGTAGTTTTTCAGGGCAGGAAGGGAGTCCCTTGTGTGTGTGTGTGAGTGTTTTGCTCCTCACGGCCTGTGCAGCGTTTCCAGTGTATGTTCCCAACATTCAGCAGGTCTCTAACTCCGTCATCCATCTCCTTAGTGAACCTACTGAACAACTCACACTTCTGCTCCCTACACACACACACACACACACACACACACACACACACACACACAGCCAGATAAGAACCAATCTCAAATACGCATCTGAAATCTGTGTGTATCCATCTACCATACGTACACTTCTATTATGTCTAACTCAGGAGCTTCAGGGTCGATGGTGGAGAAGACCATTGGTCCTACACACTCATCCTTCTCTGCTCTCCTCTTCCCTGTCTTCCACTCCTGACCACAGACAGAGAGAGTGAGTGAGGGCCTGCACGAGTGTGAGTGTGTGTGTGTGTGTGTGTGTGTGTGTGTGTGTGTACCTTCTCGTCTCTGTATGTGAGGAAGAGTTGGAAGACATCGCTGTTGGAGACGACGGGATGTCGACACATACGACACATCCAGCCCTGCAGTCTCTCCATCCTCATCTTGATAAACTCCTCCTCAAAACGACCTGGGCAAGATGGAGGAATGGATATAATAATAAAATTGTATCGACGACCACAGACGACCTGGTTGAACTAATTGGTCCTTGATCACGCCCCTACCCACTATCCACCTGTTCTCAAATTAATAACAAACGTGTGTGCCATCTGTAAATACGAATACAAAATGTTAAAATTACAAGCCTAGTTGGTTTAGCCATAGAAAAAAGTCAGCAACTTTTCCGCTAGCCATGATTGGCTGAGATAATGAGTGGGCTGGACATTCAGAGAGATGAGTTCGGATTGGTCTGCCATATAGCACGCTTCTGTCTATTTGTGCTGGTCAGTATGTCTAGGTAATCCTGTCTAACGCAGATTAAAATATATATATATATATATATATATATATATATCTCGTAGTATAACTGCGTAAGTGTTGCTCTCCACTTTCAAGAGGACCGAGTTTTGAAATCAGTGGAACTGGAGTATGATAGCTAAGGAGATGGAGAAAACACCTGTCTCCGGATTACATCTTCAAACTAAAGGGCAACCATGGCATCTGTGACAGGGAGAGGCGTCCATCCATGATGTATAACGAGTAAGATAGTCTAGCTAGCTACATTTTCAGATATTACGTTTCAAAATTGTCAGAAAGTTGTTTTAATTTCATGTTAAAGTGTACTGTTGGCTAGCTAGCTAACGTTACCTGTATGCTCTGTGTAGTAATATTATTCATATCTCAAAGTCTTTTGGTTTGCTAGTTATAGCCGATTGTTAGCTGGCTAACGTTGAACTTGGTTGATTAGCTACCTGCAGATTCATGCAGGGTAGTAAGGGTCATGAGTTGGGATTATGGTTCATTGTTTAGCTAGCTAGCTAGCTAGCTAGCTAGCTACATGTTTTAACAAAATACTTCACAGTGCATGTTTCCATTTCAATAGGGCAAGTAAAATGGTCAGAGTGAGCTGTTTTCTCATGTGTCTGGAAGTAGCTAGCAAGCTAGCCAACGTTAGCCAGTTAGCTTGGGTGCTTGACTGCTGTTGTGAGGTCAGCTAGCTGACGTTAGGTGTATGATCTGTGTAGTAGTAATATTATTTGTATCTCAGAGCCATTTGCTTTGCTAGTTATAGCCTAATGTTAGCTAGTTAACATTGAATCTGGTGTGTTAGCTACCTGCAGATTGATGCAGGGTAGTAATGACATGAGCTGGGATTATGGTTAATTGCTAAACAGTGTGGCGTTTTTTCTTTCTGTTTTCCATGAGTTTGCCTACAACTCCAGAACCTGCTAAACGTACCTGGATGTGCGTATGTTCTTCAGCTTTCGACTATAAAATTGTGCCTTCCTGTTTTATACTTATGCTAAAAATTGTATTATATTATACTGATCCATTTACTTTAGGTTCATATTTCTAATTGTTGTTGTATTGTCCAGAAGGAACCTGCGAGTAAGCAGGTTGGGCGATGTATACCATGCATATCCCGTATCTACGACTAATAAAACTGGAAACCTTTTCTGTTACATTACAGGAGTGTTTAAATGTAAGTGCTATTGGTAAACATGTATTATGCTTCCAAATTTCTAGTCTTAGATATACCCCTTTGATGATATTCACGCTCTCGGTTTGTTACGCAACGTGCTCTTCTGTTCTACTTAATGTTTGTCAGTGTCCTGTTAATTACATGTTACTGTTAAGCCCATTAGCTTCCTGTTAATTACATGTTACCGTTAAACCCATTAGCTTCCTGTTAATTACATGTTACCGTTAAACCCATTACCTTCCTGTTAATTACATGTTACCGTTAAACCCATTAGCTTCCTGTTAATTACATGTTACCGTTAAACCCATTAGCTTCCTGTTAATTACATGTTACTGTTAAACCCACTAGCTTCCTGTTAATTACATGTTACCGTTAAACCCATTAGCTTCCTGTTAATTACATGTTACTGTTAAACCCATTAGCTTCCTGTTAATTACATGTTACTGTTAAGCCCATTAGCTTCCTGTTAATTACATGTTACCGTTAAACCCATTAGCTTCCTGTTAATTACATGTTACCGTTAAACCCATTACCTTCCTGTTAATTACATGTTACCGTTAAACCCATTAGCTTCCTGTTAATTACATGTTACCGTTAAACCCATTAGCTTCCTGTTAATTACATGTTACTGTTAAACCCATTAGCTTCCTGTTAATTACATGTTACTGTTAAACCCATTTCCTTCCTGTTAATTACATGTTATCGTTAAGCCTTTTTACAGTTGAAGTCGGAAGTCTACATACACTTTAGCCAAATATATTTAAACTCAGTTTTTCACAATTCCTGACATTTAATCCAATAAAAAAATCCCTGTTTTAGGTCAATTGGGATCACCACTTTATTTTAAGAATGTGAAATGTCAGAATAATAGTAGAGAGAAAGATTTACTTCAACTTTTATTTCTTTCATCACATTCCCAGTGGGTCAGAAGTTTATATACACTCAATTAGTATTTGGTAGCAATTGTTTAACTTAGCTTCCCACAATAGGTTGGGTGAATTTTGGCCCATTCCTCCTGACAGAGCTGGTGTACTGAGTCAGGTTTGTAGATATACTTGCTCGCACACACTTTTTCAGTTCTGCCCACACATTTTATACAGGATTGAGGTCAGGGCTTTGTGATGGCCACTCAAATACCTTGACTTTGTTGTTCTTATGCCATTTTGCCACAACTTTGGAAGTATGCTTGGGGTCATTGTCCATTTGGAAGACCCATTTGCGACCAAGTTTTAACTTCCTGACTAATGTCTTGAGATGTTGCTTCAATATATCCACATCATTTCCCTTCCTCCTAACGCCATCTATTTTGTGAAGTGCACCAGTCCCTCCTGCAAAGCACCCCCACAACATGATGCTGCCACCCCCTTGCTTCACGTTTGGGATAGTGTTCTTCGGTTTACAAGCCTCCCCCTTTTTCCTCCAAACATAACGATGGTCATTATGGCCAAACAGACCAGAGGACATTTCTCCAAAAAGTATGATCTTTGTCCCTATGTGCAGTTGTAAACCGTAGTCTGGCTTTTTTATGGCGGTTTTGGAGCCGTGGCTTCTTCCTTGCTGAGCGGCCTTTCAGGTCGTCGATATACGACTTGTTTTACTGTGGATATAGATACTTTTGTACCCGTTTCCTCTAGCACATTCACAAGGTCCTTTGTTGTTGTTCTGGAATTTTTCGCACCAAAGTATGTTCATCTCTAGGAGAAAAAATGTAACTCCTTCCTGAGCGGTATGACGGCTGCGTGGTCCCATGGTGTTTATACTTGCATACTATTGTTTGTACAGATGAACGTGGTACCTTCAGGCGTTTGGAAATTGCTTTCAAGGATGAACCAGACTCGTGGAGGTCTACAATTCTTATCCTGAGGTCTTGGCTGATTTCTATTGATTTTACCATGATGTCAATCAAAGAGGCACTGAGTTTGAAGGTATGCCTTGAAATACATCCACATCTACACCTCAAATTGACTCAAATGATGTCAATTAGCCTATCAGAAGCTTCTAAAGCCATGACATCATTTTCTGGAATTTTCCAAGCTGTTTAAAGGCACAGTACACTTAGTGTATGTAAACTTCTGACCCACTGGAATTGTGATACAGTTAATTGTAAGTGAAATAATCTGTCTGTAAACAATTGTTGGAAAAATTACTTGTGTCATGTACAAAGTAGATGTCCTAACCAATTTGCCAAAACTATAGTTTGTTAACAAGAAATTTGTGGAGTGGTTGAAAAACAAGGTTTAATGACTCCAACCTAAGTGTATGTAAACTTTCGACTTCAACTGTACCTCCTGTTAATGACCTGTTACCGTTAAGCCCATTTACCTCCGGTTAATGACCTGTTACCGTTAAGCCCATTTACCTCCGGTTAATGACCTGTTACCGTTAAGCCCATTTACCTCCTGTTAATGACCTGTTACCGTTAAGCCCATTTACCTCCTGTTAATGACCTGTTACCGTTAAGCCCATTTACCTCCTGTTAATGACCTGTTACCGTTAAGCCCATTTACCTCCTGTTAATGACCTGTTACCGTTAAGCCCATTTACCTCCTGTTAATGACCTGTTACCGTTAAGCCCATTTACCTCCTGTTAATGACCTGTTACCGTTAAGCCCATTTACCTCCTGTTAATGACCTGTTACCGTTAAGCCCATTTACCTCCTGTTAATGACCTGTTACCGTTAAGCCCATTTACCTCCTGTTAATGACCTGTTACCGTTAAGCCCATTTACCTCCTGTTAATGACCTGTTACCGTTAAGCCCATTTACCTCCTGTTAATGACCTGTTACCGTTAAGCCCATTTACCTCCTGTTAATGACCTGTTACCGTTAAGCCCATTTACCTCCTGTTAATGACCTGTTACCGTTAAGCCCATTTACCTCCTGTTAATGACCTGTTACCGTTAAGCCCATTTACCTCCTGTTAATGACCTGTTACCGTTAAGCCCATTTCTTTCCACTTTATTCACCCGGCAGCACAACTTGATCCTTCATGCACTTTTTAATGTTGATTTCACCCTGATATGTGTTTTGCCCCCTACTAGATCACTACAACCCTACCTGCCGGCCTTACAAGCCAACAACATCCACCATCCCGTTCTCCCCCTCTGTCTTTGCGGTGTGTGTGTAAAATAAAACAGACAATTGGATTAAATCTCATCTCCTAATTCATCCACATTTTAATAGACGTACCATAGTCACATTCTGAACCAGTAAATTACAAAACCTCCTTATTACTTTTATACTTTTACACTTGTATTCAACGTGACTTAGAGTACTGCGTGTGTATGGGCTGTCAGGGGGGATCAATAACACAGTTATCAATCAATCAATCAAATGTATTTATAGAGCCCTTCTTACATCAGCTGATGTCACAGAGTGCTGTACAGAAACCCAGCCTAAAACCCCCAAACAGCAAGCAATGCAGGTGTAGAAGCACGGTGGCTAGGAAAAAACTCCCTAGAAAGGCCAGAACCTAGGAAGAAACCTAGAGAGGAACCAGGCTGTGAGGGGTGGCCAGTCCTCTTCTGGCTGTTCCGGGTGGAGATTATAACAGAACACGGCCAAGATGTTAAAATGTTCATAGATGACCAACAGGGTCAAATAATAATAATCACAGTGGTTGTCGAGGGTGCAACAGGTCAGCACCTCAGGAGTAAATGTCAGTTGGCTTTTCATAGCCAATCATTCAGAGTATCTCTACCGCTCCTACTGTCTCTAGAGAGTTGAAAACAGCAGGTCTGGGACAGGTAGCACATCCGGTGAACAGAGCTCACTAGATTGCCATTGTGAACAGGTTACAATACAGAACTATTTATGAGCTCACTAGATTGCCATTGTGAACAGGCTCCAATACATAACTATTTATGCTTGAAGGATGCCTTACACACACAGCTCAATACATATTTTCTAAAGCCACGTTTTTTCAGACCACAAGATCTATTCAGGAAAAACTGAGGCGACGGTTGCCATGGAAGCCACTGACCTGTGACCTGTTTGTCAGGCAGCGAGGGGATGGGGACGGCGGAACCAAACTTCTCCAACAGGCGCTCATACAGCCAATCAAAATGCTTATACCTGTGATTGACAGGTCTGTTGGTCGTCTGTAGAAAACACCAAAAGAAGAGTCAGAGAAGTGTGTGTGTGTGTGTTGGCGCTGAGCGTTCAACTTATTCTTTCTTTGCTTATTAAACAACTAAATTGACCGACGTCGGTTCAATTACTTGAATTCAATTTAGTTAGTATTTTTTTGTGAGCTCTACGCGCCGTTTCTCTAGAGAGAAATCAATACAAGAGTGAGAGAAATCAGATCAAGAACAAACTGTGTGCCGCTGGAAGTTGTTGTTTTCAACAGAAAATACTCAACTTAGTTCAGGGCAGAAAACGTGGTAATTAACTACAATGCCTATAATCCATTGCGCCTGCCATACTCTTCCGGCCCCAGAAAGACACGAGAGAGGAATGTACACAACACAACGACAATATTGATATAGACAGTTTGTGAGGTAGCTGTACCCGATTAATAGTTGTAGTTCTTTTTCTCTTCTATTCAGCAGGTTATATTCCGTCTGAAATATTATAGTTTATATTTATTTTAGGGTATCTGAGTATTGATTATAAATGCTGTTTGACTTTTTTCTGCGAACTTTATGGGTACTTTTGGGATATCGTTTGTCTGCATGGATGAAAGCCTTTGGGCAGGTGGATTACTGAACAAAACGCGCCAACCAAACTGAGCTATATGGATATAAAGAGGAACTTTATCTAACAAAAGGACCTTTTATTGTGTAACCTGGACGTTTGGGTATGCCGTCAGAGGAAGATCATCAAAGGTAAGCGATTTATTTTATGCTATTTTTGAGTTTTGTGACACCTCTGCTGGTTATGTTATTATGCTAATTGAGTTTGAGTGGGGGTGCTGTCCTCAGACAATCAAATGTTCTGCTTTCGCCGTAAAGCCTTTTTGAAATCTGACAATGCTGTTAGATTAACAAGTCTAAGCTTTTGAAGGGTGTGCAGCATTTGTATTTTCATGAATGTTTGAAATGAGTATTTTTGTAATTTGAATTTGGCGCTCTGCATTTCACCGGATGTTGTCAAAATCGATCTGTAACAGGTTAATAGGACAATTGAATGTTCTAAATATTTGGCTTTGGAATTTCTATTAAAAAAGCGCTAAAATAATTTTAAGTCCATCATTTAAAAAAATAAAAAAACGTATTTTATTTTTCACCGAACTGAAACGACCTCAAAAAGCACTAATCGCTCAGCACTAGTGTGTGTGTGTGTGTGATACTCACATTGGGCGTGACCTGGTACTCTATGTAACTCTTCAGCCCGTACATCTTAGAGCCTTTTTTAGGATCAGCCACGACACAGTCAAGAGGAGACTGGGGATACAGCCACACTGGCCCCACATCTCCCATCTACACACACACACACAGACACAGACACAGAAACAATTACTACATTGCTATTAGCATCTACAGTAGCAGAGTTTTCCCCCCACGTAAATGTAATTGAAATGTAATTTAAAGTAATGCAATATAATGTCATGTAAATGTAATGCCTTGTAAATGTAATGTAAAGTAATGCATATGAATGTAAAAGTAATGTAAAGTAATGTTAATGTAATAATCTGTAAAGTAATGTAATGTAGAGTAATACAATGTAAATGTGTAGAACAGATGGATGACTCACATAGATGGCCAGTCTGTCTTTGCCTTTGGGCGGTAGTTTAGCCAGCAGGTACACCTCTGGGTTGGGGGTCTTAGAGAACGCAAACCTAGTGGAAGAATACGGACCTACAGTACCAGTCAAAAGTTTGGACACACCTACTCATTCAAGGGTTTTTCTTTATTTGTACTATTTTCTACATTGTAGAATAATAGTGAAGACATCAAAACTATGAAATAACACATACGGAATCATGTAGTATCCATAAAAAGTGTTAAACAAATCTAAATATTTTATATTTGATATTCTTCAAAGTAGCCACCCTTTGCCTTGAAGACAGCTTTGCACACTCTTTTTTGAAAAGTTACCAGAATTTTGAGACCCTAGTGAAATGCAACATTTAAAAATAAATACGTGTGAGTGTTTGTGTGTCTTACTTGTTGAGGGATATCTTCGTGTGTGTGTGTGTGTGTGTGTGTGTCTTACTTGTTGAGGGATATCTTCGTGTGTGTGTGTGTGTGTGTGTGTGTGTGTCTTACTTGTTGAGGGATATCTTCATGTGTGTGTGTGTGTTGCGTCCTGTTGCCTCTCCTTCCTCCCCTGTAGTGTCTCCATAACCCCCTGTTGATCTGGCATCATCCCACTCTTCATCCCACTCACCATCATCGTCATCATCACCTTCACACACACAAAAAAGGACATTATAAAAAAAATACAAATAGATGCAACATAACAAATACAACAACATTCCCAAACATCTTGTGTCTCTGTGTGTCACCTGCATTCTGTTTAGTCTGTGTGTGTGTGTGTGTGTGTGTGTCACCTGCATTCTGTTGAGTCTGTGTGTGTGTGTGTCACCTGCATTCTGTTGAGTCTGTGTGTGTGTGTGTCACCTGCATTCTGTTTAGTCTGTGTGTGTGTGTGTCACCTGCATTCTGTTTAGTCTGTGTGTGTGTGTGTGTGTGTGTGTGTCACCTGCATTCTGTTGAGTCTGTGTGTCTCTGTGTGTCACCTGCATTCTGTTGAGTCTGTGTGTCTCTGTGTGTCACCTGCATTCTGTTGAGTCTGTGTGTGTGTGTGTCACCTGCATTCTGTTGAGTCTGTGTGTGTCACCTGCATTCTGTTGAGTCTGTGTGTCTCTGTGTGTCACCTGCATTCTGTTGAGTCTGTGTGTCTCTGTGTGTCACCTGCATTCTGTTGAGTCTGTGTGTGTGTGTGTCACCTGCATTCTGTTGAGTCTCTGTGTGTGTGTGTGTGTCACCTGCATTCTGTTGAGTCTGTGTGTTTCCCTGGGTGTCCCATCCCCCGGCTGTGTTGTTGGTGTAAGCTCCTCCCCCAGACCAAGGGTTGTCACCGTTAGCAACCTGCAAACAACAACAGCAGCAGTGAACTCTGGGATATGTTTCACAGAGCTGCTTAAAAAAATGACTGCTTCAGCCTGCTCTGTTTTAAAGGCTAAGTGGCTTCATGTTTTGAAGTGCCGTGGCTCTGACCCAGGCTGTTTTAATGGCTCAAGCGTGGACAGAGCAGGTACCTGGATGTTTGTGTGTGTTTTAATGGCTCAAACGTGGACAGACCTGGCCTTGGGCCTACAAAGAGAAGCTCCAACGCCATGGTAACGACCATTTCCACTTCCTGCCTGACTATAAACATCTCTCTCTCAATTTAAGGGGCTTTATTGGCATGGGAAACATTGCCAAAGCAAGTGAAATTTCACAAAAGTGAAATAAACAATAACAAATTAACAGTAAACATTACACTCACAAAAGTTCCAAAAGAATAAAGACATTTCAAACGTCATATTATGTATATTTAGTTTTGTAACAATGTGCAAATAGTTAAAGTACAAAAGGGAAAATAAATAAAACATAAATATGGATTGTATTTACAATGGTGTTGTTCTTAACTGGTTGCTCTTTTCTTGTGACAACAGGTCACAAATCGTGCTGCTGTGATGGCACACTGTGGTATTTCACCCAGTAGATATGGGAGTTTATTGAAATCGTATCTGTTTTCTAATTCTTTGTGGGTCTGTGTAATCTGAGGGAAATATGTGTCTCTAATATGGTCTTACATTTGACAGGAACTGCAGCTCAGTTTCCACATCATTTTGTGGGCAGTGTGCACATTGAGAGCCTAAGGCAGCCTTTCACAATAGCAAGGCTATGGTCACTGAGTCTGTACATAGTCAAAGCTTTCCTTAATTTAGAGACAGTCTCTCTCTCAAGCCCTATAACTTATAGTAATGAAGTAGTGTGTACCGGAGTGTTTGTGCTGTTGCTGGACTCTGGGCTGTAGGCATCCAGATAGGTAGCTGTCTCTGGTGTTCTGGACGACACCACACCAACCTGAGAGATGGATGGTGTAAAAATCATCCACATTATCTTTACCTCCTAGGACAAAGACAGTAGTCATTGCTATCTTTTCCATGTCTGCAGGATGAAAGCAATACTGTTTGTACTACAGGGATCACAGTAAACATACTTTGCAAAGAGACAACGTTACTTTAGCGTCATACTGTTAGCGACATTTAGTCAAGTTTATCTGCCTTAATCGACATCCACGTCATCGGCGCCCGGGAAACAGTGGTTTAACTGCCTTGCTCAGGGGCAGAACGACACATTTTTAACTTGGCAGCTCGGGGATTCGATCCAGCAATCTTTCGGTTACTGGCCCAATGCTCCTACTCGCCAGGCTACCTGGTCACTTACATACTGTTTTAGCCACTTCATATGTACAGTGAGGGAAAAAAAGTATTTGATCCCCTGCTGATTTTGTACGTTTGCCCACTGACAAAGAAATGATCCATCTATAATTTTAATGGTAGGTTTATTTGAACAGTGAGAGACAGAATAACAACAAAAATCCAGAAAAACGCATGTGAAAAATGTTATCAATTGATTTGCATTTTAATGAGGGAAATAAGTATTTGAAAACTCTGCAAAACATGACTTAGTACTTGGTGGCAAAACCCTTGTTGGCAATCACAGAGGTCAGACGTTTCTTGTAGTTGGCCACCAGGTTTGCACACATCTCAGGAGGGATTTTGTCCCACTCCTCTTTGCAGATCTTCTCCAAGTCATTAAGGTTTCGAGGCTGACGTTTGGCAACTCGAACCTTCAGCTCCCCTCCACAGATTTCCTATGGGATTAAGGTCTGGAGACTGGCTAGGCCACCTTAATGTGCTTCTTCTTGAGCCACTCCTTTGTTGCCTTGGCCGTGTGTTTTAGGTCATTGTCATGCTGGAATACCCATCCACGACCCCATTTCAATGCCCTGGCTGAGGGAAGGAGGTTCTCCACCCAAGATTTGACGGTACATGGCCCTGTCCATCGTCCCTTTGATGCGTGAAGTTGTCCTGTCCTCTTAGCAGAAAAACACCCCCAAAGCATAATGTTTCCACCTCCATGTTTGACGGTGGGGATGGTTTCCTTGGGGTCATAGGCAGCATTCCTCCTCCTCCAAACACAGCGAGTTGAGTTGATGCCAAAGAGCTCCATTTTGGTCTCATCTGACCACAACACTTTCACCCAGTTGTCCTCTGAATCATTCAGGTGTTCATTGGCAAACTTTAGACAGGCATGTATATGTGCTTTCTTGAGCAGGGGGACCTTGCGGGCGCTGCAGGATTTCAGTCCTTCACGGCGTAGTGTGTTACCAATTGTTTTCTTGGTGTCTATGGTCCCAGCTGCCTTGAGATCATTAACAAGATCCTCCCGTGTAGATCTGGGCTGATTCCTCACCGTTCTCATGATCATTGCAACTCCACGAGGTGAGATCTTGCATGGAGCCTCAGGCTGAGGGAGATTGACAGTTCTTTTGTGTTTCTTCCATTTGCGAATAATCGCACCAACTGTTGTCACCTTCTCACCAAGCTGCTTGGCGATGGTCTTGTAGCCCATTCCAGCCTCGTGTAGGTCTACAATCTTGTCCCTGGCATCCTTGGAGAGTTCTTTGGCCTTGGCCATGGTGGAGAGTTTGGAATCTGATTGATTGATTGCTTCTGTGGACAGGTGTCTTTAATACAGGTAATAAACTGAGATTAGGAGCACTCCCTTTTGAGTGTGCTCCTAATCTCAGCTCATTACCTGTATAAAAAGACACCTGGGAGCCAGAAATCTTTCTGATTGAGAGGGGGTCAAATACTTATTTCCCTCATTAAAATGCAAATCAATTTATAACATTTTTACATACATTTTTCTGGATTTTTTGGTTGTTATTCTGTCTCTCACTGTTCAAATAAACCTACCATTAAAATTATAGACTGATCATTTCTTTGTCAGTGGGAAAATGTGTATTGTTAGGTATTAATGTAATGTTGGAGCTAGGAACATAATCATTTAGCTAGGTATTAATGTACTGTTGGAGCTAGGAACATAATCATTTAGCTAGGTATTAATGTACTGTTGGAGCTAGGAACATCATCATTTAGCTAGGTATTACTATACTGTTGGAGCTAGGAACATCATTTAGCTAGGTATTACTGCACTGTTGGAGCTAGGAACATCATCATTTAGCTAGGTATTACTGTACTGTTGGAGCTAGGAACATCATCATTTAGCTAGGTATTACTGTACTGTTGGAGCTAGGAACATCATCATTTAGCTAGGTATTACTGCACTGTTGGAGCTAGGAACATCATTTAGCTAGGTATTACTGTACTGTTGGAGCTAGGAACATCATCATTTAGCTAGGTATTACTGTACTGTTGGAGCTAGGAACATCATTTAGCTAGGTATTACTGCACTGTTGGAGCTAGGAACATCATCATTTAGCTAGGTATTACTGTACTGTTGGAGCTAGGAACATCATCATTTAGCTAGGTATTACTGCACTGTTGGAGCTAGGAACATCATCATTTAGCTAGGTATTACTGTACTGTTGGAGCTAGGAACATCATCATTTAGCTAGGTATTACTGTACTGTTGGAGCTAGGAACATCATCATTTAGCTAGGTATTACTGTACTGTTGGAGCTAGGAACATCATCATTTAGCTAGGTATTACTGTACTGTTGGAGCTAGGAACATCAGCATTTTGCAATACCTGTGATAGAATCTGCTAAACATGTACATGCGACTAACAACATTTAATTTTTTATTTAGATTGTTCTAAAACCATTATTTGGTCAACAGTAACTATGCATTATGTTAATTCCTGCCCTGAAAGTATCTGCCTTTCCCTGTTTCACTGACGGTTGCTATGTTAGCGAGCCACTCTCACCCCCCCTCTCCCCACTGTGCGCACGGAGGAGGGAGTGATGCATTCTGAGAAGCACAAGCATATGACCGTTGCTAAATATGCAAAATACTGTTTTGAAAGCAACTACTGTTGTCCTAGATACAGAGAGAAGAGTCACAGCATTCTATGACTATATCGTTTATTGTTCACCTCTTCATATTGAGTTCATGGCACCACTTTACAACCAGATTAGGCTGTAGTATGGTTGTAAATGATGACCAAATAGGCCTACCAGTAAACATGTATCCATTAGCTGGAGCAAAGCTATACATGCCCTGGCACCACAGACAGCCGACGTGTACAGTTGAAGTCGGAAGTTTACATACACATTAGCCAAATAAATACATTTAAACTCAGTTTTTCACAATTCCTGACATTTAATCATAGTAAAAAATTCCCTGTCTTAGGTCAGTTAGGATCACCACTTTATTTTAAGAATGTGAAATGTTAGAATAATAGCAGAGAGAATGATTCATTTCAGCTTTTATTTCTTTCATCACATTCCCAGTGGGTCAGAAGTTTACATACACTCAGTTAGTATTTGGTAGCATTGCTTTTAAAATTGTTTAACTTGGGTCAAACGTTTCGGGTAGCCTTCCATAAGCTTCCCACAATAAGTTGGGTGAATTTTGGCCCATTCTTCCTGACAGGGAAACTTAAATCAGTTTTACAAAATTTTCACCAGTATGTTAAAATGTTCAACCAGAGGGGGGAAAAAAACTCTAGACCACCTTTACTCCACACAGAGTAAAGGTGTACAAAGCTCTCCCTCGCCCCCCATTTGGCAAATCTGACCATAATTATATCTTCCTAATTCCTGTTTACAAGCAAAAATTTAAGCAAGAAGCACCAGTGACTCAGTCAATAAAAAAAGTGGTCAGATCAAGCAGATGCTAAGCTACAGGACTGTTTTGTCTAGCACAGACTGGAATATGTTCCGGGATTCTTCTGATAGCATTGAGGAGTACACCACATGAGTCACTGGCTTCGTTAATAAGTGCATCGATGACGTCGTTCCCACAGTGACTGTACATACATACCCAACCAGAAGCCATGGATTACAGGCAACACCCGCACTGAGCTAAAGGGTAGAGCTGCCGCTATCAAGGAGCAGGACTCTAACCCGGAAGCTTATAAGAAATCCCGCTACGCCCTCCGACGAACCATCAAACAGGCAAAGCGTCAATACAGGACTAAGATTGAATCGTACTACACCGGCTCCGACGCTCATCGGATGTGGCAGGGCTTTCAAGCTATTACAGACTACAAAGGGAAGCACAGTCGAGGGCTGCCCAATGACACGAGCCTACCAGACAAGCTAAATTACTTCTATGCTCGTTTCGAGGCAAATAACACTGAAACATGCATACGATTTGAAATTTGATTTGAGAGCATCAGCTGTTCCGGACGACTGTGTGATCACGCTCTCTGCAGCCGATGTGAGTAAGACCTTTAAACAGGTCAACATTCACAAGGCCGCAGGGCCAGACAGATTACCAGGACATGTACTCGGAGCATGCACTGACCAACTGGCAAGTGTCTTCCCTGACATTTTCAACCTCTCCCTGACTGAGTCTGTAATAACAACATGTTTCAAGCAGACCACCATTGTCCCTGTGCCCAAGAACACTAAGGTAACCTGCCTAAATGACTACCGACCCGTAGCACTCACGTCTGCAGCCATGAAGTACTTTGAAAAGGCTGATCATGGCTCACATCAACACCATTATCCCAGAAACACTAGACCAACTCCAATTTGCATACCGCCCCAACAGATGATGCAATCTCAATCACACTCCACACTGCCCTTTCCCACCTGGACAAAAGGAGCACCTATGTGAGAATGCTATTCATTGACTACAGCTCAGAGTTCAACACCATAGTGCCCTCAAAGCTCATCACTAAGCTAAGGACCCTGGGACTAAACACCTCCCTCTGCAACTGGATCCTGGACGTCCTGACGGGCCTCCCCAGGTGGTAAGGGTAGGTAACAACACATCCACCACGCTGATCCTCAACACTGGGTCACCTCAGGGGAGCGTGCTCAGTCCCCTCCTGTACTCCCTGTTCACTCATGACTGCACGGCCAGGCACGACTCCAACACCATCATTAAGTTTGCAGACGACACAACAGTGGTAGGTCTGATCACAGACAACGATGAGACCGCCTATAGGGAGGAGGTCAGAGACCTGACCGTGTGGTGCAAGGACAACAACCTCTCCCTCAACGTGATCAAGACAAAGGAGATTATTTTGGACTACAGGAAAAGGAGGACTGAGCACGCCCCCATTCTCATCGACGGGGCTGCAGTGGAGCAGGTTGAGAGCTTCAAGTTCCTTGGTGTCCACATCACCAACAAACTAACATGGTCCAAACACACTAAGACAGTTGTGAAGAGGGCACGACAAAACGTATTCCCCCTCAGGAGACTGAAAAGATTTGGCATGGGTCCTCAGATCCTCAAAAGGTTCTACAGCTGCACCATCGAGAGCGTCCTGACTGGTTGCATCACTGCCTGGTATGGCAACTGCTCCGCCTCCGACAGCAAGGCACTACAGAAGGTAGTGCCTACGGCCCAGTACATCACTGGGGCCAAGCTGCCTGCCATCCAGGATAGTAATTCACACTGTTATGGTGTCGAATCCGTAATGAACACAGACACACACTCACCTGTAAGTAGTCTTCCGGCACCAGACCGCTTTCTCCTCTGGAGTTCTGAGCCTCTATCCATCCTCCACCAACATTCTACAAAGAGAGAGGAGGGGCAGAGAGAGGGAGAGGAAGAGAGAGAAGGGTGAGAGAGAGGAAGAGAGATAAGAGGAAGAGAGAAGGGGGAGGGAGAGGAAAGGGGAGAGAGAGGGAAAGGAAGGGGGAGAGAGAGAGGAAGAGAGAAGGGGGAGAGAGAGGGAGAGGAAGAGAGAAGGGGGAGAGAGAGGGAGAGGAAGAGAAAAGGGGGAGAGAGAGGGAGAGGAAGAGAAAAGGGGGAGGGAGAGGAAGAGGAAGAGAGAAGGGGGAGTGAGAGGGAGAGCAAGAGAGAAGGGGGAGGGAGAGGAAGAGAGATAAGAGGAAGAGAGAAGGGGGAGAGAGAGGGAGAGAGAGAGATGGAGAGGAAGAGAGATAAGAGGAAGAGAGAAGAGGGAGTGAGAGGAAGAGAGAAGAGGGAGAGAGAGGAAGAGAGCAAGAGGTATGAGAGTTATTCATCAGAGCCTGGACAGAAAAGTGTGAAATGTAACGCTGTAGTACTTCAGGTGACTATGGCCAGCCAGTCAGATCCTGTGTGTACCTGGTTGAGGACGGTGACAGTCTCTCCTTCTCTGACTGTCAACTCATTATTTCCTGGTTCAGCACTGAAGTCATATATAACCTGGGCCTGAAACAGAGCACACACAGTGATGACCTCAGGACCACTCAATGGTACTGTAGGACGTAGTCATAGCACACAGTGATGACCTCAGGACCACTCTGAATGGTACTGTGTACGCACACAAACAAACACACACACACACACACACACACACACACACACACACACACACACACACACAGCCTCCCTCTCTAAAACAGTTGCCTACAACCTACAAAAAGCAGTTCACGGTAGAGACTGAAATATAAACATGTAAATACATACATACATACATACATACATACATACATACATACGTGTTGTTTAGTCTGTCTAACCACATGGCATCAATCCATAACTTGAATGACATTGGTTCCGTGTATAAACATGTTCTCTTTCAGTTATAAAAGTTATTACTCTGCAATCTACACTACACTTCAATGAAACCCCCAATAGCGCATATTCTTTATGACCCCCAAAAAAAGCTCAATTAACGTTGTCTACCATTCGTTAAAGCGCACCATGCCATGCTGAAGAAACTCTCCTACCTGCATTGCCATCTTCGCAGAAATTTATAGTCGTTTTCCACGCAAAAACGTCACCGTGAAAACACCCCGCATGAAAACAATCCCAATGTAAACAAAGCAGACTAGGCTAGGCTACTGCAGCTCAAAACGATCCAGTCCGGCGTATCTTCTGACAACTATGTTGTTACAACGTACTATTCTGCAGACACCATTTCTCAATCTTCCAATGGCCTAATTCTCCCACAGCAGAATAGTGTGTTAGTTATTTTGTATCCCCGCGGTAAAGAGCGGACCCCTTCCTCCGAGCAGAACATCAGAACCAGTCGCAGGGGTGTGGATACGTGCCGCGTTCAAGTGCGCGTCGGACCTACGAAACTCGGCCGCGTCCGACTTGCTAACCCGTTGTACATATACACGTGCCGCGTTCAACCTATTAACAAGTCGGGACACTTTCCTACTTTTCTGGTTTCGACTGGCACATGAACGTGGCAACAGTCGGGCAGGACACTTGTGTTTATTTTCCTTTAGCTGATGTGTCCTTGGTTTGACTGAGTAAATACACTGAGTAAAGACAACCATTCACAGATCAGGAACGTTCAACTTCTTAGTAAGAGATGGAAACTATGTCAACAAGCAAAAGGGGAAATATTAGCCTAAGTTAATTGATGCGATTGTAAACGGCAAATTCTTTGTGACACTGTTTAGAGAGAGAATTCATATTGACTGAGTGATGGTCAATATTATAAGGCCATAGGCAATAATACTTGGTTCTGGTGAGACCCTTGAAATGCAATAAACTAATGATATGAACTAAAGACCATGTGTGGATATTCTGTCTGAGCCAACAGGTAGGCTAGGCTAACAATCAGGTAGACTAAGCTAACAGGTAGGCTAACAAGCAGGTAGCCTTGGTAAACATGCAGGTAGGTTAGGCCAACAGGTAGGTTAGGCCAACAGGTAGGCTTACAGGCAGACAGGCTAGGCCAACAGGTAGGCTAGGCCTAGTAGATCTATTAGGCCTACTTGTTATAAGCATGTATGAATCTTCATGCCTTATTAATAGGCTGTGTTATGGTGATTTTTTTTCTATGCAACAATCTGTCAAATGCTGTTTTATTGAAGAACAGCAAATTAAAGGGTGTTTCCGAGATGGCTGTTCTAATCAATCCTGGTCTGTATTTGATACTGTAACTGGTGTCATATGCGGGGCTACAATGTCACAGTGCTGGGAAGGGCGCCGCCTCCGAACAAAGGGACTCTGTTGTCAACAGCTGAACCTGTCGGTCTGTGCAGGATTGAATGGGCGAAGTGCGCCCTCAAGTGGTGGAGAATTATATATATATTCTCTCTTTTTTCTCTCTCTCTCCTCTCCTCTTCCCTCCTCATCTCCTCTGCTCTACTTTTCCCTCCTTTCCTCTAGAAAAACAAACTGAAATAAATGGCAGAAACAGGAGATTAATTTTAACGTGTCCGGTTTGTAGCCAAACTGTGTGTTTGTACTCCAGGTTGTGATATGATGGGTTCTGTTGTCTGCACAAAATCATTTAAATTAAAATTACTTAAAAATATATTAATAAATACATTTTTGGTACCATTCCCCAGATCTGTGCCTTGACACAATCCTGTCTCGGAGCACTACGGCCAATTCTTTCAACCTCATGGCTTGGTTTTTGCTCTGACATGAACTGTCAACTGTGGGACCTTATATAGACCTGTTTTTCGCTTTGTCAGTATGGGGTATTGTGTTGTCAATATGGGGTATTGTGTTGTCATTATGGGGTATTGTGATGCCATTATGGGGTATTGTGATGTCATTATGGGGTATTGTGATGTCAATATGGGGTATTGTGTTGTCAATATGGGGTATTGTGATGTCGTTATGGGGTATTGTGATGTCATTATGGGGTATTGTGATGTCATTATGGGGTATTGGGATGTCATTATGGGGTATTGTGATGTCATTATGGGGTATTGTGCGTAGATTGCTGAGGAACAAAATCTATTTGATTCATTTTAGAATAAGGCTGTAACGTAACAAAATGTGGAAAAAGTGAAGGGGTCTGAATACTTTCCGGAGGCTCTGTACATTCATATTGTAAAAGTTCCATTATAACAAGTAGAATGTTATAAGGGTAAAGTCGATAATTACTGTACTAAGGTGTGGGGTTTTCAGAAAAGGGGGAGAGGGTCATTCCAACTTTTTTTTTGCCTTTGGGAGGGTCGTGTGGCTATGGCATGTAGCTACGAACCTTCATGTCCTGGCTGCTATAACATGTATTTCTACTCAGCAGTCTTTCAACAGGTAAACGTTTTTTTTTGTAAACACATGGGCCTATGCTTCTTAAAAGTTTCTAAATGCATTATCCACATAATCATATTTTAAATACCTGGTGTTGTACTCGATGCTTACTGGGTCAGTATTTAATAATACAGTAACTGCTAACTGTGCTATGAGAGTGCTGAGCCTCCAAACAAAGCCGGTCACAAAGCCACAGGGCCACGTTCAGTAACAGATGGACTAGAGCCATGTGGTTCCTTATTATTTTACATGTCAATGTTCAGTAACAGATGGACTAGAGCCACATGTGGTTCCTTATTATTTTACATGTCAACGTTCAGTAACAGATGGACTAGAGCCACATGTGGTTCCTTATTATTTTACATGTCAATGTTCAGTAACAGATGGACTAGAGCCACATGTGGTTCCTTATTATTTTACATGTCCAAGAGGCATGTTTGAATCTACTATCTGAACGTTACAAAATGTTACTGCCTTCAAAGCACTATTATTCACTATCATTATTTAAATTCTATTCTGTTTTTTTTGTGGCACTAACTCTGTTCCCAGATCACCTCCTACTCTAGCTTTGAAGCACCAGAGTTCCCCATACCCTGGGCCAGAGTTCCCCATACCCGATGGGCCATGGGCCAGAGTTCCCCATACCTGACGGGCCATGGGACAGAGTTCCTCATACCTGACGGGCCATGGGCCAGAGTTCCTCATACCTGACGGGCCATGGGACAGAGTTCCTCATACCTGACGGGCCATGGGCCAGAGTTCCTCATACCTGACGGGCCATGGGCCAGAGTTCCCCATACCTGACGGGCCATGGGCCAGAGTTCCCCATACCTGACGGGCCATGGGCCAGAGTTCCCCATACCTGACGGGCCATGGGACAGAGTTCCTCATACCTGACGGGCCATGGGACAGAGTTCCCCATACCCTGTGTGCCCTGGGCCTTCAGATAGCTGCTTCCCCACTGTTCCTTTTTTTGTCAACAGAACCAAACATGGGCACAGCTGGTATATCAAGAACTAAAGGTGACTGAAAGAATACATAAATATCTACCTGGTACACTGCAGACCTTTTATTTAACCTTTATATAAATCTTCTTCAGGATCGGTGGGTCCCCTGTGGGACGATGAGCTAACGTAGGCTAATGCGATTAGCATGAGGTTGTAAGTAACAAGAACATTTCCCAGGACATAGACATATCTGATATTGGCAGAAAGCTTAAATTCTTGTTAATCTAACTGCACTGTCCAATTTACAGTATCTGTTACAGTGAAATAATACCATCCTATTGTTTGAGGAGAGTGCACGCATGTAAAGTTATTAATAAACCAATTAGGCACATTTGGGCAGTCTTGATTCAAACATTTTAACAGAAATGCAATGGTTCATTGGATCAGTCTAAAACTTTGCACATACACTGCTGCCATCTAGTGGCCAAAATCTAAATTGCACCTGGGCTGGAATAATACATTATGGCCTTTCTCTTGCATTTCAAAGATGATGGTACAAAAAAATACAAAAGAACAGTTGTTTTTTACTTTGTATTATCTTTTACCAGATCTAATGTGTTATATTCTCCTACATTCCTTTCACATTTCCACAAACTTCAAAGTGTTTCCTTTCAAATGATAACAAGAAAATGCATATCCTTGCTTCAGGGCCTGAGTTACAGGCAGTTCGATTTGGGTATGTGATTTTAGGCAAAAAAAAAGGGTCCGATCCTGAAGAGGATTTTAACTAGGAAAGTCAGTTAAGAACAAATTCTTATTTACAATGATGGTCAACCCTACCAAACAGTAACCCGGATGACACTGGGCCAAATGTGATCCGCCCTATGTATTTTACGCCTGTCTTCTGATTTATAAAATCAATACATCAATAAAATATGTAATGTAAACAGCTACATATTTATTTAAAAAAAGTAATTCTACTGTCAGATTTCGGGGACTGACAGCTTAAGAGGTTTAAGTTCACACAGGACACCAGATAAGACAGGAGAATTTCACTAGATAGGACAGACTGACCCTAGCCCCCCGGCACATAGACTGTTTCCTGGTACTCCCTGTATATAGCCATGTTATTACCTGGTACTCCCTGTATATATCCATGTTACTACCTGGTACTCCCTGTATATATCCATGTTATTACCTGGTACTCCCTGTATATATCCATGTTACTACCTGGTACTCCCTGTATATATCCATGTTATTACCTGGTACTCCCTGTATATAGCCATGTTACTACCTGGGACTCCCTGTATATAGCCATGTTATTACCAGGTACTCCCTGTATATATCCATGTTATTACCTGGTACTCCCTGTATATAGCCATGTTACTACCTGGTACTCCCTGTATATAGCCATGTTATTACCTGGTACTCCCTGTATATAGCCATGTTATTACCTGGTACTCCCTGTATATATCCATGTTACTACCTGGTACTCCCTGTATATATCCATGTTATTACCAGGTACTCCCTGTATATATCCATGTTATTACCTGGTACTCCCTGTATATAGCCATGTTACTACCTGGTACTCCCTGTATATAGCCATGTTATTACCAGGTACTCCCTGTATATATCCATGTTATTACCTGGTACTCCCTGTATATAGCCATGTTACTACCTGGTACTCCCTGTATATAGCCATGTTATTACCTGGTACTCCCTGTATATAGCCATGTTATTACCTGGTACTCCCTGTATATAGCCATGTTACTACCTGGTACTCCCTGTATATAGCCATGTTATTACCTGGTACTCCCTGTATATATCCATGTTATTACCTGGGACTCCCTGTATATAGCCATGTTATTACCTGGTACTCCCTGTATATATCCATGTTATTACCTGGTACTCCCTGTATATAGCCATGTTATTACCTGGTACTCCCTGTATATATCCATGTTATTACCTGGTACTCCCTGTATATATCCATGTTATTAACTGGTACTCCCTGTATATAGCCATGTTACTACCTGGTACTCCCTGTATATAGCCATGTTATTACCAGGTACTCCCTGTATATATCCATGTTATTACCTGGTACTCCCTGTATATAGCCATGTTACTACCTGGTACTCCCTGTATATAGCCATGTTATTACCTGGGACTCCCTGTATATAGCCATGTTATTACCTGGTACTCCCTGTATATATCCATGTTATTACCTGGTACTCCCTGTATATAGCCATGTTATTACCTGGGACTCCATGTATATAGCCATGTTATTACCTGGTACTCCCTGTATATAGCCATGTTATTACCTGGCACTCCCTGTATATAGCCATGTTATTACCTGGTACTCCCTGTATATAGCCATGTTATTACCAGGTACTCCCTGTATATAACCATGTTATTACCTGGTACTCCCTGTATATATCCATGTTATTACCTGGGACTCCCTGTATATAGCCATGTTATTACCTGGTACTCCCTGTATATATCCATGTTATTACCTGGTACTCCCTGTATATAGCCATGTTATTACCTGGGACTCCCTGTATATAGCCATGTTATTACCTGGTACTCCCTGTATATATCCATGTTATTACCTGGGACTCCCTGTATATATCCATGTTATTACCTGGTACTCCCTGTATATAGCCATGTTATTACCTGGTACTCCCTGTATATAGCCATGTTACTACCTGGTACTCCCTGTATATAACCATGTTATTACCTGGTACTCCCTGTATATAGCCATGTTATTACCTGGTACTCCCTGTATATAGCCATGTTACTACCTGGTACTCCCTGTATATAGCCATGTTATTACCTGGTACTCCCTGTATATAGCCATGTTATTACCAGGTACTCCCTGTATATAGCCATGTTATTACCTGGTACTCCCTGTATATAGCCATGTTATTACCTGGTACTCCCTGTATATAGCCATGTTATTACCTGGTACTCCCTGTATATAGCCATGTTATTACCTGGTACTCCCCTGTATATAGCCATGTTATTACCAGGTACTCCCTGTATATAGCCATGTTACTACCTGGTACTCCTGTATATAGCCATGTTATTACCTGGTACTCCTGTATATAGCCATGTTATTACCTGGTACTCCCTGTATATAGCCATGTTATTACCTGGTACTCCCTGTATATATCCATGTTATTACCTGGTACTCCCCGTATATAGCCATGTTATTACCAGGTACTCCCTGTATATAGCCATGTTACTACCTGGTACTCCCTGTATATAGCCATGTTATTACCTGGTACTCCCTGTATATATCCATGTTATTACCTGGTACTCCCTGTATATAGCCATGTTATTACCAGGTACTCCTGTATATAGCCATGTTATTACCAGGTACTCCTGTATATAGCCATGTTATTACCAGGTACTCCCTGTATATAGCCATGTTATTACCTGGTACTCCCTGTATATAGCCATGTTACTACCTGGTACTCCCTGTATATAACCATGTTATTACCTGGTACTCCCTGTATATAGCCATGTTATTACCTGGTACTCCCTGTATATAGCCATGTTACTACCTGGTACTCCCTGTATATAGCCATGTTATTACCTGGTACTCCATGTATATAGCCATGTTATTACCAGGCACTCCCTGTATATAGCCATGTTATTACCTGGTACTCCCTGTATATAGCCATGTTATTACCTGGTACTCCCTGTATATATCCATGTTATTACCTGGTACTCCCTGTATATAGCCATGTTATTACCAGGTACTCCCTGTATATAGCCATGTTATTACCAGGTACTCCCCATGTATAGCCATGTTATTACCAGGTACTCCCTGTATATAGCCATGTTATTACCAGGTACTCCCCATGTATAGCCATGTTACTACCTGGTACTCCCTGTATATAGCCATGTTATTACCTGGTACTCCCTGTATATAGCCATGTTACTACCTGGTACTCCCTGTATATAGCCATGTTATTACCTGGTACTCCCTGTATATAGCCATGTTATTACCAGGTACTCCCTGTATATAGCCATGTTATTACCTGGTACTCCCTGTATATAGCCATGTTATTACCTGGTACTCCTGTATATATCCATGTTATTACCTGGTACTCCTGTATATAGCCATGTTATTACCAGGTACTCCCTGTATATAGCCATGTTATTACCAGGTACTCCCCATGTATAGCCATGTTATTACCAGGTACTCCCTGTATATAGCCATGTTATTACCAGGTACTCCCTGTATATAGCCATGTTACTACCAGGTACTCCCTGTATATAGCCATGTTATTACCTGGTACTCCCTGTATATAGCCATGTTATTACCAGGTACTCCTGTATATAGCCATGTTATTACCAGGTACTCCCTGTATATAGCCATGTTATTACCAGGTACTCCCTGTATATAGCCATGTTATTACCAGGTACTCCCTGTATATAGCCATGTTATTACCTGGTACTCCCTGTATATAGCCATGTTATTACCAGGTACTCCCTGTATATAGCCATGTTATTACCTGGTACTCCCTGTATATAGCCATGTTATTACCTGGTACTCCCTGTATATAGCCATGTTATTACCTGGTACTCCCCATGTATAGCCATGTTATTACCTGGTACTCCCTGTATATAGCCATGTTATTACCAGGTACTCCCCATGTATAGACATGTTATTACCTGGTACTCCCTGTATATAGCCATGTTATTACCAGGTACTCCCCATGTATAGCCATGTTATTACCAGGTACTCCCTGTATATAGCCATGTTATTACCAGGTACTCCCCATGTATAGCCATGTTATTACCAGGTACTCCCTGTATATAGCCATGTTATTACCAGGTACTCCCCATGTATAGCCATGTTATTACCAGGTACTCCCTGTATATAGCCATGTTATTACCAGGTACTCCCTGTATATAGCCATGTTATTACCAGGTACTCCCCATGTATAGCCATGTTATTACCAGGTACTCCCCATGTATAGCCATGTTATTACCAGGTACTCCCTGTATATAGCCATGTTATTACCAGGTACTCCCCATGTATAGCCATGTTATTACCAGGTACTCCCCATGTATAGCCATGTTATTACCAGGTACTCCCTGTATATAGCCATGTTATTACCAGGTACTCCCCATGTATAGCCATGTTATTACCAGGTACTCCCCATGTATAGCCATGTTATTACCAGGTACTCCCTGTATATAGCCATGTTATTACCAGGTACTCCCTGTATATAGCCATGTTATTACCAGGTACTCCCCATGTATAGCCATGTTATTACCAGGTACTCCCTGTATATATCCATGTTATTACCAGGTACTCCCTGTATATAGCCATGTTATTACCAGGTACTCCCCATGTATAGCCATGTTATTACCAGGTACTCCCTGTATATATCCATGTTATTACCAGGTACTCCCTGTATATATCCATGTTATTACCTGGTACTCCCCTGTATATAGCCATGTTATTACCAGGTACTCCCTGTATATATCCATGTTATTACCTGGTACTCCCCTGTATATAGCCATGTTATTACCAGGTACTCCCTGTATATATCCATGTTATTACCAGGTACTCCCTGTATATAGCCATGTTATTACCAGGTACTCCCCATGTATAGCCATGTTATTACCAGGTACTCCCTGTATATATCCATGTTATTACCAGGTACTCCCTGTATATAGCCATGTTATTACCTGGTACTCCCTGTATATAGCCATGTTATTACCAGGTACTCCCCATCCACACATATCTTGTTTGTTTTTTACAACTATTCTGCTACATATACATACATTTTACATTCACATTCTAGCCTTGTTATTTCTTTTACTTGTTATTGTTATTCGTTATTCACTGTTTATATATTCCTTTTTATCTTCATCTTTAAGTCGGCATTGTTGGAAAAAGCCCCGTAAGTCCTTACTGTACTTTCAAGTACTAGTATTTTGACTTAAGTACTTTATACCACTGAATATATGTAGAAAAAAATGAAATTGTGTGAGCAACAATTACATTGTTTTTTGATGTTATTGTGTTTCCATTGTGAATTAATACCACATATCTTAACAGGCTATATCAGTAATTTGTTAAGACAATAATCCATATAGAGTACAACCATTTATTAAATTAGAGGCACGTGTTCTGTTGGAATATTTGGCAAATGCTGCATTTCGCTGCGAGCACGTTTCTTTTTTTAGAGACGGGTGCAGAATGAACGAAGTGGTGCGTTCCACCTGGTCACCTTGCTACTACATTCAACAGTTCACATAGTTGGATGGTGCTTTTATGACGATGTGTTTGCCTTTATAAAGGATATCAAAAAGTCCTATAAGATTGGTTTGGGGGATTTTTTTTCTGATGAGCCAATCTGTACTTTCTGCAAAAGAAAATCCCACCTTTCAAAAGAAAAACGCCCTCTCTGAGATATGCAGTGGGTCAAATCTTTAAACAGAGCAACACCATCTATCTATCTCTCATTCCATTTCCCATTATCTCTTATCTTTTATAGTATTTACACAACGGTTTCACTTTCACACGTACCTCTCATTTATCAAATGACTGTACTTTACATGGATTGTTATTGTAACAAAGGCTCTGGTGTGGTCAAATTATATGTTAAAGCCTGTCAAGATATGTGGCATTAATTTACAATGGAAATACAATGAAATTTAAAAAGGATTTAATCATTACTCTCACAATTTCACACATTTTCAACATATATTTTCCTTATTCACTGCGCTACGCATGACAAACAGTTCCCTTATTCAACCACTTGGTGCTGTACGTAAGCATGGTCATGGCTGTGCGTAAAAAATGCAAACATTCATATTGATAAATCTCACACTGCGTGGAAATGATCCCACGCATGGTTTACGCACATATTTGTGCCTACAAATGATTGATAAATGAGGCCCCAGGTGTGTATTCACTAGGAACCAAACGGAAACTTGTACAATAGGAAACACACAAATTCACTCCATTGCAAAACGGTTTGCTACAGTGTGTACTAATTAATATACCCCCCAGGTGGAGCCAACCTGTGTGTTTGTACTCCCGGTTGTGATATGATGGCTTCTTATTTATTTGTTACAATAAAAATATTAGTTTTTCCCCCAGTGGTAACTTATTTTCTAGACTCACGGTTTATATGTGTGTGTCATGGATCGCACCTCTGTGGCTCTCTCCGATCACCGAAGGACACCATCACCGGAGTATTGACTACACTTCCCATCTGCCCCGTACCTAGGTCTAATTAGCTGCACAGCTGTATCCACTTCTCTCCCCTATATATTCCCTCTCCAGGCTCCTATGCTTTGCGAAGTCTTGCACTGCCCCGGCTAGTCATTTCTGAGCATGCTTTTGATCTATTGACTGATTCCCTGTTTTTTTGACCTCGGACTGTGTTTTGATTCCTGTTTACCCGTCTGCCGCCTGCCCCGACCTACGCCTGGTACCGACTCTGTTTCTGGATTCCCTTTGACACCCTTTACGCTGTTCTCTGAGTTTTGCCTGTCTGACCTACCTTCATTAAAGTAAACTGCATATGGATCCGAACGTCTCTGGCTCCTTGTTACAGTGTGTGTGTAGGGCTAAGATTCAATCAGATCAAGCGTTAACCTGCGACAACTGACACCCACATAGCTGGTGTTTTGGCAGGGTTGCATTAGAGCTGTCAAATAGGTGTGGCTGCTCATGTGGTCATTGTCACAAAGCCACACCAGTCCCACTCGCGTTACAAGTTCAGAATGAGAAAGTTTAGGTTATATAGAAATGACACTCAAATTGAAAATTATTAAAGGAAATAATGAGGATTTGTATCAGCCTAATCGAGGTGTAGAATACGTCTTACATCTCAAATTCTCACTCGAATTTGTAGAAAAGGCTGCATGTGATTTTTCTTAACCCATAAGAGTCTAAGCCCTTCAGACCTTCAGATGAGTCTCGTGAGGCCTGTGGGTGTCCTTAGAGCAAAACAACAGACATGTTCGGGAGAGTCTCATAATTTCATAGAGAGGGGGTCATAATAGTTTACACACGGTTTTGTGTTGAAGAGCGATTTTTGGGGGATGTCTCATGGTCTGACAAACACCGCTCTAGCTCTGTCACCTTTCACCGCAGACGCAGAAGTGCAACATCGGCAGATGCGGTGGATTGAGACACATCCAATGCCCCCCAGATATTTCTAGCTTAAACTGACGGTTTTCTATGGGGATTTTTGTATTACGCCAATTGGGAGAGAGAGAGAGTGGGAGTGTTTTGAGAGAGAGAGTTGGAGTGTTTTGAGAGAGAGAGTGGGAGTGTTTTGAGAGAGAGAGTGGGAGTGTTTTGAGAGAGAGAGTGGGAGTGTTTTGAGAGAGAGAGTTGGAGTGTTTTGAGAGTGGGAGTGTTTTGAGAGAGAGATTGGGAGTGTTTTGAGAGAGAGAGTGGGAGTGTTTTGAGAGAGAGAGTGGGAGTGTTTTGAGAGAGAGAGTGGGAGTGTTTTGAGAGAGAGTGGGAGTGTTTTGAGAGAGAGAGAGTGGGAGTGTTTTGAGAGAGAGAGTGGGAGTGTTTTGAGAGAGAGAGTGGGAGTGTTTTGAGAGAGAGAGTGGGAGTGTTTTGAGAGAGAGTGGGAGTGTTTCGAGAGAGAGAGGGTGGGAGTGTTTTGAGAGAGAGAGTGGGAGTGTTTTGAGAGAGAGAGAGTGGGAGTGTTTTGAGAGAGAAGGTGGAGGGAGTGTGTCAATGTTTAAACCAGTGCAGTGAGTGAAGACTTGTTCTTTGTTGGGGATAGTTAAGATCGACTCACACAATCTCCTGCTGAGAAGGATGCCACTATGCTCTGCTTGAAAGGTAAGACTCATCTTTGGACAGACACAAAAGGAGAGAGAGAGAGAGAGAGAGAGGGGGCAGGGGGGTAAACTGCTGTTTTCCTCTCTTTTCTTCTCGTCTTTCTTTAATCTCTTCTCTGTTCTTTAATTTAGTGAGGAATAAGGTATAGCAGCCCGGAAAGAGAGAGACAGAGAAGAAGTGAAAAGGAGATAGAGAAAAAGGGTGTCAAGAGGTGTGTGTGTGTTGTATAGTAGCTGCCTGTTCACACAGGCATTAGCATTAGCATTAGCATTACGATCGCTCTTCTTCCAAAACAGACTTTCCGCTGTCAGTCACTACAGTATCGAGACGGTCGACAGCTTACAAATGGAGAGTTTGTAGGGTTGCAAAATTACGTTAACTTTTTTTTCCAGAAAATCAAGGATTTGTTGCTTATTCCCCTCCCTGATTCTGGGAATATTCTAACTGGAATTTCTGGAAATACAGGGAATTTTGAGAACATTACCGACCATTATTATGTTAATGTAAAAGAGAGTAACAGGGCTGAATGGGAAGCCTCGAGCCCGCCTGCGTACTCAGTAGATCTCCAGAGGTGTAGAGCAAGTGGTTCTTCAACCTTTTTTCAGCCTTTTTTTTTTCTCCTTATGAAAACATGCAACTATACGTAAATATCGGTACATTTCATTGCCCTTATGCCAGCACTAAAACAAATGCAACATAGACAAAATAACAATTAAATTACATATAAATAGCTGTTCATGTTTATTTTTCCCCATTATAAACACTGTCTAGGTTGGAATTGTTGCTGTTAAAATATAATAAATAATGTTCATTCTGAACTGGAATAAACTGATTGATCACATCACACAGAAAACAAAAACACAAAGCCCTAATGAGAGGTGTGTGGCTGGTTAAAGCTTCAACAAGCATGTCTATTCTGGGCTCAGTTTTTGACAGTGCAACCCTGTACTTGTTTTTTTTTTTAAAGTATGTCAGAGTTGAGAACCCGGACTCATAGATATGTGGTGCCAAACTGGACCAGAACATCTACTGCTTTCTCAGGCAGGCAGGAGACCACTTCCTGCTGCAGATGAGCAACCCAGAACTGTGTGAGTGTTTTTGCCTCAAAAAGCATCTTGCTTCAATCAGTTTATTCCAGTTCAGAATAACATTTGTATTTTAACAGCAATAGTTCCAACCTATATACTTGTATTCTCCAATCATTTCTACAGTGAGATGTACAGTAGGCTTGATCATGTTTCATCTTCATATGTACTGTTACTTAGGGTTACGCTATCAGCAGTTAGCTAGCTTGCTTTGGCTAACTGTAGCTAGCTAGCTATTAGCTGTGCGCAAGGGGATTGTTTGAAAGAGAAATACTGCTATGAGAGATAGTACTCCCTTATTTCTGCTGATCATCACCTGTTATAAAATGACAACATCGCCTTGATGGCTGACTTACATTTCCACTGTCAAAGCACTGTTTCCTGAAGGATTCTGCCCTGTTCTGAAATAACTCCCTGGGTTTACTGTCACGCAGTGAAATGCTGACTTATAGGCCCTAACCAACAGGTGTAGACCTTACAGTGAAATGCTGACTTACAGGCCCTAACCAACTTACAGTGAAATGCTTACGTACAGGCCCTAACCAACAGGTGTAGACCTTACAGTGAAATGCTTACAGCAGTTGCCGAGCAGTTGCCGTACCAGGCAGTGAGGCAACCAGTCAGGATGCTCTCGATGTTGCAGCTGTAGAACCTTTTGAGGATCTGAGGACCCATGCCATATCTTTTTTAGTTTCCTGAGGGGGAATAGGCTTTGTCGTGCCCTCTTCATGACTGTCTTGGTGTGTTTGGACCATTCTAGCTTGTTGTTGATGTGGACACCAACGAACTTGAAACTCTCAACCTGCTCCTTTACATCATCTCCTTAGTCTTGGTTATGTTGAGGGAGAGGTTGTTATTCTGGCACCACCCGGTCAGGTCTCTGTCCTCCTCCCTATAGGCTGTCTCGTTGTTGTCTGTGATCAGGCCTACCACTGTTGTGTCATCTGCAAACTTAATGATGGTGTTGGAGTCGTACCTGGCCACGCAGTTGTGGGTGAACAGGGAGAACAGGAGGGGACTGAGCACGCACCCCTGATGGGTTCCAGTGTTCAACCTCGCCATGGTTTGCTGAGCTACATGCAGGTAGCCTATAGCCACTGAAAAGGCCACAATGAAACTGACATTAAATGTGGAGAATGATACATTCACGATAGAGCTGTGACCATGATCACAATTGATGACTTCCCATTTTCCCCATAACAGAAGCACGCGAGGGAGTGCCATAACTTCCATTTCAAATTTCCACAGCGCTCCAGACCCTAGAACTGGGCATGAGTAAAACCCTTTCGCTTGATACAGTTATCTATAAGAAGACGACATTTTAATGCAGTTTACTTTTAAACCACCTGTGAGCGAATTTATCTAATTATTATTTTAAATAATAATGAATACCATGGCGGGCGTGGTGCAATTTAGAAGTAGACCCAAAACCCGCCACCCATTGATCATCCTTGAGATGTTTCTAATTGTCCGTAGAGCTCCAAGACAGGATTGTGTCGATTGTTAAATGAAAGCAGTTATGAACCACCAAGACTCTTCCTAGAGCTGGCTGCCCAGACAAACTGAGCAGTGGGGGAGAAGGGCCTGGGTCAGGGAGGTGACCAAGAACCCAATGGCCACTCCGACAGAGCTCTAGAGTTCCTGTGTGGCGATGGGAGAACCTTCCAGAAGGACAACCATCTCTGTAGCACTCCACCAATCAGGCCTTTATGGTAAAGTGATCAGACAAAAGCCACTCAGTAAGAGGCACATGACAGCTCTCTTGGAGTTTGCTAAATGGCACCTAAAGGACTCTCAGACCATGAGAAACAAGATTCTCTGGTCTGATGAAACCAAAATTGAACTCTTTGGCCTGAATGCCAAGCATCACGTCTGGAGGAAACCAGGCTCCGCTCATCACCTGGCCAATACCATCCCTACGGTGAAGCATGGTGGTGGCAGCATCATGCTGTGGGGATGTTATTCAGTGTCAGGGACTGGGAGACTAGTCAAGATCGAGGGAAAAGATGAACGGAGCAAATTACAGAGAGATACTTGATGAAAAACGTGTGTGTGTGAATCAGAATCACCTTGTTTCTCCATGTACATTTACAGAATGTTACTTGGTGACATGGTGCTGCTAGTGAAAGACAACATTTAGAGGCAGAAAACAGACAGGAATGTGTGTGTGTGTGTGTGTGTGTGTGTGTGTGTGTGTGTGTGTGTGTGTGTGTGTGTGTGTGTGTGTGTGTGTGTGTGTGTGTGTGTGTGTGTGTGTGTGTGTGTGTGTGTGGTAATGACTAAGGCCAGGAGTACCGTGATGTTGTTTCTCTCTTAATGACCAATCATCAGTCAGGTGACTGATTGTAGAGGACCAATGGCCAATGATTTAATTAGCCTGACCACCACATTCCATGTTTATTTCCAGGCTGGTGTGTGTGTGTGTGTGTGTGTGTCAGTAATGATAGTGGGAGATTCCTTACATACTGTATATGTACGGTAGTCCGTGCTGCTCCTCTGCATATTTATTTTTCTTCTTTTTAAATTTTAAATCTTTTTAAATTTTAAATGTCACCTATTTAACTAGGCAAGTCAGTTAAGAACAAATTCTTATTTACAATGACGGCCTATTCTGGCCTATGTGACTCCCAATCACGACCGGTTGTGATACAGCCTGGATTCAAACCAGGGTGTCGGTAGTGACGCCTCTAGCACTGAGATGCAGTGCCTTAGACAGCTGCGGTCCACACGTACTGTGAATGGCAGGGATATCTTCCCTGTCGGTGTGCATTAAGGGCTTTGTGTGTGTTAGTCCATTGAAAAAGTCTGCAGACTGGCATTCCACACACATTTGATAGGGTGTGTGTGTGTGTGTGTGTGTGTGTGTGTGTGTGTGTGTGTGTGTGTGTGTGTGTGTGCGCGTGTGCGCGTCCCGAGCTGACAAGGTAAAAATCTGTCGTTCTGCCCCTGAACAAGGCAGTTAACCCACTGTTCCCCGGTAGGCCGTCATTGTAAATAAGAATTTGTTCTTCACTGACTTGCCTAGATAAATAAATATACATTCCGGTGTATTGATGGGGCAGGACAAGATCTAAAAACAAATGCAATCCTGCTTTGTGGCATTTCGAGAAAGCTGTGTGTTATAATGATCACTACATGTTTTTCTTTTTTTTATTTGTTCGATTAGAGTCATTGGATGCATTTCAGCGATATGTTCCTATCGACGGCTTGTTCTATCTGTGGTGAACGGACAGCTGGACTCTGACAAGTGTTATATGGTTTATTATCTACCAACTGTTTGGTGCTCTTGCAGAAGATTTGCTGGTACCGCACGTCTCCTGTAAAGACAAGGTTGAGATGTTAGTAGTTTACAACTTTTTTGTGGAAAAGGGCAACACGCCTTTGTTGGTCAAGGTATCAACCGAATGGGACCAGCTAGTGTGGGACCAGCTAGTGTGGGACCAGCTAGTGTGTACTCAGAATTGTTTTTCTTTTTTTCAATACATCTATTACTTTGAAATGTATTCCAGGAACATTTTCTTTGACATGGCATATATTTAAAAACAATACATACATCTCACACTTAGGGAGAAATCATTGTTTTAATTGCATTTAGTGTTAGAAACCGTAACTACTATGTCAAAAATATTGTATCTACTGTAGATGATACTTGTTGTCTCATGTTGAGATTAGATTGAGATGGCATAGATTAGATTGTAGGTTTATAATTGGTGATGTACGGAAACCTAAGTATGAATGTTTATTTTTGTACACTATAGTTGTGTTTGCCCATAAGGTTGTGGAATCACATTGTATTTATAAAACACGGTTTAAGATATTGCTGTAATCAATGACTGTAGATGGTTGTAATCCAGTATTATTTTGGGCTAAATCCTCCAAGGATTTCCATTGGGAATTGTTTATGCCTGTTGCCACCTGCAGGGTGCGAGGGAGCACAGCGTTTTGCGTCTCCCTTCCCCTCAACAACACACGAAGAAGACACCTGTGACAACTCTACTGTTTCTTCTCTTTTTTTCTTTCTTCTCTTAAGCAGGTATGTGGTGTACACAAGCACATTATCTATTGCACATTTTAGAGTCTAAATGATTATCTGAGTGATACTTACCTTTTATGTTGAAATTGTAACATTTAATTGATTGAGTGATAAAATAGAGATGACTGGGTTTGAGGCTAAGCAAGAATAACACACAAAAAAAATGGCGCCAAATAATATTCTGGTTTAAATTTATTGATTTACAGCTTCTCTGAGGTAATATTGTGGTTTCTTTTCTAGTCCGTTTATATGGTCTAGGCCCCGACATCTCCCCACCAAGTGTTATATATTACAGAGTTGTATTTTTATATTTTTTTACTGTATACGCTAACGCTAAGGTAACTGCGCTAGCATGTCAAGCCTATGGGGTTGCTATTAGCTTAGCTGCTACCGTTAGCTGGCTCAGTATTGAGATGGCTGTACTGGTTTATGATTTGTTGAGCTATTTAAAGGCATTTTTATTGAAACATAGAACATGAGGTTAAGATAAATACTGAGAAAGTATTTTTTTAAATACAAGATAATGTATTAGCTAGTATGATTATTTTAAATACTGAGGATATATTATGTTAGTGTACTTATAGTACTTTCTAGTCTTTTACAGTACTTATAGTACTTTTTTCTAGTCTTTTCTTTTTTTAATAACTGAATTATTCATGTTTTGCTGATGGAAATTCAGGCTCGAAAGTTCAAGTCCCAAAGAACATCTGGAGGGTGGCCATGCAACCAGGTTCATAAAGTTACAAACAGCACAGTAATGAAATCATCAACATGTATTGAGCACATCTTTACTAATGCTGCAGAAATGTACTTGAAAGCAGTATCCAGATCCATCGGATGTAGTGATCACAATATAGTAGCCATATCTAGGAAAACCAAAGTTCCAAAGGCTGGGCCCAATTTAATGTATAAGAGATCATACAATACGTTTTGTAGTGATTCCTATGTTGATGATGTAAAGAATATTTGTTGGTCCGTGGTGTGTAATGAGGAGCAACCAGATGCTGCACTTGACACATTTATGAAATTACTTCTCCCAGGTACTAGTAAACATGCACCCATTAAGAAGATTACTGTAAAAACTGTTAAATCTCCTTGGATTGATGAGGAATTGTATGGTTGAGAGTGATAAGGCAAAAGGTATGGCAAATAAGTCAGGCAGCCCAACTGATTGGCAAACGTATTGCAAATTGAGAAATCATGTGACTAAACTGAATAAAAAGAAGAAACTACACTATGAAACAAAGATAAATGACAAAGAATGATAGTAAAAAGCTTTGGAGCGTTTTCAATGACATTTGGGGAGAAAAGGCAAACTTACCTCCATCATTCAATGAATCAGATGGCTCATTGATCACAAAACAGACTGATATTGCCAACTACTTGAATGATTTTGTCATTGGCAAGATTAACAAACTTAGGCATGACATGGCAGCAACAAATGCTGACACTACACATCCAAGTATACTGTGTATCTAACCAAATTATGAAACACAATAAGTAATTTTGAATTACGTAAAGTGCGTGTGTGGAAGAGGTGAAAAAATTGTCTATCAACAATGACAAGCCACCGAGATCTGACAACTTGGATGGAAAATTACTGAGGATAATATCGGACGATATTGCCACTCCTATTTGCCATATCTTCAATCTAAGCCTACTAGAAAAGAGTGTGCCCTAAGGCCTGGAGGGAAGAAAAAGTCATTCCGCTACCTAAGAATAGTAAAGCCTCCTTTACTGGCTCAAATAGCCGACCAATCAGCCTGTTGACAACCCTTAGTAAAGTTTTAGATAAAATTGTTTGACCGCATACAATGCTGTTTTACAAGAAACTAATTGACAACAGACTTCCAGCATGCTTATAGGGGAGGACATTCAACAAGCACAGCACTTACACAAATGATTGATGATTGGCTGAGAGAAATGTATGATAAAAAGATTGTGGGGGCTGTTTTGTAAGACTTCAATGCGGCTTTTGACATTATCGAGCTGCTGGAAAAACAGATGTGTTATGGCTTTACATCCCCTGCTATATTGTGGATAAAGAGTTACCTGTCTAACAGAACACAGACTGTGTTCTTTAATAGGAGCCTCTCCAACAGAATCCATATAGAATCATGAATTCCCCAGGGCAGCTGTCTAGGCCCTTAATTTTTTCAATCTTTACTAACAACAGGCCACTGGCTTTCAGTAAAGCCAGTGTGTCTATGTATGCGGATGACTCAACACTATACACGTCAGCTACTACAGCGACTGAATTGACTGCAACGTCTAACAAAGAGTAGCAGTTAGTTTCAGAATGGGTGGCAAGGAATAAGTTCGTTCTAAATATTTCAAAAACTAAAAGCATTGTATTTAGGACAAATCATTAACTTAACCCTAAACCTCAACTAAATATTGTAATAATTAATGTGGAAATTTAGTAAGTTGAGGTGACTAAATTGCTTGGAGTAACCCTGGATTGTTAACTGTCATGGTCAAAACATACTGATACAACAGTAGCTAAGATGGGGGAGAAGTCTGTCCATAATAAAGCGCTGCTCTGCCTTCTTAACAGCACTATCAACAAGGCAGGTCCTACAGGCTGAAGTTTTGTCGCACCTGGACGACCGTTCAGTCGTGTGGTCAGGTGCCACAAAGAGAGACTTAGGAAAATTGCAATTGGCTCAGAACAGGGCAGCACGGCTGGCCCTTGGATGTACACAGAAAGCTAATATTAATAATATGCATGTCAATCTCTCCTGGCTCAACATGGAGGAGAGATTGATTTCATAACTACTTGTATTTGTGAGAGGTATTGACATGTTGAAAGCACTGAGCTGTTTGTTTAAACAACTATCACACAGCTCGGACACCCATGCATACTCCACAAGACATACCACCAGAGGTCTCTTCACAGTCCCCAAGTCCAGAACAGACTATGGGAGGCACACAGTACTACATAGAGCCATGACTACATGGAACTCTATTCCACATCAGGTAACTGATGCAAGCAGTAGAATTAGATTAAAAAAACAGATAAAAATACACCTTGTGGAACAGTGGGGACTGTGAAGAGACACATAGGCACAGACACATGCATACACACACATGATGAAATACACACTATACACACACGTACACATGGATTTTGTGTTGTAGATATGGGGGCCTGAGGGCACACACTTAGTATATTGTGAAATCTGTTATGTAATGTCATGCTTTTTAAAATAACTGCCTTAATTTTGCCGGACCCCAGGAAGAGTAGCTGCTGCCTTGGCAGGAACTAATGGGGATCCATAATAAACCCGAGGAAGAGTAGCTGCTGCCTTGGCAGGAACTAATAGGGATCCATAATAAACTCCAGGAAGAGTAGCTGCTGCCTTGGCAGGAACTAATGGGGATCCATAATAAACTCCAGGAAGAGTAGCTGCTGCCTTGGCAGGAACTAATGGTGATCCATAATAAACTCCAGGAAGAGTAGCTGCTGCCTTGGCAGGAACTAATGGGGATCCATAATAAACCCCAGGAAGAGTAGCTGCTGCCTTGGCAGGAACTAATAGGGATCCATAATAAACTCCAGGAAGAGTAGCTGCTGCCTTGGCAGGAACTCATGGGGATCCATAATAAACTCCAGGGAGAGTAGCTGCTGCCTTGGCAGGAACTAATGGGGATCCATAATAAACTCCAGGAAGAGTAGCTGCTGCCTTGGCAGGAACTCATGGGGATCCATAATAAACTCCAGGGAGAGTAGCTGCTGCCTTGGCAGGAACTAATGGGGATCCATAATAAACCCCAGGGAGAGTAGCTGCTGCTTCACCCCTTTTTCTCCCCAATTTCATGGCATCCAATTGGTAGTTACAGTCTTGTCTCATCGCTGCAACTCCAGTACGGACTCAGGAGAGGTGAAGGTCGAGAGCCATGCGTCCTCCGAAACACAACCCAACCAAGCCGCACTGCTTCTTGACACAATGCCCATCCAACCCGGAAGCCAGTCGCACCAATATGTCGGAGGAAACTCTTTACACCTGGCGACAGTGTCAGCGTGCACTGCGCCCGGCCCGCCACAGGAGTTGCTAGTGCTCGACGAGACAAGGATATCCCTGCCGGCCAAACCCTCCCCTAACTCGGACGACGCTAGGCCAATTGTGCACCGCCCCATGGGCCTCCTGGTTGTGGCCGGCTGCGACAAAGCCTGGACGCGAACCCAGAAACTCTAGTGGCACAGCCAGCACTGCAATGCAGTGCCTAAGACCACTGCGCCACTCGGGAAGCGGGGATCCATATTAAATACAAATACAAATCAGACCAGAGGATCTTGTTTCTCATGGTCTGAGAGTCCTTTAGGTACCTCCCTGACAAAGGCCCTCCTCCCCCGATTGCTCAGTTTGGCTGGGCAGCCAGCTCTAGGAAGAGTCTTGGTGGTTCCAAACTTCTTCCATTTAAGAATGATGGCGGTCACTGTGTTCTTGGGGACTTTCAATGCTGCAGAAATGTTTTGGTACCCTTCCCCAGATCTGTGCATCGACACAATCCTGTCTCGGAGCTCTACGGACAGTTCCTTCCACCTCATGGCTTGGTTTTTGATCTGACATGCAACTGTCAACTGTGGGACCTAACAGACAGTGCATTCAGAAAGTTTTCAGACTCTTTTTGTTACATTCCAGCCTTATTATTAAATGGATTAAATTGTTTTTTCCCCTCCTCAATCTACACACAATACCCCATAATGACAAAGCAAAAACTGGTTTTTAGAAACTTTTGCAAATTTCTAAAAAATTAAAAACTGAAATATCACATTGACATAAGTATTCAGACCCTTTACTCAGTACTTTGTTCAAGCACCTTTGGCAGCGATTACAGCCTCGAGTCTTCTTGGGTATGACGCTACAAGCTTGGCACACCTGTATTTGGGGAGTTTCTCCCATTCTTCCCTGCAGATCCTCTCAAACTCTGTCAGGTTGGATGGGGAGCGTTGCTGCATGGCTCTTGCAATGCCAGTGTCGTGGGTTTGATTCCCATGGTGGGTGGACCAGTACGAAAAGTACGAATGTGTGTACTTACTACTGTAAAATCGCTCTGGATAAGAGCATCTGCTCAATAATGTAAGCATAACCAAAACCCTCATCTCGAAGTACTGTCTGTAAACCTCCCACAGCCGACTGATGTTGGCCCATCATTCTTTGTCAATAGCAGCCCTTTGCAGGGGAATGTGGTAGACGTGTCTTTGTATTGTGTTTTGACAATCTGCAGAGAGAAGAATGAGGTGGTTGTGTCATTACTGTTGTAGTCTTGATTTTATACCTTTCAGTGCTCCTTGCTGGTTTCTGGCCCACAATCCTGTTGTGCTCCATAACTGCAAGGTGTGTCTGTTCCCTCATGGTTGTGTAACCAAAATGCCCCCGCGTATTATTCAGCAGGGCACTGTGGAATGACTCCAACCTGAATTTAGCAAAGAGAAAAGGTAAAAAGAGAAGAGGGGTAGACTAAATTGTTGGAAGAGCATGTTGGTGGAATCAGATTTTTTACCACCTACAACAAAATACACAACAATACACATTTCAACCACCCCGCTAATTGTATTGGTCTCTATTAGACTGGCTAGATAAGCATACCTAACATGGACATTTCACTAGCGTCACTAAATTGGCAACAAGATTGCTAGCCAGCTGAGACTGGCTGAGAATGAATTTACCAACCATAGATGAGTTATACACATTCATCATTGCTACCAACACACAGAGAGTGAGTTAGCTATATCGTAGAACGGTGAAAGATAAGGCATTTTCACGATTGTTTTTAGTTAGCAAAGCCAGGCACAGAACACCACACATGATGACAAAACAGTGAAAAACAAAAGTTTTCAAAAAATACTTTGCCTAGAGAAGTTCTGAGATTACTGTTTGTTGGTCGTTTGAAGTAAACAATGCCATTATTCAAGTTTGTATTTACCGATTAGCCGTTTCATGCTAGCTAGTCGCTGCTTCTTCTTGAGGTTGATAAAACTTCGGCCTTTTTCTTTACCAATCACCGGAAAAACAGGGACTAAACTCCGGATAGTCGGTTCAAGGGAAGTTAGCTCTTCTTGGGTGGGATTATTAAGCGTAAAACACCACCTTTTTAGCCGGGGAATCGCAACCGTTTTTTCAGGTAGCCATGTTGCTAGGGACGCCGAGTCATTAGTTACCGGGGCGGAGCCACCCACGCTCATGGCTGATCTGACGAAGCCGATCTGGGTAACCTATATTAGACCGGTGAAAAATTCTACCTAGCGGACGGTATCAGCATTCGTTATGTTTAACAGTATAGCTTCCGTCCCTCTCTTTGCCCCGAACCAGGGACTCTCTGCACACATCAATAACTGCCTCCCACGAAGCATTGTTACCCATCACTCCACAAAGGCCGCGGCCCTTGCAGAGCAAAGGGAACAACTACTTCAAGGTCTCAGAGCGAGTGACGTCACCGATTGAAACGCTATTAGCGCGCACCCCGCTAACTAGCTAGCCATTTCACATCGTTTGCATATGAATGCCAAACTTTTTGGTTCACTATGAGCAGACGAATATACAGGAAGTCAAAACTTCCCGACTCTACCAGTGAAATGAAACATGTTATAGTTCTAGCTTGTCGTTTGGATAATGTTGATGTTTATGATAAAAACGTAATGTTGTTCATATAGTAACGACTATATGCCATTGCAGAGCCAGGGTGAAATTCCCCTTTAAAGTGTGAGTAGTTCTTACTCTCACACGCCGTTAATGACCTTTATAGAAAAAGCGTGTGTGGTCTATAAGACATCAGTAATTACCTGTACCATGTTGACCATATGTAAGGCCGGCCTTCTTCAGGATAATCCTAGTTAAGAGATTATTGAGAGAGAAGGAGTGGGTAGATGGAGAGAGGGAAAGAGAGAGGGGAAGTGAGAGAGACAATGAAGGACCACACCATACAGTCTCAGAGATCGGTTTCTGTAAGAATCCACTACATGAGATAGATCTGGACTCTACTCTCTCTACCAGTGTTTCTCTATGGTCACTCCACCTTGGAGGGCCACTGACATACAACTCTTTGAGAATCTACTGTTGTTGGGAAGACTTGGAGAGCCCAGCCTCTTCAGACCAGACTTGATGGGAACATACTGTTTGGAAAGAGTGGATGATGGATTACGTGGACTGTTAGAACAATTAATCGTGCAGGTGAGACAGGGAGAAGGAGAGAGGGAGAGACAAAGTCTGAGAAGATGATAGCATACGTGGACTGTCTATCCACCGAGCCGGTGGGGGGAGGAGGCGTGGGGGCTCAATGCTGGAAGGGGGGCTTCAGCGAGGATGAGGACGAGTTGCTTCCGGTCTGCTCGAAAGATGTTCAAAAGATGCTCTCCCTGCAGCCCAAGAGCGAGGGCAGTCTGAGACGTCGGCTGCTCACCTCGAAGATCCACCAGAAACGAGACGGACCGTGGGCGCCCAGGCCACTCGCCCGGGGACAACCGGACAGCAAGGGCCTCCAGGGGCCACTACACAGACAGGACTACCCCTTCCCTGGCCCCAGCCCCCCAGGCCTGGTGCTCCACCATCGAGCAGGCTACTCCTCCAGGGGCTCCCAGCAACATACGCACGGCTACTCCCTGACCCAGCAACGGAAGACCAGCTACTCTCCCCCCACTCCCGACCATCATCCTGGGAACAGCTTCCCCCCACCACCTATTTCTCCTCCAGTAGCAGCCAGCTACAGCCACACTGGACCCTTAGGCTACCCAAACCCCAGCCCCTCAGGATACCCAAACCCTGGGCCCCCAGGATACCCAAACTCTGGACTCCAAGGCTACCCTAATCTTGGATCTGCTGGGTACCCCAACTCTAACCCAGGACACTGTAAACCAGCCTACAACACCACCCCTTGCAGCAGCCTTAACTCAGGACACTGTAACTCAGCCTACAACATCACCCCCAGCAGCAGCCCTAACCCAGGATGCCACAACACAGCCCAAGGACCCAGCAACACTTACCTCAACTCTGCATATCCATCCCCAAGACTGGGATACAGCCCTACCTCCCTCCCTGGACCAGGCTACAGCTCCACCTCGGGGTTTGCTCCCCAGTCTCAGCCGAGCCTCCCCTCTCCTCCACCCAAGCAGAGAAAGAGCTTCTCTGCCTTTAACCTGCTCCGACGACGCAGCTACAACACCAGCCAGATCCCTTTCTCACACACCCCCCTCTTACACACACCCCAACGCCAAGACTGGAGAGGTAGGCAGCAGTATTCATTTTTCAGTTTTGTTTTAGACTCTGTCGTTTTTTTTTGTTGTTTTTTTTTACTGTAAAGTAGGAACGGATTAACTGAACTTCAGGAATATTTTGGGAAACTCACCCTTACACTGTAAAATAAAAACTTGGTTCCACAGCCTTTTTATGTAAAATGTAAAATGTATTAAAATGTGTTAAAATGTATTTTAACTCATCGGTCCAAGTGTTACCTGAACAACAACAAAAATTGGTTGGCCCAAACTTAGTTCCAACTTGAGAAAACATAGGCAAAAATTCTGTCAACTTAAAATTATGTGTTTGCTCAAATTGTCTCATGTGTTCATGTGTCGTAGAAATTATTATTTGGGCATCTTACCTAAAAAAAAGGTCTGTGGAAGTATTTACACAAATAATGCTTTAAAAAAAAAAAAAAATTCAACTTACATATCGTCAAAACATTGCAATACGTGATTACATTGAGCATGTTGATTTATACAGTAGTTTATATTCAACTTGTCCTCAACTGGGATATGAACTCACAACCAAATTGGCTGGCAGCATACCTATCGTCCTGCTACTCCACCAAGTCTGTGTCAATGACTGAGTTCACCTATATCGCTACACTTGGCACAGTAAATCTCAGTTCTGTTAAAAAGCACACTCAAAAAAAAACTGTTTTATTTTTCATTGTAACATCAAAACAGAGTAATATGCTTATACAGAAAAAAACGAAATAAGCAAATTAAATCAACGATGAGAGATGAATGTATAATTGACACAGACACGTAGCAAAAAGAGCTGGATGCTGTGAACCAAGCGGTTGTGAGTTCAAATCACAGGTGAAGCACGTGAATATTTTTATAATTGCAGAATGTAGTCAAATATGTAAATTGAAAACATTGTATTTTAAAAGTACTTTATCTGTGTAAAGAGCTCCAGAGCCTTTTTAAGGTAAAATTCCCAAATAATCATTTCTAGTTGAATTAACATATGACTCAAGTTGAGCAAACACATCATTTTAAATTGAGTGAATTTTTGCCTACGTTTTCTCAAGTTAAAGCTAAGTTCGGGCCAACTATTTTTAGTTCAGGTAACACATGGACTGAAAAGTTGAGAAAACCAAAATAAAGGCTGTGGAACCAATTACTTAATAATAATTAGTTGAAACAACAATTATATATTTTTTTACAGCGTAGCTGGTAAGCATTCTTGGAATGGGAGAGTCCTAATTAGCTTTGACCTAGCTCTACCCTGGTTGGCCCTCTCTCTCTCTCTCCTTGTCTCATTGTCTCTCTCTCTCTCTGTCTGTCTCTCTGTCTCTCTCTCTCTCCTTGTCTCTCTCTCTGTCTCTCCTTGTCTCTCTGTCTCCTTGTCTCTCTCTCTCTCTCCTTGTCTCTCTCTCTCTCTCCTTGTCTCTCTCTCGCTCTCCTTGTCTCTCTCTCTCTCTCTCTCTCTCTCTCTCTCTCTCTCCCTCCCTCTCTCTCTCTCTCAGTTTAATTCACTGGGGCTGTATTGTCTTTGGAAACATATGTTAACATTGCCAACGCAAGTGAAGTAGATAATAAACAAAATTATATAAACAATAAAAATTAACATTACACTCACAGAAGTTCCAAAAATGTCATATTATGTATGTATACAGTGTTGTAACAATGTGCAAAATTCTCTCTATCTACCTTCTCTCTCTCTCTCCCTCTCTATCTACCATCTCTCTCTCTGTACTCTAATATCCAAGGGAGGGTTGCTCTCCCGTAGTGTCTTCTTCTCTCCTCCTATTTCACCTTCCACTTTATATATGTATATGGCAGGGATATGGCTAATCTAGATTAGCACGGCTACAGAGGGGAGACGAGGTAGGAGGTACAGCAGGGCTGCTTAATCTAGATTAAGATGTAGGATGATGTCACAGAGGTTGATCCTTTACACAGACACTCCTCTTTTGGTTGGTTGTGTTGAGTATAAAAGTCCGGAAAACATTCATTATTTGTATGTATAACGCAGTCTAACGTAGTGTGTGTGTCTGGGGATAAATGTGCGGCTACAGTAATGAACACATCATGACTCACTGGGACTGGTCTACGCATACATACATACACACACGCATGCACACACACACACACACACACACACACACACACACACACACACACACACACACACACACACACACACACACACACACACACACACACACACACACACACACACACACACACACTCCAGAGCAGTGATATTCAAACTTTTTCAGAGGGGACCCCAATTTTTTGGCCAGAATTTCTCGGGAAACCGTTTTTTGGGGCGGCTGAAATTTGGCCGATTACACCCCACCACAAATCAAATGACACAACCTGAAAATCTGTGCATTTATCATTTCCACGTCGACAAATAACCTTCAATTCATTACATTTTCATCTCTCCTATCAAAATGAAGAGAACCAATACATATCAATTAAATTATATTTTTCAAATCGTTCGTATATTGTCCCATAACATAACGTGTACTCTTAATTCTTGGTTCCCCCCCAAAAATTGTATTTTTTAACCCTAGGGGTGGCGACCCCGACTTTGAATACCATTGCTCCAGAGGGATTAAGTGTTCACAGGCAGCAGAACGGTAAACATGAGAACGGTAAACATTTCTAATTCTGGGTACGTAGGTTAAGTGACAAACAGGCTTTAGTTTCCAACAGCTACTGTCACTCAGATATACATAGTCTGCTAGCTATTGACCTGTTACTGTTCTTGACCAGCCACAGCACAGGCATTTAATGATTCTAACTAGCAATGCTAATTTGAATGGCTTTTAATAAGAATGATGCTACTGATGCTAACTCCTTTGGTACTAATAACGATGAGGATAGTAATGCTAATTCAAATGGATGTTGATAACGATGACGCTACAGATTTGTGTTTGCATTTATTATGGATCCCCATTAGTTCCTGCCAAGGCAGCAGCTACTCTTCCTGGAGTTTATTATGGATCCCCATTAGTTCCTGCCAAAGCAGCAGCTACTCTTCCTGGGGTTTATTATGGATCCCCATTAGTTCCTGCCAAAGCAGCAGCTACTCTTCCTGGGGTTTATTATGGATCCCCATTAGTTCCTGCCAAGGCAGCAGCTACTCTTCCTGGGGTTTATTATGGATCCCCATTAGTTCCTGCCAAGGCAGCAGCTACTCTTCCTGGGGTTTATTATGGATCCCCATTAGTTCCTGCCAAAGCAGAAGCTACTCTTCCTGGGGTTTATTATGGATCCCCATTAGTTCCTGCCAAAGCAGCAACTACTCTTCCTGGGGTTTATTATGGATCCCCATTAGTTCCTGCCAAGGCAGCAGCTACTCTTCCTGTGGTTTATTATGGATCCCCATTAGTTCCTGCCAAAGCAGCAGCTACTCATCCTGGGGTTTATTATGGATCCCCATTAGTTCCGGCCAAGGCAGCAGCTACACTTCCTGTGGTCCAGCATAATTAAGGCAGTTCATACCATTTAAAAAAACATTACAATACATTCACAGATTTCACAACACACTGTGTGCGCTCACTCCACCACTACCACATATCTGCAGTACTAAATCCATGTGTGTGTGTGTGTGTATAATATAATGTGTATGTTATTGTGTGTGTGTGTATGCATGTGTCTGTACCTGTGTTTGTGTTGCTTCACAGTCCCCGCTGTTCCACAAGGTGTTTTTTTAATTAGTTTTTTAAATTAAATTTTACTGCTTGCATCAATTACTTGATGTGGAATAGAGTTCCATGTAGTCATGGCTCTATGTCAGTGGTTCCCAAACGTTTTATTGTCCCGTACCCCTTCAAACATTCAACCTCCAGCTGCATACCCCCTCTAGCACCAGGGTCAGCACACTCTCAAATTTGTTTTTTTTTACACATATTTATTAAACATAAGAATGAGAGTTTTTGTCACAACCCGGCTCGTGGGAAGTGACAAAGAGCTCTTATAGGACCAGGGCACAAATAATAATATAATAATAATCAATCATTTTGCTCCTCTATTTAAGCATCTTACATATAAAACCTTATTTGTTCATCAAAAATTGTGAATAACTCACCACAGGTTAATGAGAAGGGTGTGCTTGAAAGGATGGACATAACTCTGCAATGTTGGGTTGTATTGAAGAGAGTCTCAGTCTTAAAACATTTTCCATACACATTCTGTGCCTGTATTTAGTTTTCATGCTAGTGAGGGCCGAGAATCCACTCTCACATAGGTACGTGGTTGCAAAAGGCATCAATTTCTTAACAGCGCGATTTGCCAAGGCAGAATTCTATATAAATCTGGCAGTGGCTTCTGATTAAATTCAATTTTCACAGAACCGCTTGTTGCAATTTCGACGAGGCTCTCTTGTTCAGATATCAGTAAGTGGACTGGAGGCAGGGCCTTGAAAGGGATAACGAATCCAGTTGTTTGTGTCGTCCATTTCAGCAAAGTACCTGTGTAAATGCGCACCCAACTCACTCAGGTGCTTCGCTATAATATTTGACATTGTCCGTAAGCTTGAGTTCATTTGCAACAAAAAATCATACAATGATGGAAAGACCTGTGTGTTGTCCTTGTTAATGCAGACAGAGAAGAGCTCCAACTTCTTAGTCTTAGCCTCAATCTTGTCCCACACATTGAATATAGTTGTGGAGAGTCCCTGTAATCCTAGATTCAGATCATTCAGGCGAGAAAAAACATCACCCAGATAGGTCAGTCGTGTGAGAAACTCGTCATCATGCAAGCGGTCAGACAAGTGAAAATTATGGTCAGTATAGAAAACTTTAAACTTGTCTCTCTATTCAAAAAAACATGTCAATACTTTGCCCCTTGATAACCAGCGCACTTCTGTATGTTGTAAAAGCGTTACATGGTCGCTGCCCATATCATTGCATAGTGCAGTAAATACACGAGAGTTCAGGGGCCTTGCTTTAACAAAGTTAACCATTTTCACTGTAGTGTCCAAAACGTCTTTCAAGCTGTCAGGCATTCCCTTGGCAGCAAGAGCCTCTCGTGGATACTGCAGTGTACCCAAGTGGCGTAGGGAGCAACTGCTTGCACGCGCGTTACCACTCCACTATGTCTCCCTGTCATGGCTTTTGCGCCATCAGTACAGATACTAACATGAGCAGCAGCTACGTTTGGTTACATACGGACCGTTAGTGGAGAGTAACGGTTAATGTGATTGGATGTTAATTATTTGACTAGGCTACCTTTATTTGACATTGTGTTGTTATTTCGCTGAACACCAGATGGTTACATTTTATTTTTGGTAGTGAAACGAGGCTACTCAGGCGAGAGAAAAAACTCACCCAAATGTATAGTCACGTTGGAAAATATAAATGGACTGAAAATGTGAAGAACATTTTTTTTGTAAGTGTGTTGAAAGTCAATTTGTTTGCTGTGACATAGCATTGTATCTAGTCAAACACAATTTTCTTCAGAAGTTTACTAAGGGTTGGTATCAGGCTGATTGGTCGCTATTTGAGCCAGTAAAGGGGGCTTTACTATTCTTGATTTTGGAATGACTTCAGCTTCCCTCCAGGCCTGAGGGCATACGCTCTCTAGTAGGCTTAAATTGAAGACATGGTAAATAAGAGTGGCAATATCTTCCGCTATTATCCTCAGTAATTTTCCATCCAGATTGTCAGACGCCGGTGGCTTGTCATTGTTGATAGACAACAATAACTTTTTCCACCTCTTCTACACTGACTTTACGGAATTCTAAAGAACAATTCTTGTCCAATATACTGGGATGTGTAGTGTCAGCGTTTGTTTCTGGCATGTTTGCTTATCTTGCCAAGTGTCACGACTTCCGCCGAAGTCGGTTTCCTCTCCTTGTCCGGGCGGCGTTCGTCGGTCGACGTCACCGGTCTTGTAGCCATCGCCGATCCACTTTTCATTTTCCATTTGATTTGTCTTGTTTTCACACACACCTGGTTTTTATTTTCATTCATTACTGTTGTCCATTTAACCCTTTGTTCCCCCCATGTCTGTGTGGGGAATTGTTTGTTTTGGCATGTTGGTACGCCGGGTTGTATGTTTTTACCCTGGCTTTGTGCAGCCTGCATTGTACGGTTATTTTGTACTTTGTGCTGCCTTGGGTTTTGGGGCATTTGTTTTATGACGCGGTTGCGTTCTGTATTTTGACATTGCCTAGTAAAGTGCTTAGTCCACTCATCTCTGCTCTCCTGCGCCTGACTCTTTACACCAGCTACACCCACTTTATGACACCAAGGAAAAAGTCATTAAAGTAGTTGGCAATGTCAGTGGGCTTCGTGGTGAATGAGCCATCTGATTCAATGAATGATGGAGCCGGGTTGGCTTTTCTCCCCAAAATGTCATTTAAGTTGCCCCAAAGTATTTTACTGTCATTCTTTATATAATTGACATTTGTTTCATAGCGTAGTTTCTTCTTTTTATTTATTTTAGTCACGTGATTTCTTAATTTGCAGTACGTTTGCCAATCAGTTGGGCTGCCTGAATTATTTTCCATACCTTTTGCCTCATCCCTCTCAATTATACAATTTTTCAATCCAAGGGGATTTAACAGTTTTTACAATTATTTTCTTAATAGGTGCATGTTTATTAGTAACTGGAATAAGCAATTTCACAAATGTGTCAAGTGCAGCATCTGGTTGCTCCTCATTACACACCACAGACCAGATCAACATTTTATTCACCGAAAAACTTATTGCATGACCTCTTATACACTATATTAGGCCCAGCCTTTGGAACTTTGATTTTCCTAATTATGGCTACTATATTGTGATCACTACATCCTACGGACCGGATACTGCTTTCAAGTACATTTCTGCAGCGTTAGTAAAGATGTGATCAATACATGTTGATGATTTCATTCCTGTGCTGTTTGTAACTACCCTGGTAGGTTGACTGATAACCTGAACCAGGTTGCAGGCACTGGTTACAGTTTGAAGTTTTTTCTTGAGTGGGCAGCTTGATGAAAGCCAGTCAATATTTAAATCACCCAGAAAATATACTTCTCTGTTGAGATCACATACATTATCAAGCATTTCACACATATTATCCAGATACTGACTGTTAGCACTTGGTCTATAGCGGCTTCCAACAAGAATGGGCAAGAATTACTTCAACATTATTTAACATTTGATCGTATCTACGCTTTACAGGAATGTGGTTCTGAATGTAAGACCGCAACATCGTCCCCGTTGGCTTTTCTGTATTTTCGGTAGATGTTATAACCATGTATTGCTGCCACTGTATCATCAAAGGTATTATCTAAGTGAGTTTCAGAGATGGCTGAATGTCATCTGTTATAAGCAAGTTATTGACTTCATGGACCTATGGCACTCCTATGGCACTAATAATGAGGACGCTACTGATGCTAACTCCTATGGCACTAATAATGATGATGCTACTGATGCTAACTCCTATGACACTAATAATGATGACGCTACTGATGCTAACTCCTATGGCACTAATAATGATGATGAAACTGATGCTAACTCCTATGACACCAATAATGATGATGCTACTGATGCTAACTCCTATGGCACCAATAATGATGGTTCTACTGATGCTAACTCCTATGGCACTAATAATGAAGATGCTACTGATGCTAACTCCTATGACACCAATAATGATGACGCTACTGATGCTAACTCCTATGACACTAATAATGATGACGCTACTGATGCTAACTCCTATGGCACTAATAATGAAGATGCTACTGATGCTAACTCCTATGACACCAATAATGATGACGCTACTGATGCTAACTCCTATGACACTAATAATGATGACGCTACTTATGCTAACTCCTATGGCACTAATAATGAAGATGCTACTGATGCTAACTCCTATGACACCAATAATGATGACGCTACTGATGCTAACTCCTATGACACTAATAATGATGACGCTACTGATGCTAACTCCTATGGCACTAATAATGATGATGAAACTGATGCTAACTCCTATGACACCAATAATGATGATGCTACTGATGCTAACTCCTATGGCACCAATAATGATGGTTCTACTGATGCTAACTCCTATGGCACTAATAATGAAGATGCTACTGATGCTAACTCCTATGACACCAATAATGATGACGCTACTGATGCTAACTCCTATGACACTAATAATTATGACGCTACTGATGCTAACTCCTATGGCACTAATAATGAAGATGCTACTGATGCTAACTCCTATGACACCAATAATGATGACGCTACTGATGCTAACTCCTATGACACTAATAATGATGACGCTACTTATGCTAACTCCTATGGCACTAATAATGAAGATGCTACTGATGCTAACTCCTATGACACCAATAATGATGACGCTACTGATGCTAACTCCTATGACACTAATAATGATGACGCTACTGATGCTAACTCCTATGGCACTAATAATGAGGACGCTACTGATGCTAACTCCTATGGCACCAATAATGATGATGCTACTGATGCTAACTCCTATGACACCAATAATGATGACGCTACTGATGCTAACTCCTATGGCACCAATAATGATGACGCTACTGATGCTAACTCCTATGGCACCAATAATGATGACGCTACTGATGCTAACTCCTATGGCACTAATAATGATGACGCTACTGATGCTAACTCCTATGGCACTAATAATGATGACGCTACTGATGCTAACTCCTATGGCACTAATAATGATCACGCTACTGATACTAACTCTTATGGCACTAATAATGAGGACGCTACCGATGCTAACTCGTATGGCACTAACAATGATGACGCTACTGATGCTAACTCCTATGGCACTAATAATGAAGATGCTACTGATGCTAACTCCTATGGCACTAATAATGATGATGCTACTGATGCTAACTCTTATGGCACTAATAATGATGACGCTACTGATGCTAACTCCTATGACACCAATAATGAGGACGCTACTGATGCTAACTCCTATGACACCAATAATGAGGACGCTACTGATGCTAACTCCTATGACACTAATAATGATGACGCTACTGATGCTAACTCCTATGACACTAATAATGATGACGCTACTGATGATAACTCCTATGACACTAATAATGATGACGCTACTGATGTTAACTCCTATGGCACTAATAATGAGGACGCTACTGATGCTAACTCCTATGGCACTAATAATGAGGACGCTACTGATGCTAACTCCTATGGCACTAATAATGAGGACGCTACTGATGCTAACTCCTATGGCACTAATAATGAGGACGCTACTGATGCTAACTCCTATGGCACTAATAATGAGGACGCTACTGATGCTAACTCCTATGGCACTAATAATGAGGACGCTACTGATGCTAACTCCTATGGCACTAATAATGAGGACGCTACTGATGCTAACTCCTATGGCACTAATAATGAGGACGTTACTGATGCTAACTCCTATGGCACTAATAATGAGGACGCTACTGATGCTAACTCCTATGGCACTAATAATGAGGACGCTACTGATGCTAACTCCTATGGCACTAATAATGAGGACGCTACTGATGCTAACTCCTATGGCACTAATAATGATGATGCTACTGATGCTAACTCCTATGGCACTAATAATGAGGATGCTACTGATGCTAACTCCTATGGCACTAATAATGATGATGCTACTGATGCTAACTCCTATGGCACTAATAATGATGATGCTACTGATGCTAACTCCTATGGCACTAATAATGAGGACGCTACTGAGTCTTAGTAATGAAGATGATATAAATGCTACCGTTTTGCTTTCATTGATGTCGCCTCTAGTAATTAAGCGTTGGATAACTACACTGTCATAATATTACATTTTATTGGAGATCATTGCATGCGTAACATTTCTGTAGTTTGAGTAGTAAAAATGACATTAGACTCATCCCAGTCAGTGAACACATTAGTAACATGACTAAATGATTCTAGCCTCGTCCCATTCAGTGAACACATTAGTAACATGACTAAATGATTCTAGCCTCGTCCCAGTCAGTGAACACATTAATAACATGACTAAATGATACTAGCCTCGTCCCATTCAGTGAACACATTAGTAACATGACTAAATGATTCTAGCCTCGTCCCAGTCAGTGAACACATTAATAACATGACTAAATGATTCTAGCCTCGTCCCAGTCAGTGAACACATTAGTAACATGACTAAATGATACTAGCCTCGTCCCAGTCAGTGAACACATTAGTAACATGACTAAATGATACTAGCCTCGTCCCATTCAGTGAACACATTAATAGCATGACTAAAACTGCTGTCCTAGTTACACTATTGTAACTGGCACAAGCTTGGCTGGAGGTGTGCGTGTGTGTATGTGCGTGTGTTTGTGCGTGTGTGTGTGTATAATGCAGTATCTAGGATGACCTTGATCACTGGAGCTCTACACACAAAAAATACATACTGGACTCCTACCAACACTCTGCAGTGTGTGTGTATACATACATGTGCTTCCGTGTGTGTGTGTGTGTTTGTCTGTGTGTGTGTGTGTCTGTGTGTGTGTGTGTCTGTGTGTCTGTGTGTCTGTGTGTCTCTGTGTCTGTGTGTGTGTGTGTGTGTTTTTAGTCTTAGAAGAATCAAAAAGGTTTTTTCCTTTGCCACTTGCCAGATGTCCCTAGCAGGACTGTTACTGTGGCAGATTCAGATCTGTCTCTATCTGCTCTGTTTGTGTGTGTGTGTGTGTGTGTGTGTGTGTGTGTGTGTGTGTGTGTGTGTGTGTGTGTTTTGGGTGCAGGACAGGTGGGTGCGGGTGGGTGTGTGGAGGGGCTGGCGTGGTCTCTATGGTGATGAGACAAGCTGCCGGTTTGGATGAAACATCCATCACTGGGAGGGAAGGGCATTGTGGAGTTTCACTATTATGGGTGCGGATAGGGAGCGTAGAATGGGTAGGGAATGGGAGAATGAAAGGAGGGTAGAATGGGCAGGGGAGGAGGAGAATGAAAGGAGGGTAGAATGGGCAGGGGAGGAGGAGAATGAAAGGAGGGTAGAATGGGTAGGGAAAGGGAGAAGAGAGGGAGAGTTAATATGTATATTAATATGAGTAGTAGACTGTCTGTAAACTGAGTTTCAAAAGCACCTAGTTTATAACTGTACTCCACTATGACACAAGAGGTGTGTGCGTCTGGAAGGGGTGAAGTTGTGCGCATTTCACACCGAAAGCGGATAGGGGGAGGGAGGGACGGAGGGACGGAGGGAGGGAGGAGAAGAGTGGCGCAGTGTGAGTCGTGTGGCAGTGCTTTGCCTCGATCTCTTCACAGCACATCCTCCTCCTCTCCTCGTCCTCTTCCGTTTTTTCTTGAAACACCTCTAATAGAGGAGCGACCGGGAGTCGTTTTTTATCCATCGCTGGAGAGGGATTAACGCATCACGTCACACCTTAGCCTCAGTCATGGTGTTCATCAGCTTGGCTCTCAAATCTGTCCTGAAGTACTTCAACAGGAACAGCAGCGGTAAGACACTGTATGACTATTCTGTGACAGGGGCTGTGTGTTAGGGGTTTGTCTCTGTGAGCAGGTCCGATCGCTCAAGAGTGACTTCGAAATTGGACGTCTATCCATGTCCTGAGGACGTCAGGCAATGCCTTCTAGACCGGCCACTAGAAACTTGGGTGTAATCCCCAACTAGCTCACACAGTCTCACCAGCTCAGAATTAGACATTCTTCCATTTTTCTCAAACGTCAAATTTCGAAGTTTGTGTTTAAGGTTTAAGGTTAGGCATCATCTCAGAATGGTTAAGGTAAGGGTTAAGGTTAGGCATCATCTCAGAATGGTTAAGGTAAGGGTTAAGGTTAGGCATCATCTCAGAATGGTTAAGGTAAGGGTTAAGGTTTGGTATAAGCTTTGGGATAGGCAAAAAAAACACTCTCTATCGCTGGATTCAAACATGACAACGTTTTGTACCAGTTGCAGCGCTAACTGATGCCCCTAGTGTCCGGTTTCCACGATGGACGTCAGACGTGGATGGACGTCGAATATTGACTTGTTTCACGGGTGTCCTGGCTGGTTGACTGTTTGATCCCAGTGTTAGACATTTGTATTTATTTATTTAATTTTCCTATCCCAAATGTTAACCCTTCGTAATAAATGTAATATTTTACCCCTTTCAAAACACAACCTTCTAAATGTGACGTTTGGAGCAACTTTTAGAATGTGACGTTTGGATGAATGTGGATCAACATCTAATTCTGCAGTAAGACCGTGAGACCTAATTGGTGTGAGACTGTGAGAGATGAGAAAATGTGTGTGAGGAGGAAGTGAGATATGTCTGAATCTGAATTACTCAACTTCTGTCAGATTCAGAGGCTTGTGTATGAGGTGACCTCACTGATCCAGAGGAGCTCCAGGACAACATGCAAAGAAGATGCTAGAGGTGTGTGCGTGTGTGTATATGTGTGTGTGTGTATATATATATATATATATGTGTGTGTGTGTGTGTGTGTGTGTGTGTGTGTGTGTGTGTGTGTGTGTGTGTGTGTGTGTGTGTGTGTGTGTGTGTGTGTGTGTGTGTATATGTGTGTATATGTGTTTGTGTGTGTGTGTGTGTGTGTGTGTGCGCGTGGATGTTTGCATGCGTGTGTGTGTCTGTTTGTTTGTTTGTGTGTGTGTGAGAGAGTGTGCGTGCATGCGTCCGTGTGTGTAAGTGTGCATACGTCCGTGCGTGAATATAGGAATGCATGCACGTGTGTCTGTGTGTGCATGAAGTTGTATGCACACGTCCCCAACACCCAGTGCAGTGTTTCTCCTAGGTCACCTTGACTTGTGCTGAGAGGAGAGAGGAGAGGGCGAAACAGAAGTGTGTGTGTGTGTGTGTTAGAGGTGTTTCATTCTAAGGAGGTTTGTTTCACACGTCAGGCCATGGATATATTACGCAGCCCGCTCACCTCCCCTCCCTCCCCTTCCTCAATCCCTCCCTCCTTCCCCAGCCAGGTCACCTCCCTCCCTTCATCCCTCCCAACCCAGCCAGGTCACCTCCCTCCCTCCCTCCCTCCCTCCATCCCAACCCAGCCAGGTCACCTCCCTCCCCTTCCTCCCTCCCTCCCCTTCCTCCCTCGCTCCCTTTCCTCTCCCCTTCTTCCCCAGCCAGATCACCCTCCCTCCCTCCCCATCCAGTTCACCCTCCCTCCCTCTCTCCCCAGCCAGTTCACCCTCCCTCCCTCCCCATCCAGTTCACCCTCCCTCCCTCTCTCCCCAGCCAGTTCACCCTCCCTCCCTCCCCATCCAGTTCACCCTCCCTCCCTCTCTCCCCAGCCAGATCACCCTCCCTCCCTCCCCATCCAGTTCACCCTCCCTCCCTCTCTCCCCAGCCAGATCACCCTCCCTCCCTCCCCTTCTGCCCTCCCCTTCCTCCCCAGCCATGTCTCCACCCCTCCCCTGGGGTCCAAACACATTAAGGCACTTACATCACACATAAAACAACAAATCATATCACATTGTTACACCACTACATATCTATGTAAGAGTACTCTTGCGTTGTGTACAATCATTGACATGGACTCCAACTTGTAGCACCAGTCATGGAGATTTATTCTGATGGAAAGAGCACAAAATTGCACGTCATGCAATGCACGGCTCACCAGCCAACTTTGCACTCACGCACTGTACAAAATACACAACCCCCCCCACCAGACACAGTAAGTTGCTAGCTAGCATTAGCTGGAATTCTCTACAACAAAATGCACAACAAATATGCACAAAAAAACGCTGCATCTTATGTGTAAAGTTCTAATAACATTTGAAAACAAATTGTTATAAATTGTACATTCAAATCATCACTTGGGAGTATGAAAATCACTTTTGACGTCCAGTGCTCTGCAACCAACAACTTTCCCGCTGGTTTGGTGCTTGTTCACTGGGACGATTCTAACTGAAACATCCTCCCTCGTAAGCAAGCCACGCAAAACCAGCCAATAAGATGCCTTGTTGAGTAGGTGAAGGCAAGACAAAACTAAAACCAAAAAACCTATTGTCTTAACAATAAAGTGGCAAGGGTATTGATCTACAATAAAAAAATGTGTATTGCCACCATACAACAATATTACAATGTACATGTGTGTAGAATGCGTGTTCTAGTGTGTGTGTGTGTATGCGTGTGTCTTTACCTGTGTGTGAATCAGTGGAGGCTCCTCAGAGGAGGAAGGGGAGGACCATCTCCCTCAGTGAATTTCATAAAAAGTTTAATGGTAAAACATTAAAAAACCTATCATTTTTAGATAAAACGGTACTAAATATATTCACATGTCACCAAAACACACACTTTTGCAAAGAAGGTCTACAGTAGTCTCAACAGCACTCTGTAGGGTAGCACCATGGTGTAGCTGGAGGACAGCTAGCTTCAGTCCTCCTCTGGGTAAACTGACTTCAATACAAAACCTAGGAGGCTCATGGTTCTCACCCCACCTTCCATAGACTTACACAGTAATTATGACAACATACGGAGGACATCCTCCAACCTATCAGAGCTCTTGCAGCATGGACTGACATGTTGTCCACCCAATCAAAGGATCAGATAATTAATCTAGTACTGCATAAAGCATAACCTACAGCTAGCTAGCACTGCAGTGTATAAAATGTGGTGAATGGTTGACTCAAAGAGAGAGAAAGACAATAGTTCAACAGTTTTAAACAAACTAATTTCTTCAAAAAATTTGAGAGAGAAATAGAGAGAGAGAGATTTCATCATATTTTCTTTTCACTTTCAAGTTTCACCTACTTAAATAGCAAATGCAGCCAGCTAGTTTAGCCTACTGAAACACCCGGCTCAATCAGAGGGATGTTAGCTAGCTGGCTATGACTAAACAACACAACACTGGAACACTTCCAAGACAAGGCATTTGGTCTTTCTCATGTATCGCCACCGGGGCCCACCAGTGATACTGCTTACTGACAGTCAGTACACTGCAACGTTACTGCATGATTGTAGCGGTTTTACTAACACGCTAGTTCTATTAGCTATGCTGACTATGACTTTACTTTAGCTAATATGGGGACAACGATGTAGGCTGTGTGTAGTGGTTTGGCTTGGAATGTTTTTCTTTCACATGGTCACATACAAGCTGATGTGTTGTACATTGAAATCCACAAGCGAAGGGAAGAGGTGAAAGTAGAAGAGTGCGTAATGTAGACGCCAGAAGGAATACAACATGACTGCTATGAAAGTGAACTGTGTTCACCCATGATCAGGGGTGTATTCATTCCGTTCTGATTCTGTTGAAAAAAAAAGCAAACGGAACAAAACAGGGATGAACATACTTGAATTTGTCCAATAGAAACTCTCGTTTGCAACTGCTGGACTAAAGATTACACCCACTATCAGCTAGATGCAGGCAAGAGTGTGCAAGGCGGTATTGAATGTCTTTGTCTGTCACCTCAAATTTGTCTCTCGACTTTCATTCATAAGCTAGGTTGTAGCAACCTCATGGTATAGAGAAAATCATGTAGTAGCCTAAACCTATCACTGTTACATTGAACTGGGTGAATGAAATATGAATGACAGTCATCCAATATGCTATAATGGAAATAAGGCCATGCTCATAAAAATATAAATAAATCCTCCCTGATCTGAAACGGCACTGGTGTGTGTGTCTCTTCACAGTCCCCGCTGTTCCATAAGGTGTACTAGTGTCTGTTTTTAAATCAGATTTTACTGCTTGCATCAGTTAGTTACTTGATGTGGAATATAGTTCCATGTACAGTAGTCATGGCTCTATGTAGTTCTGTGCACCTCCCATAGTCTGTTCGGGACTTGGGGACTGTGAATTGACCTCTGGTGGCATGTCTTGTGGGTTATGGGTGGGTGTCTGAGCTGTGTGCTAGTAGTTTAAACAGACACTTCGGTGCATTCAGCATGTCAACACTTCTTACAAAAACAAGTAGTGATGAAGTCAATCTCTCCTCCACTTTGAGCCAGGAGAGATATACATGCATATTATTCATGTTAGCTCTCTGTGTAACTGCTGACCTAATGAGCTCTCTGTGTATATTTCGCTACACTCGCGTTAACATCTGCTAACGATGTGCATGTGACCAATACACTTTGATTTGATAGGGCCTGTAGGACCTGCCTTGTTGACAGTGTTGTTAAGAAGGCAGAGCAGCGCTTTATTATGGACAGACTTCTCCCCATCTTAGCTACTGTTGTATCAACATGTTTTGACCATGACAGTTTACAATCCAGGATTACTCTAAGCAATTTAGTCACCTCAACTTGCATTATTTATTACAGTATTTAATTGAGGTTTAGGGTTTAGATGTAGAAATATTTAGGACTAACTTATTCCTTGCCACCCACTCTGAAACTTAACAGCAGCTCTTTGTTAGGCGTCGCAGTGATTTAACTCGCTGTGGTAGCTGGACGTGAATAGTGTTAAGTCATCCACATACATAGACACACTGGCTTGACGTGAGACTGTGAGAGCTTGTTGATATTACAGGGGTAGATAATAGACTGATGGATATTTAGGCTCTATTTTCCCCTCTGTTCCCTTCTCTCTACTGTAGTCACAAGACCACGCACACACACACACACCTGCACACACACATGCACACACACACATGCACATGGACACACATACACTAAAACACAGTTTTAGGTAAGTAGGTACAATTTTTCTCAAATGCTTTGCACAGAGGTTAAAGAACCACCCACACAAGAGTATTATTTGTAATTTGGGAGGAAATCTGTGTGTTTGTGTGTGTCTGTGTTGTAATGAAGGAAAATAACTATCTCTCTTGTCTCTCATCTGTCTCCTTCTACCTCTCTCTCTCTCTCTCTCTCTCTCTCTCTCTCTCTCTCTCTCTCTCTGTCTCCTTCTACCTTTATGTCTCTCTCGCTCCTTTGTCTATCTCTCTCTTTGTCTCCCTCTACCTCTCTGTCTCCCTCTGTCTCTCTCTTTCCCTCTCTGTCTCCCTCTGTCTCTCTGTCTCCCTCTACCTCTCTGTCTCTCTCTCCCTCTCTGTCTCTACCTCTCTGTCTCTCTCTCTCCCTCGCTGCCTCTCTGTCTCCCTCTGTCTCCCCCTACCTCTCTGTCTCTCTCTCCGTCTCTCTCTCTAGCTGTCAGACTGGACGAGGACAGAAAGTGGTCGGTACACTACACTTCCCAGAAGCCTCAGCAGGAGACACGGCCCTCTTGTGTGGATGACCGCCACACCGTACTCAGAGGTAAGAGGTCAGGGGTCAGGGAGGAGGGGTCATGTTGAGGGTGATAGGTGAGGGATCTACCTAAAGACCTCACGGGTCACAGAAGTCAGTTTAACGTCTAATTTATATACATGTATACCATCTCATAGGTTAGAAGGTTAGAAGTTGAAATGACGCAGAACCAACGTTGTTTCAATCAGCTTGTGCCCCCGAATGGACTGGTGTTAGAAACATGTTGTAAACTCCCTCTGTCTGGCTAGCCAATGCTTACACCAATCGGATGGTTTTAAATCTCAGAGGGGGAGTGAAGGAGATCACTCTTCAGGAAGAAAATGGAATTAGACAGCTGTAGTTTATTTATATAGAGAACTGATTAGAGATTAGTCTGTTCAGTGGCTAGATTCTTTCAGTGCGAACACACAGACAGGGAACACATTCAGCTGACCTTTCCTTGTACAGACAAACAGATGCATTGCTTACAAATAAAGCTGATATGATGAATTAATATGATATATAAATCCAAATATTAAACATATAGACTGATGAAAGCTTCCCTCATTTTATGTTACCTGCTGCTCTTCTCGTCCCTTCAACCCTGAAAAACAACAGCTAGCCAGAGAGTTGTCTGTGTTTGTGTGTGTGTGTGTGTGTGTGTGTGTGTGTGTGTGTGTGTGTGTGTGTGTGTGTGTGTGTGTGTGTGTGCATGGGTGGTATCATAACTCTCTGGGCTGTGTTAACAGGAGAGTGTGTGGGTGGTATCATAACTCTCTGGGCTGTGTTAGCAGGAGACTTTGTGGGTGGTATCATAACTCTCTGGGCTGTGTTAACAGGAGAGTTTGTGGGTGGTATCATAACTCTCTGGGCTGTGTTAACAGGAGAGTGTGTGGGTGGTATCATAACTCTCTGGGCTGTGTTAGCAGGAGACTTTGTGGGTGGTATCATAACTCTCTGGGCTGTGTTAACAGGAGAGTTTGTGGGTGGTATCATAACTCTCTGGGCTGTGTTAACAGGAGAGGTTGTGGGTGGTATCATAACTCTCTGGGCTGTGTTAACAGGAGAGTTTGTGGGTGGTATCATAACTCTCTGGGCTGTGTTAACAGGAGAGTGTGTGGGTGGTATCATAACTCTCTGGGCTGTGTTAGCAGGATAGTTTGTGGGTGGTATCATAACTCTCTGGGCTGTGTTAACAGGAGAGTTTGTGGGTGGTATCATAACTCTCTGGGCTGTGTTAACAGGAGAGTGTGTGGGTGGTATCATAACTCTCTGGGCTGTGTTAGCAGGAGAGTTTGTGGGTGGTATCATAACTCTCTGGGCTGTGTTAACAGGAGAGTGTGTGGGTGATATCATAACTCTCTGGGCTGTGTTAGCAGGAGAGTTTGTGGGTGGTATAATAACTCTCTGGGCTGTGTTAGCAGGAGAGTTTGTGGGTGGTATCATAACTCCCTGGGCTGTGTTAGCAGGAGAGTTTGTGGGTGGTATTATATCTCTCTGGGCTGTGTTAGCAGGAGAGTTTGTGGGTGGTATCATAACTCTCTGGGCTGTGTTAACAGGAGAGTGTGTGGGTGGTATCATAACTCTCTGGGCTGTGTTAGCAGGAGAGTTTGTGGGTGGTATCATAACTCTCTGGGCTGTGTTAACAGGAGAGTGTGTGGGTGATATCATAACTCTCTGGGCTGTGTTAGCAGGAGAGTTTGTGGGTGGTATAATAACTCTCTGGGCTGTGTTAGCAGGAGAGTTTGTGGGTGGTATCATAACTCCCTGGGCTGTGTTAGCAGGAGAGTTTGTGGGTGGTATTATATCTCTCTGGGCTGTGTTAGCAGGAGAGTTTGTGGGTGGTATCATAACTCTCTGGGCTGTGTTAGCAGGAGAGAGTGTGGGTGGCTCTGGAGAAAATCGAAAATGTGTTCATCGAAAATTGTGAATAACTCACCACAGGTTAATGAGAAGGGTGTGCTTGAAAGGATGCACATAACTCTGCAATGTTGGGTTGTACTGGAGAGAGTCTCAGTCTTAAGGGCCAAGAATCCACTCTCACATAGATACGTGGTTGCAAAGGGCATCAGTGTCTTAACAGAGCGATTTGCCAAGGCAGGATACTCTGAGCGCAGCCCTATCCAGAAATCTGTCAGTGGCTTCTGATTAAATAACATTCCCACAGAACCGCTTGTTGCAATTTCGATGAGGCTCTCTTGTTCAGATATCAGTAAGTGGACTGGAGGCAGGGCATGAAAGTGATAACAAATCCAGTTGTTTGTGTCGTCCGTTTGGTGAAAGTACCTGTGTAAATGCGCACCCAACTCACTCAGGTGCTTTGCTATAATATTTGACATTGTCCGTAAGCTTGAGTTCATTTGCAACAAAAAATCATACAATGATGGAAAGACCTGTGTGTTGTCCTTGTTAATTCAGACAGAGAAGAGCTCCAACTTCTTAACCATAGCCTCAATTTTGTCCCGCACATTGAATATAGTTGCGGAGAGTCCCTGTAATCCTAGATTCAGATCATTCAGGCGAGAAAAAACATCACCCAGATAGACCAGTCGTGTGAGAAACTCATCATCATCAGACAAGTGAAAATTATGGTCAGCAAAGGAAACTTTAAACTCGTCTCTCAATGAAAAAAAACATGTCAATACTTTGCCCCTTGATAACCAGCGCACTTCTGTATGTTGTAAAAGCGTTACATGGTCGCTGCCCATATCATTGCATAGTGCAGTAAATACACGAGAGTTCAGGGGCCTTGCTTTAACAAAGTTAACCATTTTCACTGTAGTGTCCAAAACGTCTTTCAAGCTGTCAGCCATTCCCTTGGCAGCAAGAGCCTCTCGGTGGATGCTGCAGTGTACCCAAGTGGCGTCGGGAGAAACTGCTTGCACACGCGTTACCACTCCACTATGTCTCCCTGTCATGGCTTTTGCGCCATCAGTACAGATACAAACACATCTTCACCACCAAAGTCCATTTGATGTCACAAAGTTGTCCAGTACTTAAAAAATATCCTCTCCTGTTGTCCTGGTTTCCAGTGGTTTGCAGAAGAGGATGTTTTCCTTAATTGACCCCCCATAAACGTAACGGACACATACCAGGAGCTGTGCCAGGCCCGCCACGTCTGTTGACTCATCCAGCTGTAACCCACATAATTCACTGGCTTGTATGCGAAGCAGTAATTGTTTCAAAATATCTCCTGCCATGTCACTGATGCATCGTGAAACAGTGTTGTTTGATGAAGGCATTGTCTGTATAGTTTTTTGGGCCTTTCCCCCCAGCATTGTCCCAGCCATATCCATGGCAGCTAGGAAGAATTAAGTCCTCCACAATAGCATGGGGCTTGCCTGTCCTAGCCACTCGGTAGCTCTCCATATAAGACGCTTCTAGCCCCTTCTTATTAATGGTATCTGTTGCTTTTATACATGTCTCACTACTTGTTTTTCAAATTGCCATGTTTTGTTTCAAAATGTCTAAATACAGTAAAAATACAGTATAGAGTGCACACACACACACACACACACACACACACACACACACACACACACACACACACACACACACACACACACACACACACACACACACACACACACACACCGGCCTGTCCTTCACAATGTCATCTCTTTCCATG